>NW_004624804.1:9894402-9923313 GCF_000247695.1 Heterocephalus glaber
TATTTTTTAAAAAGATATTAAGGAGAAATTTTTATCCTTTCCCATACCAAAACTGACAACTGTTTCCAAAATTACCTTGTCCTTTATTTTCCTCCAAGGCAGCTGACCAACCACAAATTCCACTAACATGTAGAATAAAGACCAAAGGTCATCATGTCTTCCCATTTCCTTCATAAACAAAACAGAATTCAGCCACATTACATTCCCAGTTCTTCTGAGCATATCACATTGTTTAAGACCTAATCATTTTGTTTCATCTTACTAGGCTTGAAAGCTTAAATATATTTCCCATAAGATTTATCTGTTAAACATATCTATATATCTGCACAGGTATACAGCACTCTATATGGCTATATCTCAACTTGATATAAAGAACACCCTAAAACTCAGAAATGCTTGAAATTATTATATAATTAACAACTTATTAATCAATGAGTTCATTAAGAAGCAAGGGAGGGCCAGGGATTTAGCTTAGTGGTGCCTAACCTGCTGGGCAAGTGCAAGGTCCTAAATTCACTTCCTGGTATTGGGGGGAAAATAAAAGAAGGGAAACTATAGCTGGGTATAGTGGCACATGTCTGTAATCCCAGCTACTTGGGACACTGCAGTATTTTCTATACAATTTAACTGCTATGAAGAGGACAAAATGAGTGGTTAAAAAATTTTTCTGCTCTGAGAATTTGCTGGCACAGCCTTTCCTTTAATTGGATTTGGGAATTAAATCTGTGTGGTGTGGAAGCCAAGCCCAGAAATTAGCTTCAAATTCTTCTGGGTGGCCATTTCCTGCAGCGATGACAGAAGCAAAAGCAAGACTCTGTCTCAAAAAAAATTTTTGTTAATACATACACCTAATTAAAGACATATTCTTTTTTTTTTTTTTGGTACCAGGGATTGAACTCGGGACCTTGTGCTTGTGAGGCAAGCAGTGGAACCACTGAGCTAAATCCCCGGCCCAAGACACATATTCTTTATAAATATAATTATACTTAGCTATTATCTTTCCTGGAAAATCAAATTTTATTTTGTAAGCAGCGACATGTATCTGTTACCCACTATAATCCTACTATGCATTAGTATTAACTCTTTCAATATCAATGCCACCTGAAAAAAAAACTTCATAACTATTAAAGAGATCCTCTGCTCAGTGGTCATTTCCACCTCCTGTATTGTAGACACTCCTCATTTAACAACCATGTTATAGTCCTGTGCTAGGTCACTGATTGAATTGGTCTTTAAACAAGGAACTGTATATAGTATATAGTATGTACATTACAATATTCAGAACAATGAAATGGTCAAAGGAAACTCAAACTTGATGACTTTGCTTTTATTTGCATAGCATTTGGGGGGGGGTACTGGGGATCGAACTCAGGACCTTGCACTTGCGAGGCAGGCGCGGTGCCACTGAGCTAAATCCCCAGCCCAGTTATGCACATAACTATTACATGCAGTATTGTAATGTATAATAGAACATAAAACTACAGCACTGTACTGTACAGTGCAATCAGCAAAAAAAATCACATACTGTATAAAAAAGGTGTACTGTATGAAAAGAAAAAGACACTGAAGTTCTATCAACAAGATGTACAGAACTGTAAAAAAAAGAAACATGTCATAATTCCAAGTGGCAGGTCATAAATCCAAACAGTTGTTAACCAGGTTGGTTGTTAAACAAGGAATGTCTTCAATGTGAAGAGGGTAATGTGACTCAAGCTGTAAGCACTTACACAGATGTGCTCTGACACTTACCCTGTTTCTATGAGCATTAACTGATGCATAGCGAACTGTCCCTCGAAAGCCTGCCACAGCTCGAGGCTAAAAGAAAGCCAAGCAAGAATAATAAATGAAACAGCAAAAGATTCGGCACACTCTAGTTCATGAACTAAATGAGAGAAGTATGTGTATTACTGTCACACTAGAAAACCATTTTAATTTCTATTACGAAATTAGAGAAAAAGAATCTCTAAAACCACAGTTTTTAAAACATCTGATGTTTTTGTTAATTTTATTTTTGTTCTTTTTTTTCTACTTACATTTTTTTAAAAAGTTGCCGATGGGCTTGGGGAGGTGGGGGCTTAGGGCTTGGTGTTAGAGCACTTGCCCAGTACGTGCAAGGTTCTGGGTTTAATGTCCAGTACCCCCACCTATAAAACGCAGCATTTATGATCCATACACAACTGTGTACATTGAAGACATTAAGTGCTTTCACAGTGTATACATTTTATCATAGTATACGGATACAAATACATTAGAAAGACTATAAGGAAACACTAAATAACCTACAGTCCCAACCTCTTCATATATTGGCTATTTTATTCAAACTTCATTCAAAGGTGGTAGCAACTTGTACCTTACCTATTATAGACGTAACTCACATGTTCAGAATTCAAGTTATTGTGTACTGAGTATGTCCCTGACACCGAGAATAAAGCAGAACGTGAGTAACGCATGATTCTAACACTTAAGAGGGTGGAAAGGTGGATAAAGTCCAAACACTTTTACCAGACTTTCCATGGTCTGGCACTCTGCACAATGGGCACACTGGGACTTCTTCTACCACACATTTTCTTTCTAGCTCAAGACTTTGCACATGCTATTCTTCATATGCCATCACCTGCATGTCTCTCTGGCTAGTTTTAACCATCCTAACTGGTGTGCAGTGGTATCTCACAGTGGTTTTAACTTGCATTTCCCAAAATGCCAAGCAAATCTTAATATGCTTATTTGCCATCTGTAGCTCTCCTTTGACAAAATAGCTATTCAAATCGTTTGCTCATTTTTATTGGGTTGTTTGCTTTCTTTTTTTTTGGTACCGGGGATCGAACTCAGGTCCTTGTGCAACTGAGATAAATCCTTGGCCCTGTTTGGTTTCTTTTTATTGAAGTGTGAGATTATTTACAGATTGAGGATACAAGTCCTTTGTCAGATGTGCTTTGCAAAACAAAAAAAAAATTTCTTCTTGGAGACAGATCTCACTATGTAGTGCAGTGTGGCCATGACCCAGGCTGGTCTTGAACTCACAGCAATCCCCCTGCCTCACCTTCCCAAGTGCTGGGATTACAGGTGTGTATCACCACACTTGGCTATTTTGCTTTTTTTTCTAATATGTGATTTGTCTTTTCATTTGCATAATAGTCCTGTCAAAGACTAGAACTGCTTAACTTTGAGGCATTTTTTTTTTTTTTTTTGGTACTGGTGACTGAACTCGTGTCCTTGAGCTTGCGCAGCAGGCGGCGAAACCACTGAGCTAAATCCCCGGCCCAGAACTGCTTAATTTTGGTGAATTTATAAAATGTTGTATCACATGAATACATTATTTTACTCAATATTTATCTGTTTAACCTTTTGAAAGAAAAAGTAAAAATGAGTCTTTAACAATCAAATAATTTTTTAAAATAGCAAAACATTTACTGGTACATTTTAGGCATACACAGGCTAACACTCATTATAGTGAATTTGCACCTGTACATGGTAAAGAATATTTTTATTAAAATAAGTTTCATTTTTTTGGTACCAGGGATCGAACTCAGGTCCTTGTGATTGCGCAGCAGGCGGCGAAACCACTGAGCTAAATCCCTAGCCCTATTTTTATTAAAATAAATAATTTGATAATATTTTGGGGGCTAAACATATATTAAAGTTTTATTTACTTTCTTAACGAAGGAAGCAAAAGAATGACAAAACTTATTTAATTAGAAGAGAAGAAACTGGGATTTATGTAATCAGAGGAAAAGATTGCTAAATATAATGCAAAGCATTTTTGAGCTACAGGGCTTTTGGGGTTATCATCTTTTTGTGGAGGAAGTACCGGGGATCGAACTTGGGTCCTTGCACTTGCGCAGCAGGTGGCAAAACCACTGAGCTAAATCCCCGGCCCAGGGTTATCATCTTTACTAAATACAAAAATTATCACAATTGAACTTGATAATATTTTAATGAAGATGACAAAAAAAATTAGGCCTTGAAGGATGATAGAATTACAACAGAAGTCAGGTTTGGTGGTGCTTGCCTATAACCTCAGCCTCTTGGGAAGCTGAGGCAGGAAGAACACAAGCTGAGCCCAGCCTCAGGCAACTTACTAAGATCCTATCTCAAAATGATACTGGGATCAATCTTCAGCAACCCCACCCCCCAAAAAAGAATTACAATAGGAAACAAATTTTAGGCAACTACAACAGGATGGACAATGTAAAGAGGGAAGAAGGTACAATAGGTAGCCACACATGATGACACACTAATAACAGCACTCTGGGGAGCTGAGGCAAGAGATTGCAAGTTCAAGGCCAGCTAGGCAACTTAGACAGACCACGTCTCAGTATATAACATAGAACGGCTGGGGATCTGGCTGTGTGAGAACCTGGGTTCAACCAAAAGAAAGATAAAAAAGGAGGGGGAAAAAGGCAAGGCAGGGGAGGGAGGAAGGGAGGGATAAATGGATGAACATGTGTTAAGGAAGTGAATCTGACATGGCTGAACAAAATCTTGAGTGAAAAATGGAAAGGTAGGTTGGCACCAGACTTTGAACGGCTTCAAATGTCATATTAAGTTTGGTTTATAATGTGCAGGCAAGTGGAATTCATTATTATTTTTTTTTTTAAACAGAGTCTCCCTGTGCTGCTCAGGCTGGCCTGGAACTCCCAGGCTTTGAGTGATCCATCAATCCTCCTGCCTCAGGCTGCCAAGCAGCTAGGGTAATGGGTGCACACCACCACACCTGGCTCATCAAAACATTTAAAGTAAGACAGTGATATGACTGAGGGAGTATGTGGGATGTTTACTTCGGTAAAAGTGTGAAGAGCAGACTAGAAGGAGACAGAAGCACAACAGTGAAAAAACTATTTTAATCACTCACCAGTCCAATTATTTAAGTACAAGATGACCAAAATTTGTATTTTTTATTTTTTATGAGATAACAGGAAATATAAAAATGACAACTTTATCAAATTTATTCAATAATTTTTCTGTGTATGGTAGATCTTCAACATTCAATACACAACATAACATGATAATCTGGACAGAAGCATCTAGTTCTTTCTGAATTCCTTTTGCATTACTGTCTTTCCTTGAGCAACACACTTTACACTGTTGTGCTGGGCTTTCATTTTTTTCTGAGTGGTATAATTTCAATAAAACGTCTACCCACTAAACTGGATGGATGTCCCAGTTAGCGTTTCACTATCCTGTATTTTTCAATTATTTGGTCTATCCGAGCTAATCTAAACTGTAAATGATTTTGAACTCCCTTTTGGATAAAGAACAAACAAGTTCCATACTGTTTAGTCCAGAACATGCATACATATTTTATAATAATATTTTTTCCTCACTTCTCAGGAGGAAAAGGCAGAGGGATGGAGGCCAGCCCAAACTACATAGGGAGACCCTGTCTAAACAAACAAAAACAAACAATCAAAAAAACTCAACAACAAGTAAAAAGATGTACAGGTGTATCTCGCGTGAATAAGAATCCACTGGTGGAAATGACAGCTCTGGATAGTCAGTATGTAAACAAACTCACTGCCTGAGTGACGCTCGGGGTAAGCTATGAAGCGGCTAATAATTCAAACAAGAAACCTAGAAATTAGTTGAAGGGCTGAAGCACTGTGGATATGAAAATGGGGTTGGATATCAGAGAAAAGATGGACTCCTAGGACAAGAAATCTAGAAGGAGAGGGAAAGGACTTGAAGTATGCCCTGCTCTATCACTAACCTAAGAGGAAGAGCTGAGGGAGAAAAATGCAAGGAAAACTCAATAATAAAACTCCCGATGGAAGTAAGAAAGTAGTTCCAATTCAGCTGAAATTCTGGAATACTAAGAGAGAAAATGACTTCAAAACTGTCTTACCCATGGTCCCTGTAGCCCTAGATAATGGAAGTTTCAACTGAATGGTTGGGAAGGATGCAAAAGAAGAAATCAGGCCATTCCGAGAGCTTAGACACAAGGGCCGAGGTGAGATGCCAGCTGAAGGGCTGAGGAAACGGGGCAGGACTTAAAAGCAGGAGAGAGCCATGGAGGGTGGTGTAAGCCTGTCACCTTAGCACTCTGAGAGGCTGAGACATGGGGTCTACAAGTTCAAGCCTAGCCTGAGGAACTTAGGGACATGGCAAGACCTTGGCTCAAAAACTTTTTCAAAAGGGTTGGGGATGTAGGTCAATGCAAAAGTCCTGGGTTTAATCCCCAGTGGTACAAAAATGGATAGATAGATAATATAAAAGATTCAAATCACTAAGAAAAGTTCAACTCTGAAATTATATGGATCAAAGTGCTGTAAATATATATAGTTCAGTTCTTCTTGAACCTCTAAGCCTATTTATTGAAACTTACACTTTTTTTTTCTTTTTGAGACGGTCTTGCTATGTAGTTCAGACTAGCCTTGAGAGAAAGAAAGAAAGAAAGAAAGAAGGATAGAAAGAAAGAAAGAGTGAAAGAGAAAAGATGTCCCCTGTTCCTGGAGAGAAAGAAACAATATTGTCAAAATGGCCATACTCCCAAAACTGATGTATAGATTTAATGTAATCTCAATCAAAATATCAATAGCATTCCTCACAGAAATATAAAAAAAAAAATCCTAAAATTTATATGGAACCAGAAGAAGCCCAGAATAGCAAACACAATCATAGGCAACAAGAGCAAAGCAGAGAGGTCAGGCATGGTGGTGTACACCTATAAGCCCAGCACTTCGGAAGCTGAGATGGGAAGACTGCCCCAAGTTCAAGGCCAGCCTGGGCTACATAAGGAGACCCTGTCTCAAGCACTACACCCCAAAAAAGAACTAGGTACAAAAAAAATTATACTGTACTCAGTACAAAAAAAAGGAGACATTTTTATATACCATCTTCCCCTTATTTTTATACCCTGTGGGCTAAGTAGGGCATGTACTATCTATGGTTTAGAGACAAATAGTCTCCAAGCATTAAAGGGATTGCCCAGGATCCCCATACTGCAAAAAACAAAAACAAACAAACAAACAAACAAAAAACAAAGAAGGAGGTGCCACAATACCTGACTTTGAGTTACACTACAAAACTATAGTGATAAAAACGGCATGGTACTGGAACAAAAACAGACATGTAGATCATGAAGACACCTGATCTTCAACAAAGGGGCCAAAACACAAACTGGAGGAAGATAGCCTCTTTAGCAAATAAAGCTAGACCACACCTCACCATGTACTAAACTAAAATCAAAATGGATCAAAGATCTAAACATTAAAAGAGAAACACTTAACCCACTGGAAGATAAAATAGGTAAAACTCCTGAAATCAAAGACAAGGATTTTGACAAGAACTCTAACTGCACAAGAGATAACAGCTAGCAAGAATCTACACATGGGATTGCCTCAAATTAAAAAGCTCCTGCACACCATAGGAAACAATCAACAGAGTGAAGAGACAACCTACAGAATGGGAGATCTTTGCTAGGTAGCTATTCTTCTGATAAAGGATTAATATAAAAAATACATAAAGAACTCAAAAAATGGCCACTGTGTTCGCTCTTGCATGGTGGCCTGCCCTCACTCTGTAGGGTGTACTTCTTTTCCTACTTTTACTTGACCTAAGCTTGCTCTGCAGAGCCTGTTTCTATTCCTTCCTTTTAATAAAACTTTGCTACTGTTCGTGCTTGTGCTTATCTTGACCAATCTTTGTTCAGGACAAAAGAACCTAGAAACCACCTCTAGGAGGAGCCTCCAGCACCCCAAAACCCAGTAAGATATTTGGCTTAGCTAGCCAGGAGCAGCAGGTAAGGCCCTTTGGGCATATTATTTTTGTTTCTCTCTCTAACACCACAGAGTTTTTTTCTTCTTTCCCTGTCTCTCCCCTAGGCTGGGAAACCCAGACTTTTCTCATGGTGCCAGGAACAGCTTCCTGGTGTGTGCCACCATGTGAGATGGGGGAGGAGGAGCACACGGACTCTGGGGGGTTTTTTTCCTCTCAGCTGGCAAGTGGCCTACAGACTCCACCTCAAGTTTATCTTCGCTTTTCTTTTTCCCATTTGTGGTCTCTCCATGGGCATGAGTTAAATAGCCAGAGAGCCTGTTATTATGCTCTTCTGTCCTCACATTTTGGATTTTCTGTGATATTTTGCTATTCTTTTGGGCAATTAGCTTGGTCTCTGCCTACCCTAGTTTACTCCTTTTTGAGCTCAAAGTCCCATCTGCACTTTTCCACTAGATGGCAGTTTCTTTCTCAGGGTGCTATCTTAGTCTCATCTTGTCTCATCACATGACTGGCTGCCCATTTTGAATCAGCCACGTGGGTTCCGCCATGTTTGATTACAAGTGACCTTATGATCATTAAAAAATCTCACCCTTGTAAATAGGAGTTAAGCCTCTGATTTTAGAGAACATGTGAACTTCATCCCTCTTCTGAATTGGGCTAGACCGCTTACTTGTTTCTTCTAACAAAATTCAGGTAATTTATACATGGCTGTTGGGCTGAGCAGAACAAAAGAACTGCCAGTAAAGCTTAACTCAAGTGACTTAAGAGTATACAAAAGTAAAGCCATTCTTGTTCTTAAAACTTTATATAGTTTTTAAAAAATGAAAAAAGGGTTCTGTCTCCACTGCCTTAAACAAAGCATCAGAGTTTTTACTATTGGGCTAAGTGTGAGGGGTATTGTTTCCCACGTGGCTTCACTCTGCTTAAGCAGAGCCATCAAGTGGCTCAACATGTCTAAGGGAGTTCTGGTGGTGAGGGACTCCACCCTGATCTCATGGGAGTTTCCAGGGCTAGGTAGGGCCATAAAGTAGCTCAGCACTCCTCTCCCTAAGGAATTAATGGGCCCTAAAATGGAGACAAAAAGCCCTCAGTACCACTTCTATGAAAGATGCCAGCATCATCCTAGCTTTGGACAGAGACATCGGTCTAGTGAATACCTGAATCTCACATGGGGTCTCCTCCTTCTGCACATTCATCTTAAGGAGCCGAGACCTAGTTGTCTCTCTCTCTATAGGCCCCAAGATGAGCCATGGGAAACCGCATGAACCACGCTCCACAGATTCCACTGACTTCACCCCAGGCCGCATCCTAGATCATCAGGAAAAGTTTGACCCAGCCGACTTAAAAAAGGAATAGCTTATCTACTATCACACACACTTTGGGTTCAGTACGAACTAGGAAATGACAAGAAATAGGTATGGGATGCTAGTTTAAACTATGAGACTTTTTCAGTTAAACTGTTTCTGCTTAAAGGTGGAATGAAATCCCTTATGTTCAGGCTTTTGTGATCCTTTATCTCAGGAAAAGCCCAGAAACTATGGTATTTAGAGTGGCCCACGAGGAAGAAAGAGATTATCTTTGATGATCCTGTCCTCAGATCCCTACTTGTCTCTCAGGGGGATATGGGTCTCTCCCATCTGTTTAACGAAGAATCTTCAGATGGGACCCCAGACACCTATGACACAATTGCTGGACATGGCCTTTTTTGGGTTCAACAATAAGGAGCTGGAAGAAGGTCAAAAGAGAAAAGCTAGAATTACAGCTGGTGCAACTGGCAATGCTTTAAACTGATCTAGGTCATCTAAAGGAAAACCCAAAGATGACTGAGGTTCTTGTTTTAAGTGCAAGAAGTTGGACACTGGGCACTAGACTACATACACTAAGCCACTGCCTGGGTCCTGCTCTGATTATGAGGCAGCCAATGTCCCTGACTTCTGGCACTGGAGAGTTAACTGTTTCTGCTCCCAGAGAGGGGGTAGGCCAGCCAAAACCCTCGTTTCCTGCTCTGACGACTGAAGAGGCCCAAGGGAACGTACAATATCCCTGTCCACAGATATCACCAACTCCTATGGGGAACTCTGGGTGACACTGGGCGTCATGGGTGAGCCAATTCAATTATTTCATTCAGTTTTGACTTCCTTCTCTGGAAAACCCTTCTCTAGATCAATAACCATATTCTGGGTTGAGAGAACTCCTAGCTGGAGAGTCTTCACTCCTCCTCTTACATACCACTTTGAAAGTCAAATGTTTCTAACTGTCCCAAAGTATCCTACTCCCTAGCTAGGAAGAGATTTACTAGTAAAACTAGGGGCAATTCTCAAATTCCAACAAAGGCCAAAACAGATTTTACCTGTTGGGACTATGTCAGGTCTTCCTAACTAGCCAACAGGCAGATCCTGCTGTATGGTATAATGGAATACCTGACTGAAGGAAACCCTTCTTCCTCTACATATCAGAAAAGAGTGCTGGAAGTAGTGGTGGACGCCTATAATCCCAACACTTGGGAGACTGAGGCAAAAGGATGGCGCTGAGTTCCAGGCCAGCTTGGGGTGAGTTCCAGGCCAGCTTGGGGTGAGTTCCAGGCCAGCTTGAACTATAAAGTAAGACCCTCTCCAAAAAACAAACAAACAAACACACACACCCTACACTGAGATTCTACCCATCTCAGTCAGAACAGGTATCACTAAAAATACAAAAAAACAATGACTGCTAGCAAAGATGGGGATGGGAGGTGGGAAGGACTCTTCCTACATTGTAGGGAATGTAAATTAGTCTAATCACTATGGAAACCAGTATGGCGATTTCTCAAAAAACTAAAACTAAAAAGTAAAGCTATTTGATCCAGCTATACCACTCCTTTTCATATTCCCAAAAGAACTACAGATATCACACTACAGCGATACTTGCATACCCATGTTATAGAAGCACAATTCCCAGTAGCTAAGTGTGGAAATAGCCTATACGGCCATCAACAGAGGTACAGATAACGAAAATGTGGCCTACAGACAGAAGGGAGTATTTACTCAGCCACAGAGAATGAAGTCACATCATTTACAGGAAAACACCCTCAGCCCATCAGGAGGCAGCCTTGACACAGGTGAGAACCACTGCCCTGAAGCACCTTTCCTCCCACTGACAGCCTCGCTTCTGCTCCAGCCTCACTGGCTTCCCTACCAATCCTTCATCATTTCTGCCCTACCCACCATCAAGGTTGCTGAAGTGTCCGAATGGCTCAGACACAAGAACTCTTTCCCTGTCTAACTACACCTTCTCCCTAGGTGATCTCATCTAGTTCCATTTTAAAAAAAAAAACATTTATTTTAACCAACAGGAACAAACTGTTTCCAAATTTACCAAGTCTCTGGTGGTGATTTCTCCTCTGAGTTACAGATTACTAGAGCCAACCTCTTATTATTTACATCTGGAATTTAAGAGGTTTCTCAAACTTGTAGAAAATACAACTCTTATTTTTCCTTAACCTCCCATCAGAACTAAATAGCACGACCTTTCATTCAGGACAAAAGCCTAGGAATCATCCCTTTTTTTGGAGACACAGTCTCATTATATACTGTCACTCAGGCTAGCCTTGAACTCATTCTTCTGTAGTCCAGGCCAGCCTCAAACTTGTGATCCTCCCGCCTCAATCTGCTGAGTAGCTAAGATTACCAGTCTGTGCCACTGTGCCTGGTCTAGGAGTCATTCTTAATGCTTATACCCTATATTCAATCATATCCAATCATGAAGGTGTACTGTATTCATCTTAATATATATCCTAAAAATATATATACCACCCTCACCGTACCATCTTACTCTTATAGGTCCCTCCCAGCCCTTTCTTTTCTACTTTTTTTTTTTTTTTTTGGTACCAGGGATCAAACTCGGGTCCTTGCACTTGCACAGCAGGCAGCGAAACCACTGAGCTAAATCCCCAGCCCTTTGTTTTGTTTTTTGAGATAGGGTCTCACTATGTTCAATGTGGCCTTGAACTCAATTGTAACTCAGGTGATTCTCCTGCCTCAGCCTCCTGAGTGTGGGGATTACAGGTGTGCACCCAGCTGATATTAACTTTTTTTTTTTTTTTTGGTACCGGGGATTGAACTTGGGACCTTGCACTTTGGAGGCTGGCGCCAGAACCACTGAGCTAAATCCCTGGCCCTGCTATTAACTTTCTAACTTGTCTTTAACATTCCACTTGTTCTCAATAGTCTATTTTTTCATATAGTAGCTATACTGATTTTTAAAACTCTTAAAAACTGAAAAACTAATATTTGGAATAGAAATGAAATTCTATAAATATATTCAAATCCAGTAAACAACACAGAGCTTATGTTCTTAACCTACATAGCTTCCAGATAACAAAAGAACATTGCGAAAATGGAAAAGTGTCACCCTACAATTTCTAGGCATTTAAAAATTTATGTATAGGGGCTGGGGATTTAGCTCAGTGGTACCATGCCTGCCTCGAGATCCTGAGTTTGATCCCAGTACCTGCCCCAATCTATGTACAGCAGGGCGTAGTGGTACATGTTTGTGGGCCCCAGCACTCCTGTAGGCTGAGGCAGGAGGATCAAAAGTTTGAGGCCAGCCTGGGCAACTTAGAAAGCCTCTACTTCAAAAAAAAAGAAATTTAGAGCCAGGGATTTAGCTCAGTGGCACCCTGTCTACCTCGCAAGCACAAGGTCCTGAATTCGATCCCTGGTACCAAAAAAAAAGAAATTAAAAAAAAATTTTTTTTAAGGGCCAGGGATGTAGTTCAGTGCAAAGGCCCTGGTTTCAATCCTTAGTACTGCCAAAAAAAAATGAAAAAACCCCCAAGCTCATGGAGCTATGTTTTAAATAAAATTTACACTTCTGTATATAAAATCTGTATTATACTATTAGCTCATTAACAGATCATGTAACAATTATGTAATGTAATTCCCCTGCTCAAAAAATTTTCTTTACAGAGTCCTGGGGCCTACTGACCTTCTCAGCTTGTCTCTCCACGTGCCCTTCCACTGTAGCACAGTGGCATCCCAGCTCATTACGAAGCCTGTTTTGCCTGGAGTGCTTGATGTTGCCTCTACTTAGAAGAGTCTCCATCTAGATTCTCATGGCTAGCTCATATTTCCTTCAATTCTCAACTCAATGCCTCTGCAGAGGTCTTTTCTAACCTTATCCTCTCAAATAGTCTCCTTTTCTCTCTGCCCATCACTCAGTGGAAACACAACACCCAGTTTTTTGTTTCTCTGCGGCATCACTTATAAAATTATGCATTGAACAAAAAATTATGCATTGAACTGAGGATACAGCACTGCGGCAGAGCACTTGCCTAGCATGTGCAGGGCCCTGGGTTTGACCCCCTCAGCCAACACCCCTTACACACACACATATATACACACACCCCACAAAGACAGAGGTACCTTCCTCCTTCGGCTTCCAGCCAGAGGGCTCTCTTTCGGGAAGAAGCAGGATTTCAGCACTTTTCATATCTTGTGCCCAGCTGCCTGTCTGTGAGGACACTAAGTCCTAAGCAAGTGCAGGTGGAGAGAGGAGAGAGGAAGGGCACTTTCTGCCCTCTGTCTCCCTTGGCCGGGCCTAGTGAGGTCCGAGGCCTGCTCCTGCATTCCCAACTCAATGCCTCTTCATCAGTCTCTTCTCACTTGTCCCTCCTACGAGTCTCCCTCAAGTGTCTTCCCAAGGGTTCCCTGACTTGGGGTCGTCCTTGTTTGTCTCTGCCTAGTCCACTTTTAGCAAGAATCTTGCTAGATCAGTTTGGCAAAAATCCTCCACCCTTGGTGTCTGACTACTCTTAGATTCCTTATCCCCAGACCTCTCTACCTCATTACCCTACTGTACCTTAAGCAATAATCCTTCAATTTCTAACCAAATAAAAAACCCAAAAAACAAAAGCGAACCATGAGTTATGCAAAGAAATAGGAAAATATGATGCATGGATGCAGAAAAAGCAGGTAACAGAAAACGCCCCTGAGAGTGACCAGAGGTTGGATTCTACAAGAAGATTTCAAAGTAGCCATTATAAATGTATTTACAGAATGTAACAAAAACTTGATTCAAGAAGGAAAGTATGAAGACAATGACACATTAGAGCATCAAAAAAGACGACCAAACTCTACAGCTGAAAAGTCCAATAAATGAAATAAGGGAACTGCAGCACAGGAAGGGTGTGCGATTGCAAAAAAAAGGCTCCTAATCCCAAAGGAGTAACACAAATTTGTACTCTCGGCCCACCTGAAACCTGCCCCTTACTGTGAATGACTTCAAAGACACAACTTTTTTTTTTTTTTTTTTGTAGTTCAAACTGACCTTGAACTCAATATGTAGCCCAGGCTGGCCTCAAACTCTCAAATCCTCCTGTCTCTGCCTCCAGAGTGCTGGGATTACAGGCATGCACCACCACACCCAGCAAAGTCACAATGATAAACTTACTAATTTCATCTTATAATGTAATCACGGCATGGTCTCACACCAATTTTTAGGTAAGACACCCATTCCCATTTTCACTGAGCTACACTCCCAGCCCTATAACATCCATTCTAATACATAATTAATATTTTTAAAGGTCATATTATAAACAACAGATTAATTCTCAGATATTTAATAGTAACATGAAAAATCTTACTGGTCTGACGTCACCACAGGAATTGGTAAACTGTCGAGCCAAGCCAAAATCAAGCATGAAACATTTCCTACATGTACTAGGAAAGCGACCCATGGCGAAGTTCGACTAGAAAAAGAAAAAAGAAAAATACACACATATGCTTAATCTTTACACTTACCTTTCCTTTAATTATTCTTCTACTTAAAAGTCTATATAATAGACATGTTCCAGATATACTACTTTACTCAATGATGTTTACTATACATTAATAATCTAGTTTTTGGACCAGGGATTTAGCTCAGTGGTTCCTCCACCTGCCTCACAAGTGCAAGGTCCCGAATTCAATCCCCGGTACCAAAAAAAAAAAGTTTAGTTTTTGTTTTGATTAATGCCTAGCATTAAGTAATCTTTGAACAAAAAAGAATTAAGCAACTGTATAAAGCTATATAACACAATGTTGACTAATGAAATTCAGAACTCTAGGTTCATTGAAATTCCAGTCTAGGGATTGGGTTGTCTCCTGAATTTTAAGATGAGAGACATGAGGAATACACACACACACACAAAAAGCTAAAAAAGTTTAAAGAATTTCCTAAAGCATCATGAAACTGAATTTTACTAATACAAATGAAATACAATTTAAGGAAACATTTCAAAACAGACTCAATACACTGCATTCTTCTGTTAAAACAACTCAGGGTAATGTCAAACGGCCACGAATTTGCAATGATAGGTAAGTAAGGTGATCTCTGATGGTAAAATCGAAATTGTTACCTAGAACTGTTACATAGCTTTTATTTCTTTCTTTCTGGTTCTGGTCATTTTTTGTTTGGGGGATGAGTTGAGGCAGGGACTCAGTATGTACTTCAGGCTGGCCTCGAATCCGCTGCAACCTCTGCCTCAGCCGCCCGCGGTTAGCTTTTCTTTTACAATAACATTTCTACTTAAGGAGCTTTCTGAAGAAAGAGAGACTCTCTCTCATTCACTAAGATGAAACAGGGCAGGAGAAATGCTATATGACATTAGCTCTTACTCTTCTATGTCAACTTTAGTTGGCATTTTCATGCATTTAATTTTAGGGTCATATAACAGGTGGATAATACCATATTTATAGTCTGTACCAACAGAGATAAGTTGACAGTAAATACAGTACATGAGAAATCAGTCATTTCTCCTCATGAACAACACTGAAAAGTAAAAGTAAAAGCGTATTTCAGTACAGAAATGACAATTTCTAAGTATAGCAAAACAACAACAACAAAACAAACAAAAACCCCTGTATTTCCATATTACCACTCAGAAGAAAAATAAGGTCTTTAAATATAATTTCTTATAAATATAATTTGACTTGAGAAACCGAGCATACAAAATGAACTAAAAGCAATTTTTTTTTGCAGGGGGTAGAGGGGGTGGTTTGAGAGAGGATCTCCCTATGTAGTTTGGGCCAGCCTTGAACTCACTATGTAGCCCAGGCTGGCCTCAAACTTGCAGTGATCCTACTACCTCTGCCTCCTGAGTGGTGGGATTACAAGTGTGCACCACCATGGCCAGCTAGAATAAGTACTAATTCAGAAATAAGGCTGAGTGGTTTGCAAGGTTAACATACATAATAACACTTTTTAATTTGGCTGGCAAATAACATTTTCATGGTGTAAAAAAGCTCTTAAAAGTAAGTTATAGTTTGTAGTTACTACTTTAAGAAAAACAAAGAGATATGTTGTATTTTTGCTTCCAGGCGTCTGCAGAAATAAAAATATTCATATTTAACCATACAAATATAGAAAACTATAACTGACTGTAATATAGATTATAATATTATAATTGATTACAATATAGAAAACTGTAATTGATTGTGTCCCACCATAACAAAGTACTTAATAAAACTCTTCTGTACTTGGGCAAGAAAAGGACCCTACCGGTTTGATGTCTCGGTGCAGGAATCCCACAGAATGGATGCTTTCTATTGACTCCAGGATCTGCCTCCCCAGCCGCAGAGTAGTGCTAATGGTGAATGTGCCCCGGGACTGGCTGCGGCGCAGGTCTGCCAGGTTCCGACCCTGTGGCAACCAGACAAGCACTTGCAAATGTGGGACTGAAACACGACAAGCCTGGGCAATTATTCATTTATCACTGAAAAACGCTAGGACTCAAAACAAAATCAACCAAAAAAAAAAAGTGTCACCAAAACAGCAAGAGTTTTACCCAACTTGTGATTTTCTCACTCAACAGAAGATAGTTTCTTAATAACATCAACATTTCAGACAAATTTGAGTAACTAATGTCTTCACATAAATTTCTGATTCATCCTATTTCTCTTTATCTCTGATGTCAGAATAAAATACACAGATATATACAGATACAGATACCTTCAGAGAACTAATTACTGCTTTATACACATACTTCCATACAAACTACTTAACTTTCCTTCATCTGTTTCCTCATAAAATGAGGATGATACCTACCCCCTCACAGAGTTCTGCTAGGATTAAACAAGATTCATGTAAAGTTTTTAAAATAATCTCTGCTAAACATTAGGTAATCAACAATAACTAAGTACTATGATGTTACTACCAAATACGATATGAAAAACACTCAATTACTTGTTTTGTTTTGTGTTGTGTTTCTGAGACAGGTCTGCTGTGTTGTCCAAGCCTGCCTTCAACTCACTATGGACCCCAGGCTGGCCTTGAACTAATGACAATCCTCCTGCCTCAGCCTTCCGGAGTGCTGGGATTACAGGCGTGCACCATCACACCCAGTGCTCAGGTACTTGTAAGCATAGAGAAAAGCAATGGATGGAATCTTGCCTATAGCAGATATGACATTCATGATTTTATGTAACCCCACAGCATCCTACACCTGTTCCTGTTTTACTGATGAAGAAATTGATATTCCAGAGAGTCAGCAGTGCTAACCTGTTACGGGTAAAGATGCTTTTCAAATTTAAGGCTGTCTGGCTGTTCTTTCTTTACAGAGCTTTTTCACAGTACTACTGCACTGAGAAGACTCCTTTTTCGCTTAAGCAACCAACTAGTAACCTGAAGAGGGCTAGCAGCCAACTGCACTACCCCACCCTCTGAAGAATAGAGGGTGGCTTCCCTGACACAGGGATTTAAATATCCCGGTCTCCATTCTCAACACTGTCTTGTAGCATATGTTTGGTGTTAACATGCCACTAATACCATCACTTCAACTAAAGACAGCTGATTTTTGAAAAGAAATAAATTCTTACGTTACTTAGAGCATTCAAAATAAAATATTATTACTCACGTAGGTTAAGAACTTAAAAGCTGTAGTAAGATCAAGAGAGATTTTTATACCTCATTATGTTTGTTTAAATGTAGTTTCCCCATAGCATACATTAATTCATATTTATCATCATTGAATCATCATCATT
The DNA here is from genome assembly GCF_000247695.1 of Heterocephalus glaber. The sequence goes on from NW_004624804.1 coordinate 9,912,117, forward strand.
GTGATTTTTAGGGGTTGCTGGTGACTGATCCCAGGGCCTTCACACTGAGCTACAACCCTAGCCCTTTATTTTTTTGAGATAGGGTCTTGCTAAATTGCTGGGGGTGGTCACGAACTTGTGATCCTCCTGACTCATCCTCCCAGAGTGCTGGTATGAGCACTACACCCAACTGTTATTTTTTTAATGTTAAGGAAATTTATCTCTTTAACCCTACCAAATGTAAAAATAAATGACAATATAGAAAAACCAGCTTTATAGCTCCAGGAGAGAATACAATCACATTTGTTACCATTCCAATAGATTTTCTTCAAAACTCAATTTTTTTCTTTAATACTGGGGGTTGAACCCAGGGTCTTGTCACTGAGCTACATCCCTATCTCCTTTAGGTATTTTTTATTTTGACACTAAGTCACTAAGTTGCCAAGGATGAGCTAAAAATTGCAATCCTCCTGCCTCAGCCTCCCAGAGTGCTGGGATATGTATGTAAGATGTTTTACATACATAAAACATCTTAATTCTTTTTATTCACCGCCCCCCCAAACTGGAATCTTATCTAGTTGCCAGTTTACAGGAAATATAAGGGACAGAAAAACTTTTTCCATTTCTTCCCCCTCACCCCCACTGAGCTATATTCCTGACCCTTTTTTAATTTTTTTTTTTTTTTTTTAATTTCAAGACAGTGCCTCCGCAGCTCCTAAGTTGTCCATACTGGGCTCAAACTTGTTATCCTCCTGCCTCAAGTCTTCTAGGGTGCTAGGACACTCAGTTTAGGAAAACATGGTAAATACTGCTACGTGGAAATAACCAGCAAAATCCAGAATATGAGGATGTCAAAGGACACCACTTTTATCATGTCAATAAAAACAGAAGAAAAGTGCAAGAAAATAAAACAGGAGAAAACAATAGATTTAAGTAAGTTTAAATTGGGTGTGGCGAGGCACACCTGTAATCCCAGTGTTGGGAAGCTGAGACAGGATCACCTTGAGTTGAGAGCAGCCTGGAATATTTAGTGAGTTCAAGGCCAGTATGAACTATATAGTGAGACCTTGTCTCAATCAATCAATCAGTCAATCAATAAAATAAGTTTAAGAGATAAGCAATGTGTGATCTCTCTTTGTAACCAGATTCAAGTAAAACAAATGTAAAAGTAAACAGTTGGCCAATCAAGGAACTCTGAAGACTAACTTGGTATTTTATCCTACTATTAAAGAGATTATTATTATGGATTGGTTTAAGAAAAGAAGAAGTCTGAGGCAGTGGCACACACCTGTTATCCCAGCACTCAGGAGGCTGCAGCTACAAGTTCAAGGCCAGCCTGGGCTACATAGTGAAACTTGTCTCAAAAAACAAACAGGGAGGAAGTCTAGCAGTGAGAAAGCTGTTCAAGTACCCCTGCTTTGTGCCACTACTTGACCAGCCTGCCCACAGGTGTGACACCCAGCAGACCGTACAAAAGTGTAAACACAATAGCAACCTGAGGTGGTCCTGAAACAAATTCTTCTACTTGACCATGGAGACTGCATGGGTCTTAGAGTCTGTGCTCTGGAGTAAACAGAAACTATACTGAAAGAACACAATCAATCCCAAAAACAACTTCAAAGAATAAGGACAGTACAGTCAGCTGGGAGTACATACCTGACAGTGCTAACTTGATACGGTGTCTCAGAGTTACAAACTAGGATATATAAACTGTTAACATCAGACAGAACCAAAGTCATTGTGACCTTCTTGTACGGGAGTCGGCCAGCCAGTTTCCTTCCCCTTGTCAGAGGTGACCCAATATGCAGCTATAGTGTAACAAGGAGGCTCAGACAGTAGGTATAAAGAAAACCACTTGCAGGCTCTCTGTCCAGGGCATCTTTCTGTCCTACAAGGGCTAATGAGTCTTAGCTCTGTTCCCACAGTTGCATTTTTAGCAAAGTGAATGATTAGTAAATGGTATTTTATAATAAAAAATTTTTAAAGGGCTGGGGATATCAGTCAGTATAAAGGCTCTGGGTTCAACCCCCTACTGGCCACAGGATTCTTCTGTTTCTATGCACCTCACTGGGTGACGTACTCAACACAAAATATTGTCCTTCTGTAGTCTGAGGACACCCACATGAAGCCTGAAAATGAGACCCAGTCATGATCTTGTGAGCAGAACTGAGAAAAGAAATATATACAATTTTTTGAATCTGTAAGATTGTATGATCCATTTTCACTGTAAATGGCTAGAAAGAGTAAATTTTCATGGTAAATGGCAGCAACAGGGTTAAATTTTTAGGGCAGATATTATGCAACTCAATCAACAGAAGGAAAAGAATGAAATTAATTTTTAAAAATGCATTTAAAGTTATTACAAAAAAATTAAGACTATCAGTGGGAAGGTAGGTCTGAGCATCTGAATTTCATCAAAATAGATGAGGGAGACCTAGTGATCTCTCATATGTCAGATAAGAGAGTACATTCTTAACAGCTTTTAAACCTATCAATTGCTGGCTTGTGGTGATGGATGCCTGTAATCCCAGCATTCGGGAGCCTGAGGCAGGAGGAACACCCTGAGTTTAAGGCCAGTACCTCTCCAACTATATAGTGACAATCATTAAAGAAACAAACAAAGAAAACAAGTTAGTCCCAGGAAAATGACAAATCTTTTAACTTTAGCCTTGTCCCAAATCAAGTCAACCATTAAGTGTAGAGATAGAGGTTTAATGGTAGGTTAACTTTCTTATGACTGGAAAAAAAAATACAGCATACAAGTCAAGTGGAAAGGTTCTTGGATAAATCCCTAGGTGTATTCTGAAGGCCACAAAGGCCACTGTTACATGATATATACCAGTCTCCTTACTTTTCCCAGTACTAAGAGCCTTTCCATTTACAGAAAGCAGTATTTAGATAAGTATAGGAATTTAAATAGGTCTGGGATGGGCCGGGGATTTAACTCAGTGGTACTGCCTGCCTTGCAAGCTCAAGGTTCCAACTTCATCCCTGGTACAAATAAATAAATAGGTCTGGGAATGTGGCTTAGTGGTAGAGTGCTTATATGATGCCCTGTGTTCAATCTCTAGCACCACCACTGCCACCAGAAAAAAAAAAGAGAAAGAACTTAAGTATGTCCTGAGACTGAGACTCTGTAGATTAAGAAAAACTGCTCTAGGGCCGGGGATTGAGCTCAATGGCACCACACCTGCCTAGCAAGCACAAGGTCGAGTTTGAAGCCTGGCACAAAACAAACAAACAAACAAAAAAACCCCGAAAACTCTAAATAATCTCAATAGTAACTTGAAAACAAAACAAGAGTTTTCTCAGGCCGGGATTTACCGAGATTGATCCCTGAAACCAAAAAGAAAAAAAAAAAAAAAGTTTTCTCTACTACAAGAATATTGGCCTCAGGGTTCTTCTAAGCTTTAAAACCAATCAAGTTAGTTCCAGGAAAACCACAAACCGCCTTCAGCTTCAGCTTCTCCATCTGCAAAATGAGGATAAAATCTGTCTTCTCCCTTCATGGGTTTGTGGGGAGAATCGAATAGACAGAGCATAAAATAACATAAAACAATTCTGGCCAAGCTGAGAAAAAGCAGGCTCCATATTTAATGAACAGGGTAACTCTTCAAAAAATAAAACTGCTGGCTCAAGAGATAATAAATCATATAATTCAAAAAGATTTTCAGGCTAAAGTCTACAGAGAGGTTAATATCTTTAGGTCTAAAAGAAATGCTGAAGGACAACTGAGGGGAAAAAGAAAAGACTTTTTTTTTTAAAGAAAAGTCTTCCAATGAAAAGAGGAAACATGTAGGCCACAATTGATGTCCCTGAAATCAATGTTAGGTAGGTAAGCTGAAAGAAAATAAAGGAATAAAAGCCCCTTGTTAAAGATGACGGGGGCCGGGGATTTAGCTCAGTGGTTTCGCCGCCAGCTGCGCAAGCGCAAAGACCTGAGTTCAATCCCCGGTACCAAAAAAAAAAAAAAAAAAGATGACGGAAAAGCCTCAGAATTTGCCATTAGGCAGCAAAGTGCAGCCATGGTTTTCAAATGTTATAGTTATTACAGTGTGTGTGCGTGCGTGCATGCGTGTGTGTGTGTTTAGGTCAGAAGAGAGTCAGAGAAAATGGAATGTTTTCCTCTTCTCCTTGATGTAGCCAGTACTTCCACATTCCCTTGCCGAATTTCCTTGTCTCTCAACTCAACTCCAAACCCACCTAAAGGAGAAGGAACAGAGCTCTGTAAATGGTGGAAAGGGGGAGAGCTAGCAATATAGCTCAGAGGTAGTGAGACAGGAGATTAAGGCATGACAGAGCTGGCTGGTCATGTAGGCATGGCCTGTTAATTACAAGACCCCAGACCTGGCAGAACAGTTCCCAAAGCCCTGCACTTGGACTTTTCAGGAGAACTTGAGCAGGTTTTCAAGAGGATGCCTAGACCTGACGGCAGCCTGAGGTGTGGGATCTCAACACTGCCGCTCAGGACTGGTATTTGAAGTTCTTGAGTGTTTCCTTGAGAGCTGGACAATATAAAGGACACATTAATGCCATGAAAAGTTTGCAATCCCAACCTTCCATAATAGCCCATGCTGTATTTCCCAGGTGTAGCATGTACTTTTTTATCTTTGCTCTTACTCTCTTTTTTTCTTTACTTGGCCCAAGCTTGCTCTGCGGAGCCAGTTTATTTCCTATTCTTCACTTTTACAGTCTTGAATAAACTTGGCCGCTGCTTTTTGCTCGTTTTGTTCAATTCTTTGTTTGAGACACCAGAGAGAGAGGCAAGAAACCCAGAATCAGTAACATTTAGTTGGTGAGCCACTTTTAGTAGCAGGCTACCCAGTAACAATAGAGCACTTAAGCGGGGTGTGATGGTGCACACCTTTAATCCCAGTGCTTGGGAGACTTGAGGCAGGAGGATTGCCATGAGTTCAAGGCCAACCTGTGCTACACAGTGAGTTCAAGGCCAGCCTGCACTACAAAGTGAGACCCTGTCTCAACGACCCCCCCAAAAAACACCACAATATAGCCCTTGCCTAGCATGTCCAGAGACGGGGAACTGATGCTCAGCACTGCAGAGATGGGGGGGACAGAGAGACACAAGGAGAGAGAGATATATATTTAGAGAGAGAGACTCTTGCTGAGCCCAGGCAACTTAGTGATTTAGCAAAATCCTGTCTCAAAATAAAATTTTAAAAGGCCTAATGAGGCCAGGGATGATGTAGCTCAGTGGTAATGTGCCTCCCTGGCAAGCAAAAGGTCCTGTGTTCAATCCCCAGTACCAAAAGGGGCAGGGGCTAATGAAATAGCTCAGTGTGAAGGCCCTGTATTCAATAACAAGTACTAAATTAAAAAAAAAAAAAAAAGCAAAAATCAACAACAGTGAGAGAAAGAGATAGGAATGACATTTATCTTGTATTTAACTAATGCTTACATTTCTTCTTCTTTTTGTTTTGGTACCGGGAATCGAAATGCTTAAATTTCTAAGTAACCATGGCTGTCACTTATAAGCATAAATGGGAAATTGAAATGTCTAAGGAAATAAACATGGGAGACAAAGTACAGGGATAGGGCAAGACTTCACAGCCCCCAATCTATGCTAGGATTAAAACTTTGCAGTGGGGCTGGGGATTTAGCTCAGAAGCGCTGTGCCTGCTTTGAAAGCACAAGGTTCTAAGTCAATCCCCGGAACAGGGGTGGCTGGGGGTGGGTAGGGGGTGGTGTTTGCAGTGATGACAATCAGTGAATATACAGGTCAACCAAAGTAGCTGACATGGACAACCATTTCATTTTTAGAAAATCTGTATAAAGAATATTTAAATAAGTTCCATCTGCACAATGTGAAACATTCTGACATGATATCAAGAGTGTTTTCATTTTTATTTATATCCACTGTAACTGGGTATTCTGATCAAAATGAAAAGATTTTGAGATACATTTTCTAGGTAACCTACCTGTAACTGCATGACCACATAGTTGAATCGATCATTCCTCCCACAGCCAATAAATCTACAAACGTGGTCTTTCCCTGGGTAAAAGAGAAAAAGAAAGAAAACAGCGGAAAAGAATATACTATACTTTTTCTTCTAAAATTTTTTTTCTGTATAGTATTTGAGTTAATATAAAAATATATAAAATAATGTGTTGAGACCATAAAGACAGGAATTTTATTTCAAAATTTTTACCCATGCACTCCCTAGGTCCTGTAGTGCTCCTTGTGTAGTCAAATAAAACTTTGTTGAATTAATAAATAAAACATGAATGAATGAGGAAACAAATAAATGATAAGTTTCTTAGTAAAAGATTCAGAGGTCATTTAAGATCAACTTGCTCAGATACACTCCATATGAAAGCACAAAAGGACAAGAAATAAGAACTGTATTAGAAATATAAATCTGCATTTTAGTTTGTTGTTATGACAGGTCTCAAGGGGCTGGGGATTTAGCTCAGTGGTTCCACCGCCTGCCTCACAAGCACAAGGTCCATCCCTGGTACCAAAAAAAAAAAAAAAAAAGACAGGTCTTAGAAGAAAAAAAAAAGGATCTCACTGGCTAGCCTTGATTTTGATATGCAGCTCAGGCTGGCCTCAAACTCACGATTATCTTTTCTCAGCTTCCTAAGTGCTTGGATTACAAATGTGTAAAAACCATGCTCAACTCAAACACTGAATTTTAGATTCTGGCACTCTCTTTTTTGGGTACTGGGGATCGAACTCGGGTCCTTGCAGTAAGGAGGCAGGCGTCGGAACCACTGACCTAAATCCCCGGCCCTGCTACTCCTAATTACATGATTTCAACAAGTCACACATCTTTCTGGGCTTGTTTATTTGGACAAGCTCAGTGGTTTTCAACCTGAGTTGCAGGTGTGAAATTGAAAGACATGCTGATTGAGATGGACTTAAAGGAGATCATGCTGGAGCTGTAGCTCAACTGTGAAGGCCTGGGGTTCAACACCCAGTACAAAAACAAAAACTTTAGTTTAGCCAGGCATAGTGGTGCACACCTATAAACCCAGCACTAAAGAGTCTCAGGCAGAAGGATCCAGATACTCAAACTCAACCAGGCAATTTAAAGACTTAGTGAAGCTGGGCCTGGTAGTCCACGCCTATCATCCCAGAACTCAGGAGGATCCCCACAGGAGGCTAAGGAGGATGGCAAATTCAACCTCTTCCAGGGAAACCTGAGACTGCCTCAAAATTTAAAAAAATTTAAAAATGGGCTGGAAATACAGAAAAGGCCCTAATGTTTAATCACCAGAATTTAGATTCCTATATTCCTTACTGATTCAGAATTGGTTATAGAATATGAGCATTTCAAAATGATATAAATGATCCAAAAGCAAGCAGGACATGGATGGATATTTGAAAGTACTGCTGAGTAATAAGAATCACCCCAAATATTTTTAGATGAAGAATTATATACTACAGCAATACATTTTAGAACATCACTGTGGTGGCAATGAAAATGACACTCGGGCTGGGGATTTAGCTCAGTGGCACTGTGCCTGCATGGCAAGCACAAGGTCCTGAGTTCCATCCTTGGTACCACCAAAAACAGACTCAACAAAGGAAAATCTAGAGACAGAAAGGTTAAAGCTGGACACAGAAAGCTTACAATATCCTGCAAGAGACAAGAATAAGTACAAGAGGTGATTGAAAAATATGCTGAATTTTTTAGGGGTTTTTTTTTTTTTTTTTTGAGATAGGGTCTCACTATGTAGTGTAGACTGGCCTTGAGCTCACTATGTAGCCCAGGCTGGTCTTGAACTCACAGCAATCCTCCTGCCTCAGCTTTCTGAGTGCTGAGATTACAGGCATGCACCCTGTGCCTGGCTCTGAATGTTTAAATTTCTAAAATTATGACAGTAAAAGACACATTGGCATTAATTTCCCCTCACAATACCCCCCACCCCCCCATCAAATACACAATCCCTTTGCTCTTGTCACTCTGAAGCAGTTTAGGAAGGCTCCTGTGTCTAGACAAGGTATAATGAGAAAATACCATGAATGCTGCTGCCGAGTGCCATTCGATGGCAAGGCAGGCTTGTGAAAACATTACAGTGTGTTTTTAGCCACATTATTCACCAGATCTGGTACCGTGCAATTCTGGGTCTTTCCCAAAGTACAAATGACCATGAAAGGTAAACTTTTTGAATCAATTTAGGACACTGAGACAGCCACAAAAGCACATCTAAAGATACTCACCAAAGAGAATTTCCACGAGTGCTTCAGAAAGTATCAAGAAAGATGGAGTAAATGTTTGAAAGCAAGTGAGGAAAAATATTTTGAGGGGGGATTAGTAGCAATGTGTCTTTAACTGTAATATTTTAAAAATTTAAACATACGGGCCGGGGATTTAGCTCAGTGGTTTCACCGCCTGCTGCACAAGCGCAAGGACCTGACTTCAATCCCTGGTACCAAAAAAACAAAAAAAACAAAAAAAAAAACGGAAAGTGATACAATTAAATGAAAATTTGTACCAAAATAAGACAATGTAATAGGGTGTATCAGTTTTAAAGGATGTTAGAATGTCGAATTGGAGGGTAGCTGAATTGAGTAATTATAATTTCAGGCATAGTACCGAGACAAAAAGATGGAGCTATAGACATACATCAGGGAAGCATTAATGTGGAGGACAGAACCACAAATACAGACACATGAAAAGTAAGAAGAAACTTTAGTACATAATTCTGTAAAATTCATGTGTAAAACTTAAAGTACCCTCAAGGAAATAGAAGAACAACCCAAGAGACAGGAGGAAACTCTGAGAAAGGGCATCGCAGGACCCATGAGAAAGAATATTATGAAGCTAGGAGTGATGGGAAGTGCCCACTCATAAATATTAGGGTTAGGGAGCCACGAGTGAGTAGAAGAGGCAGAAGCTAGTTTATAATGGGGTACAGAGTAGGGCTGGGAATTTAGCTCAGTGGTTTCGCTGCCTGCTGCGCAAGTGCAAGGACCCGAGTTTGATCCCCCGTACCAAAAAAAAAAGAGCAAAAGGGGCTGGGCATGCTGGTACACACCTGTAATCCCAGCACTTGGGAGGCCGAGGCAGGAGGATCACTGTGAGTTTGAGGCCAGCCTGGGCTACATATTGAGTTCAAGACCAGCCTGGGCTACTACATAGCATGACCTTATCTCAAAAAAGGAAAGGGGAAAAAAAAAAGTAAATAGGATATGAGGCAATAAGAGTAGACAACTTTTGAAGACATATGCTTGTAGAACAAAGAATAGTGACGCACACAGTACTGTAAATATCAATGTGAAGCAGGCATGGTCCAGGGAGACTGCAAGTTCAAGGCCAGCCTGGGGTACACAGTGAGATTCTGCCTCAAAGTAGAATGAGTATAGGGCTGGGGATTTAGCTCAGTGGTTCCACCACCTGCCTCCCAAGCACAAGGTTCCGAGTTCAATCCCCAATACCAAAAAAAAAAAAGAATAAGTACAACAGAAACCCAATAATCACCATGTGCACAATGTATGCTGATGATTTCACATGGTTTTTTGGGTACATATTTGTAAAACTGTATCATCTAGTAAACAGTAATAAAAATGAAAGGATAAAAATGGTCCACAGCAACTGTATTCTTCAGATTCACAGAAACAATAAAAAATGTAATTATGGTGCAGGCCTGCAATACCAGCACTTGGGTGGCTGAAACAGGAGGACTGCCACGAGTTTGAGGCCAGCCTGACGTACACAGCAAGACCCTGTCTCAAACAACAACAATAACAACAACAACAACAAATCAACAGCAAAATTTTAATTATCCATTTTTTAAGACTCCACCTTCAGGCTGGAGATGTAGCTCAATGGTAGAATACTTGCTTAGCACATGCAAGACTCTGGGTTCAATTCCCAGCACCATAAAAAAAAAACCCAAAACACAAAAAACAAACCACTCCACTTTTTCATCATGAACATTTAAATGTAGGGGCTGGGGATGTAGCTTAATGGCACTGCGCCTGCCTGGCAAGCAAAAGGTCCTAAATTTGATGGAGGGGGTGGGGTGGGGTGGGGATTAAATGCAGTACCTTTGTTACAAAGACATTTGAATCATTTAAAAACAAAAGATCATTCTAGATTTAATTCCTCTGGCAATACTTCTTGTTTTTGTTTGTTTGGTTTTTTTTTGGTACTGGGGATTGAACTTGGGACCTTGCGCTTCCCAGGCAGGTGCCAGAACCACTGAACTAAATCCCCAGCCCTGGCAATACTTCTTTTAAAATATCTTTGTAAATTATACCAAAAAAACCACCCTACTCTTAGAAAGAAACTAAATAAACCACAGATCTTTTATTGAACAATCAAAGCAAAGCAAACTTTCTGGGGTTCATTAGTACATTCTCATTGCTTTAGGTAAGATATAAATGAGTTCTTGTCCTATATTTTAAGGAATAGTGTACTGGTGCTCTTATATATATATACACACACACAATTTATATATATACATATATACAATTAATGAAACTAATACAGTTAGTTCAATAAAAATGTAGAAATTTCTGGAAGCATGGAAGAATTACAATTTAATTGGGACAGTCACTCTTCACTAGCACTTACAGCAATTGCTAAATAACTTTATAACGAGTACACACTGAAGTATCACTCCATGAGAACAAAGACTAGTATCTTGTTCTGGTGCCTAACAATACCTGACAAACAGTGAAATATTCAATCAATATTTGAATGAACAAATTAACAAATAGTAATAATTAATGGAGAGAAGGAGAAGGGGATGAAAAAGGAATTAGGATGTATTGTGTACATGTATCACTCCCCATGTGGAATGTAATCATTATGTACTAAAAATATGTACTAATAAAAAATTAAAATTGAAGAAAAAAATTTTAAAAACAAAAAATCAAGAAATAATACTTAATATGCATAATATGCACACATAATGCAAGCATTTTATAATAGGCTTTTTATTATATATGTTACATATATTTAATCCTTTCAATAATGATATTAAGTATTAGTGTTTCCTCTACTTTTCAGATATAGAAACGGAGTTTCTTCTTAGTGAGGTTAATTACTTCATCCAAAATCATACAGCTAGAAATGATGGAGCAGTTTGGCACTGGGCCTGGAAGTACAGGCCTATAACCCTGGCACTTAGAACAGGAGACAGGAACATCGCCAAGTCTGAAGCCCTCCTACACTGTATGTATAACAAGTTCAATGTCTCCTGGACTATATAGCGAGAACGTTTTTTTTTAAAAAAAAAAAAAAAA
>NW_004624804.1:9925983-9943598 GCF_000247695.1 Heterocephalus glaber
TATTTTAAAATAAATAAATAAAACTAAGTAAAAAACAGACGAACAAAACTGCAAAGGCTATTGTTAAGGATGGCTACAAAGTACAAAGCACACATGAGGGAATCAAATCAAAAGGAGTGGAAGAAACTATAATTTTTTAAATTAGCACACAGTAAACTGCCATTTTAAGTGTATAGTTTGATGCACGTAACACACACATCGAGTCACAGAACCACTACCTCAACCAGGAGACGATTCCATTGCTCCAAAAATCCCCTTGTGCAGTTCTTCTCCAGTCACCTTCCCTTGATCCCAACTTTTGGCAACACTGATCTATTCACTGTAATTTTTTTTTTGAAAATGTCATACAAATATAATCATATGTAACCTTTTGAGACTAGTTTCTTCTACTCAGTATAGCTGTCCAGATTTATCTAAGCTGTCGAGTACCAACAGTTCCTGCTTTTGGGTTCTGAGTAGCATTCCACTGTATGGTCATGCCACTTTTTTTTTTTACCATTCAATCTATGAAGGATATTTTCTGGCAATTAAGAATAAAGCTGATACAAATATGTATGTACATGTTTTTATATAAACATAAATTCTAGTTATTCTAGGGTATTTCCTTAAGGTATTACCTGGGTGTGGGGCTGATGGGTCATATGGCAAGTCCAAATTTAACAGGTCCTAAGTCTGTGTTTAACCATTTTCCAAAAGTGCTGTGCTACTCTGCATGCTAAACAGTAGTGTGTGAGGGTTCCAGCTGTTCTAGACCCTCATAAATACTTTCAAGTTTCAATTTAAGCTGTTCTGTCTGTGTATAACGGTATCTCACTTCGCATTCCCCTCGTGATTAGTTATGGTAAACAACTTTTCATGTATTCATCTGCTAGTCTATCCTTTGGAAGCACATGCCAAAGCCTATTAATATTTGTAAGTAAATCATTTTTCTTACTGTTGAGTTTTCAGAGTGCTTTATCTATACTGAATATATGTCCTTTACAGATATGCAAATATTTTCTCCTAGTCTTTATAGTGTCTTTTGAAAGCAAACTTTTTTTTTTTTTTTGGTACCGGGGAGCAAACTCGGGCCCCTGCACTTGCACAGCAGACAGCGAAACCACTGAGCTACATCCCTGGCTCCTGAAAGCAAACTTTTAATTAAATGAAGCCCAATTCAATCGTGCTTTCAGTGTCATCCAATGATCTTACTTTTCACAAGCAGGCCATAAAATAGTCCTTCTATGTTTTCTCTAACAGTTATACAGCTTTATATCTCATTTAGATTTGTGCTACTTTTTGCCTTTTTTCCTGGGTTTTTTCAAGACGGGGTCTTGCTATGTAGTTCAGGCTGGACTTGAACTCACTATGCATCCCAGGGTGGCCTCGAACACCTGGCAATCTTCCTACCTCAGCTTCCCAAATGCTAGGATTACAGGCGTGCACCACCACAGCTGGTTGTGCTACATTTTTAATTTTGTGTAACGTGTGTTAGATAAATCTTTGTTTTTGTATATGGATGTGCAACTATTCCAACAGCATTTATTAAAAAATTATTTTCTTTTTACTTTGTTGCAAAAATTATTTTTCCGCTGAACTGCCACTGCTACTTTTAAAAAAGCTATTGGCTATATTTGTGTGAATCTATTTCTGAAATCTCTACTCTATTGCATTAATCTAAATGTCTATCCTTTTGCCAATACTAGTCTTGATTATAACAGTTTGAGCTATTTTTTTTTTTTTTTGGTTTTTGGAGACAGGGTCTTGCTATATATAGTTCAGGCTGGCTTTGAACTCGTGGCAATCCTCCTTGGCTCAGCCTCCCAAACGTTCAAATTACAAGCATGTGCTACCATACCCATCTTTGATTTCTTTAATTGGGGCTTTACAGTTCTCAGCATAGAGATTCTGTATATAATATTTTGTTATATTTATAATTAGGCATTTCATTTTCTGGAGCTACTTTGTTTTAAATTTAGTTTTCAATTGTTCACTGCTCATATGAAAAAATATGACTGCTTTTTGTGATTTGAAATTGTCACTTGCTAACTCATTTATTATAGGAATTTTCTGTGGACTCGAGATTTTCTTTATAAGCAATCATGGCATCTGCAAATAGGAACAGTTTTATTTCCCACTTTCCATTACATATGGTATTATTCATATATTTTTGCTGCATGAAACTTGTTTTGGTCTCTGATAATACAAATGTTAAACCTTTTTATATAGTGTCTCCTAGTTCCTAGAGGCTGTATTTTTTTGTTTTGAATTTTTGTTTGTTTCTTTGTTTTTGAGACAAGGTCTTCCTATGTAGTTCAGGCTGGCCTCAAACTCACAGTGATCCTCCTGCCTCGGGCCTGGGGTTACAGGTGTGTGCCATCACACGTGGCCCTTGTTTTCTGTTATTTAATTTTAGAATATGTGCTAATGAAGAAAGCACTTTTGTTTTTTAAATTCTGAAACAGGATCTCACCATGTTGCCCACACTAGACATGAACTTGTGATCCTCCCATCGCAGCCTTCTGGAGAAGCTGGAATTACTGTATAGGTACATGCCACTGAACCCAGCTGTTCAAATTAGGTAATTTTCAATGACATTATTTTCAAGTTCACTGACTCATCTGCCATTTTCATTCTGTCATTCAGCCCACCCACTGAGATTTTCATTTCCATTATTTCTCAGTTCTAAAATTTTCATTTAGTTGTTCTTTATATCTTGCTTCTTTGCTAAGACTTTATATTTTCCCACTCATTCCTGGAATACAGTAATAATAGGTAATTTAGTCTTTTTGAGATAAACTTAACATTTGTGTGATCCTGGCATTATTACCTACTTTCTTTTTTTACATGAGTTCAGCTTTTTCTCATTCTTTTTAAATTAAGTGATTCTAGATTATATTCTGGACATTTTTAATATTATGTTATTAGATCCTTAGGTCTTATTTAAATCCCACCAAAAATGTGGGTATTTTTGTTTCACCCAGTAATTGACCCAGTTAAGTTCATGTTTCAAGAACTGACCAGAGGACAGGTGTGGTGGCACACGCCTGTAATCCTAGCACTTAGGAGACTGAGGCAGGAGGATTGTGGTGAGTTTGAGCCCAGCCAGGGCTACATAGTGAGTTCAAAGCCAGCCAGAATTCCATAGTGAGACCTTCTTTCAAAAAACTAAGAAAAGGGGCTAGGATTTAGCTCAGTGGCACTGTGGCTGCCTTGCAAGCACAAGGTCCTGAGTTCGATCCCTGGTGCCCCTCCCCTGAAAAAAAAACCTAGGAAAAAAAAAGGAACTTACCAGAATCTGGGCATGGTGGTGCATGCCCATAATCCCTGCACTCTGGAAGACTGAGGCAGAAGAGGATCTCAAACACGAGCCCAGCCTGGGCTACTTAGCAACTTAGGGAAACCCTCATAATTAAAAAAAAAAAAAAAAAGGCTGGAGTTACAGCTCAGTGTAAAGGCTCTAGGTTTATACCCCAGCACCAGAAAAAAAAATCTGATCAAAGGGCTAGCAGTGTAGCTCAGTGGCGGTATTTGCCTAGCAGAATGAGGCCTGGGTTCAATTCCCAGTAATGGGGCTAAAAAAAAATCAGGGGTTGGAGCTGTAGCTCAGCGCTAGAGCATATGCCTAGCATGCATAAAGCAATCCACAATGCTGCAAGAAAAAGAAAAAAGCAACCAAGAAGTCTTCTGTAGGTTATATTTCTTTTTTTTTCCTTCTTTTTCTTGAGACAGAGTCTGGCTGTCTAGTTCAGGCTAGCCTTGAGCTTGTGGTGATCGTCCTACCTCAGCCTCCCAAGTGCTGAGATTACATGTATATGTCACCGCGTCCATCTGTAGGCTGTATTTCTAATGTCAGTTCTGTTTTTAAAGTCCTCGTGGTCACACAGGTGTTCTGTAAGTGCCCACAGTGCCCAGTCTGGAATGTGGGCAGGAGTTAATCCCACAATTCACTTCTCAGTGCCTATGTATTCTGTTTAGATTTGTGCATGCGGTCTGGAATTCAGCTCAGGTGTACATAAGCAATTCGGTGGTCAGTTGTCCAACTCCTCCCTCTTCTACAATCTTTCAGTTCCTCAAGATCCCCTTTCCCAACCTTCCAGTAGGAAGCAGGGGCTTTATTAACCCCACTCTGCAGAGTACTTCCCATGACTGTGCTTATTATCAGGGTCAAGCAACAAAAGGGCAGGCGGAGAAGAAAGCAACAGGGACTTGCCAGACGGACTCAGCCACAGCCCCTCCAATCTAGAGGAAGTGTCCCTCCTGCTACATTTAGGGTCCTGCCTGCTCCACTGAATCCACCGCAGCCACCATCAAGGACTGCTGGAGGTCTGGTTACAAGAGAATGAAGAAAGGAAAAAAAGAACAGAGAAAGATAGGAGGTGTCCATCCTTGAGCCAGAACTAGAGGACTTCTCTGGGGGCTCTTTCTGTCCATGTGAATGTTCACTTCCAAGTTTCAGGCTGGGGCATACTGGTAGGAAAAAAAACGGTAAACTCACCGCTGGTTCAGTGGTACTCTGAATTCTGGTCTTCTTCCTCAAATCTGTCTCCTACTAATTACTTTTCAGAGTCCTCAAATAGCCACTGCAAGCATTCTGTCCACATATTACAGCTGCATTCAGTAGGAAAGAGGGTGAAGCGTGCTTACTACATCTTGTCTGGAACCAGAACCTGGACTACTGCTGTTCATAAAAAGCTTTGCAGAACTGGTTAAACTACTTGTATAACTGATTTTAAGGAATTAAAAATTTTAAGCTGGGCATGGTGGTGTATGCCTGTAATCCCATCCTAGAGGCTGAGGCAGGAGGACTGTGAGTTCAAATCCAGCCCGGGCAATTTAGTGACTTAGAGAGACCCTGTCTCAAAACAATACAAACAATTGGGAACATAGCTCAGTGCAAAGGCCCTGGATATGGCAAAATAAATAAATAAGTAAATACATGGTTTTTTTGCTTTGTTTTTTGAACAGAGTCTCATTATGTAGTTCAGGCTGGCCTTAGCTTCACTGCGTAGCCTAGGCTGAACTCACAGGGATCCTCCTGTCTCAGTCTCCCTAGGGCTGAGATGAGGCAGGCACCACCATGCCTGGTCATAAATAAAATTTTACAAATAAGTAATTCTATAATTGACTGAGGAAAAGGGAAAAAGAAAATAGTAGGATTACAATTTTAAGCATTTGTAACTTTTGGACGTTATATATTTATGAAAAATGGAAGCTCTTAATTATACTTCGCTTTATTTCTTTGAATTATTTTCATAAATACTGTCACATGCATTTTTTTCTTTTGTTTTGGGTTTGGTTTATTGGGGGGTTTTTTTGGTTTCGGAGATCAAACTCAGGACCTTCTGCTGGTGAGGCAGGCAGTGGCACCACTGAGCTAAATCCCCAGCCCTTGGGTTTGGTTTTTTGAGTCAGAGTCTCTGCTATATAGTTCAGGCTGGTCTTGAACTCATTATGTTGCGCAGGCTAGCCTTGAACTCTCAGCAATCCTCCTGCCTCAGCCTCCTGAGTGTTGGGATTACAGGCATGCACCACCATGCCAAGTTTATATATTATACTTTTGGGGGGGGGGTACCGGGAATTGAACTCAGGTCCTTGCGCTTGTGGGGCAGGCGGCGGAACCACTGAGCTAAATCCCCGGCCCAATATTATACATTTTTAAAAGATGAAAAAATTCTAGGTGTTATCCAAAGTGTGAGACAAAGGAAGCAGTTTGCAGGTGAGAGGCTACAAACTTTAAGAAACCAAAAAGCTCAGGATGATCTAAGTCCAAGAGTTTGAAAGGAAGCGGCAGAAGAAGCAAGGTTAGTTCCATGTCCTGGATGGGATGTTAAGGTGCAGGAACTTCACCTGAAAAAGGAAAGGCCTTCAAGGGTGGGGGAGTGGCGTATCAAACAGTAGTTACAGGATAACTGTCACAGAACTTTGACGTAGGCAGAATGACTCTTTCTAGTTGAATCCAAGGGCGTATAAATGGTGAAGTAGTACATAGCACCATTCCATATGTGGGGAGAAGAGATTATAAATACACATATATATGATTATAATATGCATAGAACATTTCTGGGGGAAAACAAGATGAGCAATATTAGTAAACTTTTGAGAAGGAAAGTACGAGGCTAAGATTTTATTTTTACTTTTTTTTTAGTTTGATTTAAAAATCTTTTACTTTGAACACTTACAACTTTAAAAAGGGTTGTTAAAAAATGAAAGGAGGCCTTATGCATAAACGGTGTTATTAGTTACAGATAATAAAAGAGATAATAAAGGAGGCTAACATTCAATGGTCCTATCAGCTAGCACTCCAAACACTACTGTAAGATCTCCCCACAATAGGTCCGGCTCTGAGGAGACTTGGAAGTGGCGGCAGGGCGACTCGCGGCTGGGCTCCGCCAGCTGGAGCGAGGGTCGGGATGTCGGACCGAGTGCCGATCCCACCCCCACCCCCCCCCGCCAGTCGCCCGGATGCCTGGGCCGCGGAGTTCGTGTCCTGAGTCGGAGCCCGGTGCCCAGCCCGGAGCCATAACCTTGAGGCGGCTGCCGGATCGTTGGCGGAGATGTCGAACCCCGGGACGCGCAGAAACGGAGGAGCCTGCCCCTTACACGGATGGCACTGGTGCTGCCGCAGGTGGGGGGCAACTGCAGGTTTGTGGAGCCCCCGAGTCAAGAGCAGAGACTCCAGGCACAGCGACTTTGGAACTCCGAGGTCCGAGGTTTGCTGCAGATGCCCCAGAACCGGCCACATGGCCACCAGTCACCGGAGCTGCCTGAAGGCTACGAGCAGAGAACGACAGTACAGGGGCAAGTTTACTTTCTGCACACACAGACTGGCGTGAGCACGTGGCATGACCTGCGGATACCCAGAGACCGTAACAGTGTGAACTGCGATGAACTTGGACCACTGCCACCAGGTTGGGAAGTCCGAAGTACAGTTTCTGGGAGAATATATTTTGTAGACCATAATAACCGAACAACTCAGTTTACAGACCCAAGGTTACATCATATCGTGAATCACCAGTGCCAACTCAAGGAGCCCAGCCAGCCACTGCCCCTGCCCAGTGAAGGTTCTGTGGAAGATGAAGAGCTTCCTGCCCAGAGATATGAAAGAGATTTGGTCCAGAAACTGAAAGTCCTCAGACATGAACTGTCACTTCAGCAACCCCAGGCTGGGCATTGCCACATCCAAGTTTCCAGAGAAGAAATATTTGAGGAGTCATACCATCAGATTACGAAGATGCGACCAAAAGACCTGAAGAAGCGGCTGATGGTGAAGTTCCGAGGGGAGGAAGGTTTGGACTATGGCAGAGTGGCACAGGAATGGCTTTGTTGTGCCATGAAATGCTGAATCCATATTATGGACTCTTCCAGTACTCCATGGACAACATTTACATGTGGCAAATCAACCCAGATTCTTCAGTTAACCCTGACCATCTGTCTTATTTCCACTTTGTGGGTCAGATCGTGGGTCTGGCTGTGTTCCATGGACACTATAAATGGGGGCTTCACAGTTCCCTTCTATAAGCAGCTTCTCGGGAAGCCCATCCAGCTGTCTGACCTGGACTCAGTGGACCCTGAACTTCCTAAGAGCCTGGTGTGGATTCTAGAGAATGACATCACTCCCGTTCTGGATCACATGTTCTGCGTTGAGCACAATGCTTTCGGGAGGATTCTTCAGCACGAGCTGAAACCCAATGGCAGAAATGTGCCTGTCACTGAGGAGAATAAGAAGGACTATGTGCGGTTGTATGTAAACTGGAAGTTTATGCCAGGTATTGAAGCCCAGTTCTTAGCACTTCAGAAGGGGTTTAATGAACTCATCCCTCAGCATTTACTGAAGCCCTTTGACCAGAAGGAACTAGAGTTGATCATAGGTGGCCTGGACAAGATTGACCTGAATGACTGGAAATCCAACACGTGGCTGAAGCACTGTGTGGCAGACAGCAACATCGTCAGGTGGTTCTGGCAGGCAGTGGAAACCTTCGACGAAGAGAGAAGAGCTAGGCTCCTGCAGTTTGTGACTGGCTCCACACGAGTTCCTCTCCAAGGATTCAAGCCCCTACAAGGTTCTACAGGTGCAGCAGGGCCCCGGCTCTTCCCCATCCACCTGACAGATGCAAACACCGACAACCTGCCCAAGGCCCATACCTGCTTTAACCAGATCGACACCCCACCTTATGAGTCCCATGAGAAGCTCTACGAGAAACTGCTGACCGCAGTGGAGGAGACCTGTGGCTTTGCTGTGGAGTGAAGAGCAGCTCAGGGCGGCAGAGTCTCACTCATGATCACCAGACCTAAAGCATACAGCTTCTGTGTGCCTCCCGCAAAGCCGGCTGAGGCCTGGAGTTCCAGAAACCCGAGGGAAAAGGCTTCTCTCTCTTTCCTTGGCAGAAGGAGGGGGCAGGGGACTCCCACCATCGGTCCCTCCTTTATTACAGTTCTCCCACCCCTCCATTACCCATCCAATAAAACAAAGCCAGGTTCCGCCTTTGGCCTCAGTCACACGTGACGGACGAAAAGGCTCACGGCCCTGTGCTCTTCCTAAGGGTCAGCCGGGCCCACCAAGGGCTTGCACGGTTGCACACCAGCCACCTCTCCATACAGCCTTAGCGGCCCTTTTCAAGTTCAGCAGCTGCTGGTTACTTTACTAGAGCTCAGATTCCAAATCTTACATCCTAGCAGCCTGTTCCAGGTGGCAGATTAATTTCTAACTCCACAGTGACTATATAGTGTATGCTTATTGGAACTGTGCCATGGCAGGAAGCTTGAGGCAAAATGTGTTTCCCCTTTAAGAGGTGAAGGAATTGGAGCAGCTTTCATTGGAGGCCCAGGCTATTTCTTTTCAGGGTATCCTGGCTGAAAAAACTCATTTTGCACAGAGAAAAACTATCTTTCCTTTGCTGCATCCTATATCCAGTTTGAAATTCTTTCCGGTGAAAATACCACATATCGGAGCTAAGCAAAGAACACACCAAAACCAGCCTCAGATCCAACCAGTCGGTCCAGTGCGGACTCCCGTGCCCTGGTGTACGCGGAGGAGCACCGACTGTGTCTCTAGAAGTGTTACAGACTTTGATGTGGCAATTGCTAAGAGCGAAACTAACAATTCTGTTACTAGTTGAAAAGGGTGGCACGGTGGCCCTGATGACCAGTTCCACCTGAGTTCACGCTGTACACAAACACGGTATGGATATGAACCAGTGACACAGGATGGGGATGGCTTTACACGGACCCAGCTGGCCCCTTCTCCTGGTGGCACTGGTGACGTTAACAGTTCAGTTCACTAACCCACATGTCTCCATGGCTGAGCAAGGGCAAAACCAGCCGACTGCATTTCTACCACCATTTCCAGTTTGCACAAAAGTTCAGACAGTGTTTTATTCCCACAGAGTGGCTTGGTTTGGGAGAGCTAAGCCTCCATGGAAGAGAGCAGCAGCAACAAACTTCTCAGTATGGTGTTGCTGTTTTAGTTTGGGGTGGGGGCGAGCACAGGGTAATTCATTAGTAAGACATTTCATTGCTGTTGAAGTCTGAGTTCAGTGTTGGTTCCTGCTGTGGTCTAGGATGGATCAGGAAGGCCCTTTGGATGACGTTCATCTGTTGTTTTTGTTGCTTTTACTGAGACCAGCGGTGAGGAGGATCACTAATCCCTGCATCTGGCTGTGCTTCTTGTGCTTGCCCTGGAAGCAGTCTGGGGTGCGCTCACCATCTTAGGTCACAGACCTGGTCCAGGTTTGTCCAGCTCAGAAGCCACTGGTCCCAGAGTCTGTAGACTGAGCCTCACTCTCGGCTGCTGATGTGCTGGGACAAAGGACTATGTGGGACTCACTGCAGAAGGAGAGTTGAATCCGTTCGAACATCCAGGCCAACGTGTGGCCTTAGTCTCGTTCAATTTCTTGCCTTGCCCCAATAGGGCTCATCCACGTCTCCTTCACCTTGATGCTTCGGAGGGCGTGCTAGAAACCCGTTCCCCCGGGACTCCATCCAGTCTTCCCTTACAGTCTCCCCTGAAGCTTGAGGAACTGAAAGGTACAGGCCCCCAGGGAGGTTTGCTCTGTGACCTGACCCTGGCCATGGGGAGCAGCCTAATTCTTGAGGTCAGAAATTGTGCTGATATCCTGGTGGCGCTACCCCACACCTGCAGCAGTGAGGAAAGAAGCCAGGGTCTAAAGTTCAAGACTGTGAAGCAGGAGTGGTGCCTGTGGCACCTTCAACACTACCTTCACGTGCTGGGAGAAGTGGCAGGATGGTCCCAAGCAGCTTACACACTGGCCCTACCTCTCCTGGCAGGGGTCCATTCAGCTAAGATTGAGGTAGTGGCTTGGGCCCACCATGGCCTTGTTGCAGACCTCCCCAGAGTTGTGTCCTGTCTGCTCTCTCTACTGGGCCTCTGGCAGGGCATGGTACTTCAGAACCTGAACTGACCATGGTCCGGGCTTCTGCACTTCCTGAGGACGCTGCATGGCAAGTCCATGAAGCTCCTGGTTGTCCCATATGTGATATTGTTGGTCCCCCCATGCCTACCCCGTGGTCCCTCCTCACCCAAATCCTTCAGGGGCCCAACTTTCCAGGCTCGCCCTCCCAGCGGCCAACAGCCGACACTCAGGGATGTAGCAAACCACCACTCTGCAGCATTAGGGCAGGAAAGTGAGGGGCCACATGGCGGCTGGTGGCCGGGTGGGAAGGGGTGGGGGCAGAGCGCTCTCTGGATCTCTGAAAGGAGAATCTGCCACTAGGTTGGATTTTGACCCCTAAGCCAGCTCAGCCATGTGGTCCAAGTTCAGGTTAGGTGGACCTCAACTCGGAGCTGTCAATTGGAATGGCCCTCTGCAGAGAGCACACCTTGCCACCTGCAGCCGATGTGTGCTACACAGCAGGCTTCCTGAAACACAGCATGGATTTTTAACGTTTGTTTATTTTTTTCTCAACCACTTTATAATGTATTTTTAATTTATTTTATAATGTCTTATTTTTAAGTATTGCTGCTATCCTTATTATTCTTCCCACTGTTTTTATTGCTGATTTATTTTGTCAAAAGTTGTACACTAATGTTCTGTTTTATGTCAAAATCAAAAGTATTTAAATACTAGTTCTATTTAATGTGGTTATAGAACCAGCTGGAAACACAAAACTGATTGTACAGCAGGCTGGACCCGGGAGGTCAGATTCATTTTGTTACATATGCAATAAACTCACAACTTTATATTTAAAAAAAAAAAAAAAAGATCTCCCCACAATAAGATATTCCCAGCTATTTATAAAGCTCACACCCCAAAATAGCTTTTAATTACATTATAATATACTACACTATTTTCAAGCATACTCAAATGTAAAGAGTTAAGAATGGATATTTAAGATATCTGTAATTACCATTACAGCCCATTTTTAAATGAAAGAATTATATATTATTCTTTAAAATGTCTTAAGCACCAAAGGGTATAAAAGGAAAACATTTGATCATCTATTTCCCTAACTCCCTTTAATTTCAATTCCCTCAAGGCTCCTTATGTTATATATGATACCATACTTCTTGGTGCACATATAACACATACAAATGTGTGTATACAGAGATATACATACACATTATATTCCATTACGAGGAAATGGATCTCTGTTCCTTAAAAGAATTTAGGTTTATTCAATTTTCTATGTATTACCTTTCTAAACCCAAAGCGGTCAGGCATGATGACAAACATCTATAATTCCAGCATTCAGGAAGTTAAGGGAAGAGGATCACTGTGAGTTTGAGGCCAGCCTTGGGCTACATAGAGAGTTCAAGGCCAGCCTGAACTACACGGCAAGACCGTGTCTCAAAACAAAAACGAAAACAAACAAGAAAGAATAAAATATAGTAGAGAGTAAAAGTATATCCACAAACTTTTAATTTATGGCAGAGAGGTACAAACCTGTAATCCTAGCCATTCTGAGGCTAAGACAGGAAGATTGCCACAAGTTCAAGGCCAGCCCGGGCTACATAGTGAGTTAAAGGCCAACCTGATCTACACAGCAAGACCTGCCTCAAAAAACAAAAAATAAAAATAAAAAAATAAAAATTTTAGCTCCCAGAGTACAATTTCTACACTCTCCACCTTAAAGGTCCCTCTGGAGTAACTTTCCTAGACAGTCTTCTATATTGGATAGACAAATGGTCTAATCCAGAAATTGCATATTTTTAAATATTCTTATGACTAGGGAAAGGGAATAGTCATGTTTAGTCATGTTTTGCAATAGTAGTTGGAGAGTTCAAGGTAGGCAAAAGAGGTACAGTTGCTCTCCTGTAATAGTTAACTCCTTCTCAACTCTCAGCTTCTGTTGTACAGCATACAAGGCAAAAATAGAATCCAGGAACAATACAGGGCAAATTGCAGGGCAAATAAAAACTCCCTGAGGGCCAGGGATTTAGCTCAGTGGTTCTGCCGCCTGCCTCGGACCTGAGTTTAATCCCTGGAACCAAAAAAAAAAAGAAAAGAAAAACTCCCTGAAAATAAAAATACAAGTCACTTTTCTCTTCATGAGCTACAAGGAAAAATGTACTTTTCCCTTGCATTTATAGGGCGCAAGACAACTTAATTCCCCACTATCCTACTTAAGAAAAAGCTCAGTTATCAAACAATGATATTTACAATTATCTCTTGTTTGTTGTTTTTTGTTTTTGAGAGAGGATCTCACTGCATGGCATAAATTGGCTTCGAACTTGTTGATCCTCCTGCCTCACCCTCCCAATTAGCAAAAATTACAAACATGTGCCACCATGACCAAAAATCTGTTTTAAGCCAGGTGTAGTGGCACATGCCTGTGATCCCATCACATGGGAGGCTGAGGAAGGAGGACTGCCATGAGTTTGAGGGCAGCCTAGGCTACAGGGTGAGTTCAAGGTCAGCCTGAACTACACAGCAAGACCTTGTCTCAAAAATAAAAAAACCAGAAAACAAAAAACTAGAAATGGGAGGGCTATGGTGTGCTACTCTCCCTCATTCATTTATAAATTTATGCTATTACCTAATACAAAACCACTTTGGGCTATCATTAATCCATTAAGGCAAATATAAATGTAATTTAAAAAATTTTTTAAAATTTATTTGTTTTCTTCAAGATAGGTTCTCATTATGTAGTTCAGGCTGGGGCTTGAACTCACTATGTAGCCCAGGCTGGCCTCAAACTCAGTCCTCCTGCCTCAGCCTCCTGTGTGATGGGATTACAGGTATGCACCACCATGCCTGGCTAAGTATAAAACTTAAATATACATAATTCCTGTACCTTAACAAACTTGAAATGTAGAAAAGAATGTAACTTCATTTTTAAAAATAACACAAATTGAGAATGCATAAGAATTTATGCAAAAACTTAAGAATAAACAAGGAAAAACACAATACCTCACAAAGCCCACTAAAGAAGCACGTCAGATCAACAGAAAGTACTGCTGCAGTGGCCATGCTGTGGTCTCCAACACAAGCTCCTCATTCCAACTGTGGCACAGGGAAAGCCTAGGAAAACCTAGAATACTTTGGTGGGCCAGAAACAAGGATGATGTCAAAGAATACTGGAGCTACACCAGGACACAGAAGCCACCCTGAAAACCTTCCACTAGCCAATGATGTGAATTGAAGTATCAAAAGAAAAATGGCTGGGGCCGGAGATTTAGCTCAGTGGTTTTACCGCCTGGCCCGCAAGCAGAAGGACCGAAGTTCGATCCCCAGTACCAAAAAAAAAAAAAAAAAAAAGGAAAGAAGGAAACGGGGGGGGGGGGGGAGAGGAGACAGAGAGAGAAGAGAGAGAAAACAAGCAAGCAACAAAGATTTGAAATGGAATATATAAAAATCCATTAAGCCAGGCATGGTGGCGCAGGCCTGTAATCCCAGCACTTGGGAGGCTGAGGCAAGAGGATTGCTGCAAATTCAAGGCCGGCCTGAACTACAAAGGGAGATCCTGCCTCAAAAACAAACAAACAAACAAAATCCATTAGCTCATAGTGAAATTCAAACAGAAAACATCTTACTGGTCATATAAGAACACAACTTATAAACCAGGTGTGGTGGCCATGCCTGTAATGTCAGCAATCAGGAGGCTGAGGCAGGAGGATCAGTGCCAGTTCAAGGCTAGCCAGGGCTACATAGTGAGTTCAAGGCCAGCAAGACCCTATCTGGAAAAACAAAAAATAGAACAAAACAAGAACACATCTCATTAGAATGAAAACTGATAAGTAAAAGAAAAGCTAGCCACTTGTGGAGGCACATCCCTGTAATCCTGTCACTTGGGAGGCTGGAGCAGGGGGACTGCTGGTAGTTCGAGGCTAGCCTGAACTGCATAGCAAGTCCCTGTCTCACTAAGTATATTTCAGGGAAAACAAACAGTTGATGTCAGAAAGCTCTACTAAGTAGAACAACTCTAGTTAAGAATCTTAGGGGAAAAAAAGAATTTTGGAAGAAAGGAAAATAAAATCAGAAAAATAATCATTTTGTAACCCCTAATGAAAACCCTGAATAAAACACTGAATGAAACAGGACAATTCCTTGAAAGACACAAACAACTAAAATTCACACCAGAAGAAATAATCTGAATACGCCTTTATCTATACCTATTAAAGAAGGTGAATTAAAAATTAATAATCTCAGGGCAGAGATTTAGCTCAGTAGTACCGCTCTGCCTGCCTCACAAGCACAAGGTCCCAAGTTCAATCCTTGGTACCAAAAAAAAAAAATTAACAATCTCCAAAAAGAAAACACCTAGTGCTGATGGCTTCACTGATAAATGCTACCAATGCCTGGCTAGTGATGCACACTTGGAATCCCAGCACTCAGGAGGCTGAGGCAGGAAGATTGCCTCGACTTTAAGGCCAGCCTGAACTAATAGCGAGACCCTGTCTAAAGCAACAATAACAAAAAAGATAAATGCTACCGAACATTTAAGGAAATTATACCAGTTTTCTACAATCTCTTCCAGAAGAGAGGTAATACTACTAGCACATCTTAAATTCTATGATGCTAGCAGATAACCTAGTATCAAAATCAGGCAAACACACTGCAAGAAAAGAAAGCTACAGGGATGCAAGGATGGATGACACACACAGATCACAGATGTGAGACTCTACACATAAACAGAATCAAAGACTAAAACCACATGATTATATCAATGTGTTTTGAAAAAAACCTTTGCTAAAATCCAACACTGCTTCATGATAAAAACCCTTTGCAAAGTAAGTGTAGAAAGACCTTTCCTCAAAAGATAAAAGATAAAAGTGGGGCTGGGGATTTAGCTCAGTGGTGCCACTGACTGCCTTGCAAATGCAAGGTCCTGAGTTCGATCTCCGGTATCAAAAAAAAAAAACTCCACCAGAAGCCTCATAGATCTAATAAACCAATTCATGGAAAGTGGAAAGATACAAAATTAATATACAAAAATCAATTGTGTTCCTGTACACCAATAATGAAGCCAACAAAAAAATAATTCCATTCACAATAACTTCAAAAGAATTAAATACTTCTCCGGGCTGGTGGAGCATGCCTATAATCCCAGCACTCTGGAAGGAGGATTGCTGAGGCAAGAGGACTGCTGCAAGTTCAAGGCCAATGTGGGCTACATAGTGAGTTCAAGGCCAGTCTAAACTACACAATGAGGCTGTCTCAAAAAAAAAAAAATTGAATACTTAAGAAGCAATCTAGCCAAGGAAGTGAGAGTCTCTATAGTGAAAATGACAGAACTCTGAAGAAAGAGACTGAAAAAGATATTACAAAAATGGAAAGACCACCTCTTTCTTGGATTACAAGAATTAGGTAAGTCCTGTACTACTAAACCATCCCCAAGCCATTAACTGACAGAATTAATACTGCTAAAATGGCCATATTAACATGAGTGATCTGTAGATTCAATGCAATTCCTATTAAAATAGCAAACTTCTTCACAGAACTAGAAAGAACAATCCCAAATTTTATTTGGAAACAGCTAACAGGAACAGTAACCCTGAGGAAAAAAATAGCAATGCTGGAAGCATCATTATACAAGCTACACTATAAAGCCATAATAACAAAAACAATATGGTACTGAAATTTCTCTAGACCAGTGGGAACAGAGCAGAGGACATAAAAACAAACTCCTGCACCTACAATCATGTGATTTTTGACAAAGGGGCCACAAATATATGCTGGAGAAAAGACAGTTTCTGTAATAAATGGTGCTTGGAAAATTGGACAGCCAGATGCTGAAAACTGAAACTACATCCCTGTCTCTCGCCCTATACTAAAATTAAATCGAAATGGACTAAAGACTTAGATTATTATGAAACCAAAAATACTGTAACTGCTGGAAGACAAAATGGAGGAAACACTTGAAACCACAGTTACAAGGAAAGACTTCCTGAACAGGACTCCATCAAACCGAAAAGCTTCTGACAGCAAAAGAACAACCAACACACCAACACAGTGAGGATATAATGCATCTAATGGGAGAAAATCTTTGCTAAGCTATTCTTCTGATAGAGGATTAATATCTGGAATGTAAAAACAAAGAAAAAAATCTGTAATGTACAAAGAATTTTTAAAAATTAACCTCCATAAAAATAATGAACCCAATATCAAAATATTAACATCATTCCTCACAGAACTAGAGAAAATAATCTTAAAATTTAGATGGAACCAGAAGATACCCAGAACAGCAAAAACAACTGTCAGCAACAATAGCAAAGCAGAAGGCATTACAATCCTGGATTTCAAGTTATATTACAAAGCTATAGTGACAAAAACAGCCGGATACTGGGGTCAGTGACATGTGGGTCAATGAAACTAAAAACAATCTGAGACCCATTCAGCCAAGTGGTCTTTGACAAAGGGCCGAAAAACATACGATGTAGAAAGAAAGCCCTTTAAATAAATGGTGATGGAGGTATTAGAGGTGTAATCCCTGGACTTGGGAGGCTGAGGCAGGAGGATCACTGAGAGTTTGAGGCCAGCCTAGGCTACACAGTGAGATCCTGTCTCAAAAGCAAAAACATAAGAAAAACATGGTATTGGGAAAATTGAATCTAGACCTATATTTCTCACCATCTACTAAATTAAAACCAAAATGGACCCAAGAGAAACAATCTGCTTGGAGATAAAATAGGTTAAGCTCTTAAAGATATAGGCATAGGCAAAATGACAACAAAATGCCAGTTGCATAGGAAATAATACCGAGAATCAACAAATGGGATCATAGCAAATTAAAAAGCTTCTGCACAGCAATAACCAACACAGTGAAAAGACCATTTACAGAATGGGAAAAAATACAGCTATTTCTCGGACAGAGGACTAATACAGAAAATGAAGAGCTCAAAAATGTTAGACCTCATGGGGCTGGGGATTTAGCTCAGTGGCACTGCACCTGACTCACATGTGCAAGGTCCTGAGTTCAATTCCCAGCGCAAAAAAAAAATCAGATCTCACAAAATAAAAGACTCAATCAAAAAACGGGCAACTGAGAGAAGCTCAGCCGGTCCCAGCACTTGGAAAGAAGCTCCCTCACCTCTATCCCAGGCTCCTAGGGCAGTGAAGCTCAGTTGGTCCCAGCACCCACAAGGAAGCTCCCCACCTCCATCCCAGGCTCCTAGGGCAGTGAAGCTCAGTCGGTCCCAGCACCCGGAAGGAAGCTCCCCACCTCCATCCCAGGCT
>NW_004624804.1:9952950-9970761 GCF_000247695.1 Heterocephalus glaber
AAAAAAAAAAAAAAAAAAAAAGGAACTCCACAGTCTAGGGAAGCATTTAACCCCTTTGCACAAAGTTTCAAATACAAATATATTTTTTAAAAAAATAAGAAAGAGAGAAATAAATGGTTATAGAGAGATGTATCTTTGAACAATGATGTTATGAAACAAAAAAGTGTAGTAAGTTTTATGGCTTTACTTATTAGGACACTTTAGAGAAAATAAATGGATTAGGTTACAAGTGACTAAAATTTTCAAATACATTTTAAAATCCAAGTAAAGTAGAAGAGTCTAGCTTGATTCAACAACAAATTGCAGTCCTCAACCTACATATTTCAGAGTAACATGGAGAAGAAAATATGGAATAAATCAGTAAAGGGTTCACATGTTAGGGCCAGTGAGAGAGGAAGACAGTAGTAATGAAAACTTTCAGGCTCTGAGGAAATCTAGGATTAAGAGCAGGAAAGACTACGAGAAAGATAACCGGGAACTAGGGAATCTAAAAAAGGCAGTGTGTGAATTTTGAAAAGGAGGATTGATTAAAAGAGCAAAATTTAGGGTTCAGGCTAACATCATCATAAAATATCTTTTTATTTCATAGAGAAACAAATTCTTATACCAGCTTTCAAAAATTTAACACCCATTTAAAACCAACTAATGGTATAATGGGCTAGTTTCTAATCCTATACACCTCTGCCTTACAAACTCAGCTTTTCATTGGGGTCACCTGGTATTAAGTCATTGTGGTACCCAGAAAGCATGAACAGCTCACTTGTATAAAGATGTTCTCAAGAGTCCTGATTCCAGTGTACTCAAAGAAGAGAAGGAATGAAGAAAAACAGGAAGTTAGGAGAGGAAAGGGGAGAAAATTGTTGCTGAAGTTGTTAAAAGGCACAAGTATGCAGAAGATGTGAGTTAGAAAGCCAAGAGAAGAGAGTCAAAAATTACCTCACTGAAATATGGTCTAGAAGATTAAAAAACCTATACAAGGGCTGGGGATTTAGCTCAGTGGTTTCGCCACCTGCTGAGCAACCGCAAGGAATGGAGTTCAATCCCCGGTAGCAAAAAAAACCCAAAACATCTATTCATTTTGGAAAGGGATTCTGAGGAATAGGGTATCATAATACCTACTCCATTCAAATACAAAAATCATTTTAGGCAATAAAATGAGAAAAGGAAATAAGACTAACATCCAACAGTCTCCATTCATAAAAGACACTACACTGATCTTTAAACATTACCACACAGAATCCTGCATAAATCATGGTCAAAATTGACAGCAGGAACTCCTGAAAGGGTTGCAGAACTGTCTCCTGACTCATCAGAGAATCTCCAAGGGGCCAAGCAGAAGAAAGCTAAATGAAGTGAGCTGACACACTGTGAGTATATGTGTGCAATGGGAGGAGGCAGCTGCAGTTGCAGCTTTTGATGTCCTCTGCATCACTAAGTTGGGAGCAACTCCAGATAAATGGGGAAAAGGAGAAAGGTGAGATAACAAAGAGCCACTGCTATGGCTTGTGTCTGTCTACATGTCCCTCCAGAGCCTCATATGGTCATGGTGGGGTTTTTCTTCGGAGGTGGCTGGATCTGTGGGGTGTGTGATGCAGGGTGAAGGGTGCCCTATCCTCGGTGAGGGTGGCATCACCCAAAGTGCAGACAGTCTGGGTGAAATATAAAGGCAGGCTGGGTTGCTGCTGTTGCTGCTCACTGTCTTTGCTGCCTCCTGCCTGCTCTGCGACGCCCTTCTGCCATGCCGCCTGCTTTGGAGCCAGCAGACTACGAAACCTCTACAAACTGTGAGCCAAATAAATCTTTCCTCCTCTAACTTTGGGTGTTGGGTATTTTGTCTCAGCAGTGAGAAAAGTAACTAAGACAGCCACCTTTTTCTCTATTCTTCTTTCTCCAATTCTTTATTTTTCTAGTAGTGACGTCTCCCTGATTTACCAGGCTGTGGAAAAGCTAAGTTTAAACTAAAAATTACCATTAAGCTATTATAATTTTATTAGCATCATGCTGTAATCAGGTGAACCAACTGGGAGAGAAACTTGCATAACTGTAAAGCTTAGGGCAAAGGACAATAATGCCTATTTAGTTTTGATTTGAGTCAAACATTTTAATCTTAATAATACCACATATCATTAAACAGATTACAAAGATGAATACAAGCTAGCAATGTATTCAGGGTTATATGAGACTGGACTGACATTAGAAAAAAATTACTTGACAGTGTAATATAGTAAGTCCCCAATATACGAAGAGTTCCGTTCCCGGAGAACAATCCTAAGTCAGATTCATTCATAGTCCGACCAAGTGAGTCTTCTATGTCTCTGACACAAATGTACAATGTATATCGCTTTGCGCTTCCTAGCAGTCCCCTCCACATCACCACTGCGTTTCCTCTCGCTTCCAGACATCCCAGGCTCTGACTCAGCACTGTACTGCTGTACACTATCACACTGTACAGCGAGCACACAGCAGCACAGCTCTGACGATGTCCAGCAGACTTGTTCGCATCTACAAATGTTCGTACTTCGAGGTCTGTTCCTGTCAAAGTTTGCGACTGGAATGCTCATAAGCTGAGGACTAACTATAAAAATATAGGGACCAGAGTACTAAATAGACTTCAAAAATGAAAACAAACCACAAATAATTATCCTGTGAAATTGAAATCAATGAGGACCCATAATGATAGTATTATTTTTAACTCATCCTACAGTATGATTTGAAAGCAACTTTCTTAAAGTGATTCAAGAATGTTTAACATCCAAAGACATGAGTGGGAACATCTCAAAGGTACATTATGCCTATTTAATTTTTTTTAAATGGCAGATTTTACCATAGCAGATTTAAGATTTGTTTTCTTGGTACATGTTTCTAATACAGAATAGTGATGTTCACTAGGACATTTTCTAAATCAGCAGAGTGGTTCTGCTAATTGATCTTCACTCAACCCTAATAACCATGAAAAGCAATTCTCAAAGTCCAATGAATCTCAGCAATCACACACTGATATTATTACTAACTAGTGATGAAATTTTCAAGAAAAAAATGCTTAGCATATTTATATCTATCTAATACCAGAGTATTCAATAAGCAGAAAATGTAATTCAGGCTTAAGAAGACAAAAATAAATTAGCATGCAAATTATAAATTGCACAAATCAGCTTACCTTGTAATTTTTTCAAAACAGCAACCTCCATTTTCAGAACTTGCTTTGGTTGTTGAGCTGATTCCACCTTCAGTGCGACATTTTCCCTGGTGAGCATGTCCAAGGCATCGTAAATTTCTCCAAAGCCCCCACCCCCAATCTTTCTCAACTGCACAGAAAATAAGAACACACTCAAAATTATGAGAAGATTCTACATGAGAATCAATCAACTTCTCACATTTAGAAAATAACATGATTTTACTATCCTTGTTTTTCTCAGTACTGGAGATCAAATCAAGGTGCACTGTACCACTAAGCTGCCTCCTCAGCCCTTGTTTGTTCTGTTTTGCTTTTTGGTAGGCGGAGGAACTCAGGACCTTGCCCTTGCCAGGCAGGCGCTGTGTCGCTGAGCTCAATCCCTGGCCCTCCATTTGTTTATTTTTGAGACAGGGTCTTACTAAACTGCCAAGGTGGGACTCAAATTTGCAATCCTCCTGCTGGGATTATAGGCATGAGTCATTAAATTCAGCTTGTTATTCCTATTTTATAATAAAATATTTCAGGAGCCAGACATGGTGGCGCACGCCTGTAATCCCAGCACTCAGGATGCTGAGGCAGGAGGATCACTGCAAGTTCAAGGCCAGCCTGGGCTACATAGTGAGTTCAAGGCCAGCCTGAACTGCATAGTGAGACCTTGTCTCAAAAAACCAAATAAAACAAATAAATAAAATATTTCAACATTGTTAAATTAACTGTATATATGGCAAGAAGAAAACAAATGTCTGGAAGTAACATCAAATTTTTCCCACGTCTATCCCTAAAAAGTAATGAAATTATTTTAGTCATATGCAAATTTAAAATGTAGTCTACAGTACAGCATGTAAAGGTACAAGATCCCAATGATGAATATAACTGTATTTTATACCTAAAATGTACCAATAAACTTAATGGAAAAAAAAAGATATTTTCACTTGAATACCTGCCTCCAGACAAATAGGACATATCATATTTTGAATATTTTTAGCATAAAACTAAGGAATCAATGAAAAATAAAAATAATACATATAAATTTAACTATTTAGATTCATGTAACAGATTTTATGTTAATTCAGAAAACCATTTAAACTTGTGGCACGACCTACAGGCTGCCTTTGCATCCTAAACTAGAAACTTCTTTTTAAAATTGGCCTCAAACCATCATCAGTTAACTATAACAAAAGAGAAATAGAAAGTCCCAACAAATGTATTTAAATGTAATTAGAGTAGCACATATGCTTGACCCCTTAGTGATATGAATAATTAAACAAGTTTAAAAGATTAACAGGGCAGTATAAAGCAGAGAGGATAAAGACAGAATCTGTTAAGCAGATGATACCATTTTAATGTTCATCAAGGCAAACAGAAATGGCCAGGACACAACATAGGGACATTTATTGTATCACTGATTTTATCATGTTGTCTGAAGGAATAAAATGTCGGACATTAGACAGTTCATGGTACCATATGATGGTACAGTTCTGGGTACTATAATGACTTTCAGTCTTTTTTAATGTGCTTGGTAGTGTTCTTTAAGGAACATACAATCTTTCTCTTGCCCCCTTTAAGTGTACTGTTCAATTTCATGTGTGAATTATCTATCCTTCTAAATTCTGATTAAATAATCAAGTCATTGTTTAAAAAAATGTAGTCAACATCAGAAATGTCACACACACACACACATGCAAAAATATAGTATCTGAAAGAATAACTTCACACAAATGTCACTCAAACCAGATTTGATGTTTTCTTTCTTCTGTTTTTGAGACAGGGTCTCACTATGTAGTTTAGGCTGGCCTTGAACTCATGGTGATCCTCTTGCCTCAACCTCCTGAGTGCTGGGATTACAGCCATGCACGTTGTTTCCATTCTAAAACAGTTATTGGTAGACTTTTTAAACTGTGGACTCTTTTGCCAACTGAACTCATCTCTACAACCAATCTGGCTATGTGGGTGGGGAAGGTAAGCAGCCAGCACCCTGCCCTCTCACCAGGTGCTCTCCTCTCTAAGGAAACCAACAGGCTCCACAGAACAGGAAGAAAGCTGCTCTGCATTACTCCAGACCTCACTGCACATCACACACTGAAGAAAGACTGAGCTGTAATCACTTTAAGTGCTTTCATGAAACACTTAATATTCTTCCTGTTAAAATGTGAGTTTAACTGGGGAACATCAGGATCTCTGACTATCATGAGCAAGTTCTGAACAGCTAGTAACAACAGCACCTGGGTGATACGCTACGAGCAAGATGCTGTAAGAAATCATTTTTATTTTCTTTGGCTGGTTGGTTGGTTTTTATTTTGAGACAGAGTCTTGCTAAGACACTAAATTACCCAGGCCGGGCTCAAAATTAAGATCCTCTTGCCTCAGCCTCTAAGTAATGGGACTAAAGCGTACGCCATCATAAGCTGCAAAAAATCGGTTTTATTCCCTTTCCTGAAACTAGGTCATCTTCATTTCATTATATTCTCAAACTCACAGAGTGTGGTAAGATGCAGGAAGTCATTAGCAGAGGAAAGGGCTCCTAAGCCCTAACCTACCCAGAGACCCCAACCCATGTCTTACTTCTCCCCTGGAAGCTCACTGATTACCACATCCAGGCTGAGTTGTCATCTAAAATTTATCTGGGAATTATCTATTTAATCACTCAATCAATCACTTTTATCAGGGCATACCTCAGATATCACTTACATCATTCTACTGATTTTTAACTCATGTTCCTTAATTTTCATGTCCTATTCCACTAGAGTAAGCATCTTCAAAGACAGGGCCACCTGTCTTATTTATGTCCTCACAACATTTGGCAAAATGCTAATTATATAATTTTTGCTTCACTTTAATTGAACTCATGGTGATCATCTTGCCTCAGCCTCTTAAGTGTTAGGATTACAGGCATGCATGTTGTTTCCATTCTAAAACAGTTATTGGCATATGTGTAGGCCATAACTGCTCTTTATTTTTGTTTGGTAAAGGGAATACTATGAGGAACTACAGAATGAACCTGGGATTAGTAAATAAATTCCAAAACTATTCAGTTAAGTATATTGGTTTTTGATAGGTCGTAAAGGGTTAAGATTGTTTTCCCCCTCTTCCTAGCTTCCTAGCACTGGGGATCCAGCCCAGGGCTTGCATATGCTAGGCAAGAACTCTACTACTGAGCTACAGCCCCAGTCCTTTTTATTTCTGAGACAGAATTTCACTGACGTGCTCAAGCTGGCTGTGAATTTGAGACCCTCTTGCCTCAGTCTCCCAAACAGCTGGGATTACAGGTGTGCACCACTATGACTGGCAAAAACTCATGATGGGTACAGGGGCATGTGCCTGTAGTCCCAGCTAGTCAGAAGGCTAGAGCAGGTGAAATCACTTGAGTCCAGAAACTTGGGGCCAGACTGGACAACACAGTAAAACCTTACCTCAAAGCAAAACAGAGCCAGGTGTGGTGGTGCACACTTGCAATCCTAGAACTAGGCAGACTGAGGCAGGAGGATCCTTGTATGTTCAAGGCCAGCTTGGGCTACAGAGTGAGACTTTGTCGAAAGAGAGAGAGAGAGAGAGAAAGGAAAGAGAGAAAGAAAAATACAACATAGAAAGAAAAATACAACAAAAAACAATATTAAAATAATTGATACATACTACCAAAAGGATGTCCTTCTAATTATGGATCAATGAAAGGTGACTTACTGTCTTACTTCAAAAAAACCTTACCAAATGGCAGAATAAAACATCTAAGCTGGAGCAAATGATTTTGCTCCATAGTCTATTCTGATGCCATCTGAACAAGAGAACCATTAATTTTTTTTATTAGTTGGACAAAGCCCTAAGACATAACAAAGCTTCTTAGGCAAAGAAACACAAGCAGTTTAGTACTACAGGGTACACAGATTAAGAAATAAAGGCAAGGTTGTGGCAGCGTGTATTTTCCAATGATGGCCACCACAATATCACCATGCCCATTCTTTAACTGTGAGATGCCCTTTCTCTTGAAGAAGAAAATGTGACCTTGCTACTCACCCATCAAGAGGTAGAGTCTGATTTCCCTTCTCATTAAATCTGGGTCAATATTGTGACTGCTTTAATCAACAGAAGAACATACAGTGTGAGTTCTGAGAAGAGCACTGAACCCACCTTGCAGTTTCTGCTTCCAGGAAAGTAAGCCACCATATAAAATGTATCATCCTGGGAAGTCACAGCCTAGGAGATTCCCTAGAAAATGAGCCACTAAACTGGGGTGAGTGAGAGCACTAAAGAATCCAAAGTTCCAAATAAGGGAGCAAAGAAGCCATTTGGGAATGGTTGGAAATCCATGCAACCAATGCTACTATGCCTCAAAGGTCAGAGACAAATCACCCAGTCTGTTATCCCTAATTTCTAGTTCACAAAATGAAATGATTTTTTTAAGCCTCTGTTCTGATCTAGCTCACAGATAACAACAGATAACTTAGGCACTACTCTTAATAACTTGCATATGATTTCTCATGAAAAATGTCATTCTGGGGCTGGGGATTTAGCTCAATGGTTCTGCCACCTGCCTTGCAAGTGCAAGGTCCCGAGTTCAATCCCCAGGACCCCCCACAAAAGTCATTCTGTCTTCCAATCTGAGGGATAAGTTCCAAAAATTAATTAGCTTTAATTATGAAGACAAGGGTGCCGTGCCATACAGATCTTTACTTGTCACCTTTTGATGTTTCCATAAAGAATAGCCAACCTTCACCACAGAACTTAGTAAGATGCTCTTGCCAAAGTAACATTCATGTCTGACCTACATAAAATGTTAGCAACTTGTTATAATTTCCTTGTACTAATCAATAATCATGACATGGTTTTTATAGTCAATCAAATTTTCAAAGCCTACTGACTTACTCAGATATATATATATAGATATACAGATATATAGATATATAGATATATAGATATATTTTTTTTGTAACAGGGATGGAACTCAGGACCTTGTGCTTGCAAGGCAGGCAGCGGAACCACTGAGCTAAATCCCTGGCCCAGTATATACTGAAATAAAGAAAAAATAATTTGTATTGCTTCTTCCAAAAAAGAAAAGATAAAGGCGGGCTGGGGATTTAGCTCAGTGGTTTCGCCACTTGCTGCACAAGCGCAAGGATCCGAGTTCAATCCCCGGTACCAAAAAAAAAAGAAAAGATAAAGGAAAGAAAGAAAAAAGAAAAGGGTTGAGGATGTAGCTCAGTGGAAGAATGCATGCCTTGCCTGTGTGAGGCCCTTGGGTCAATATCCAGTATTGGAAGAATGAATATATATAGACTTTTTCCCTCTGTTGATAGAGGGTGCTAGTGGAATAAAACTTTGGTTGGCAAAAAACTGAGTAGCAATAAAAATACTTAAAATAACCAAAAACAAAAACAGCTCATTTAAAAAGAGTACTCTTGCCAGGTATAGTGGAGATCTTGTCTCAAAGCAAACAAACATGCCAGGCGTGGTGGTGCATGCCTGTAATCCCAGCACTCAGGAGTCTGAGGCAGGAGGACTGCTGCAAGTTTGAAGCCAGCCCAGGCTACACAGTGAGTTCAAGGCAGCCTGAATAGCGAGACCAAAAAAAAAAAGAAATCAAAAAACCAAAAGAAAGAAAAGAAAAAGCAAAACAGTAGTCTTTTTTTTTGTACCAGGGATCAATCTCGGGTCCTTGCGCTTCTGCAGCAGGCAGCAAAACCACTGAGCTAAACCCCCAGCCTCAAAACAGTAGTCTTAGTAAGATGGTCAATTCCAGGTCTAGGCCAAGAAAGCCATTAAAAGACTTAAGAACACCATATCAAAGTAATTCAGGTAATAATTTGAAGGATATTCCCAAAGTCAAATGAGACATTTGAACATCTATAGGATAATAACTACAATGAACAAAAACACATGGAATGTTTAAACCCACAAAATTTTAATTATACTAAAAAACTCACCTGGCTACTTTTGGAGGATGCTGGAGAACTAAGTAAAAGAAGCACAAATTTATCTTGCTTTCCTAATCAAATTGTATCTCCCAATAATCAAATAGTTGATTACAGAAAATTTTTCTTTGTAGATGTATCTCAACTAATAATTGAAAGAATGATAGAATATCAATAATTTGCAAAGCTCATCAATAGCTACTAACATCACAAAAAAGATGGACAATAAGACACTACAGGCCTCCTATCAAAAGCTCATGATACATTTATAAGGGGGAAGCCCACCATAGAAAAGAAAAAACCTGCCAGACATAATGCCAAACACCTGTGATCCCAGAACTCAGGAGGCTGAGGCAGGAGTATCATCATGAGTTCGAGCCCAGTCTGCACCCTGTCTCAAAAAAATTACAACCAAAACAAACAAACAAAAAACCTAACTCAGCTGGGGATTTAGCTCAGAGGTTCCAGTGCCTGCCTTGCAAGCGCAAGGTCCTGCATTCAATTCCCTGCATTCGATCCCCAGTACCAAAAAAAACCCAAAACACAACACCTAACTCAGATCTCATCAAACATTTAGGTGTAAGTGCCAATTTACATGACATACGTGAGTCAGAAAAATATGTCAGCACCTCATGAAAGCAGTCAGTAATACCCAAACAATGGAGGAATTCTACAGACAAATTACCTAGTTTCTTTGCTAAGTCATTGTAAGGAAAAAAAAAAGAGGGATGAACAAAGGGACAGAGGGAGGGAGAAGAAAGAAAGACAGAGAGACAGGAATTTAAATTCAAAAGAAACTTAAGTAGGGAGGCTGAGGCAGGAGGATAGCTGTGAGTTCAAGGCCAGCCTGGGCTACATAGTGAGACCCTGTCTCAAATAAACAGATGCATAAGTAAATAAAACTTAAGTAAAAAATAAATAAATAAAAGAAATTTAAGTAATGTCAACCAGTTGCAGTATATAGATCTTCCTGAACCTAGATTCAAACTGTTAAAAACAATTTATAAAACAACCTGTAAAATATGGAAACTGAAAGGATATTTAGGGATATTAAGATATTATTCCTTTTCAGCCAAGTGATGGTACAGGCCTGTAATCCCAGCACTCCGGGAGGCTGAGACAGTAGGATCACAAGTTCTATCACAAGCCTGGGCAAGTTAGCTACTCACCAAGACCCCGTCTCAAAATATAAAACACAAAAGGGCCTGGGATGCAGGTCAGTGTGGAAGGTCCTGGGTTCAATCCCAGTACTAAAAAAAAATTACCTTTTTAGATGTGATAATAGTATCACGATTAAGCTTTAAAAAAGAAATCCTTACCATTTAAAGAAAAGGACTGAAGTATATACAGAAGAAAGACTGTTAAAGACTGCTTCAGAACAGGGAAGGAGATGTTCATCATACTTTTAAACACTGTATTTTTCTTATTTGTTCTTTTTATAAGTACACATATTAACTACTGCATGTTAGGAAAATATAGTATTATATGAATATAAACAGCTTAATTACAGGAAACGATATGAATATACCTGCTTTAAGTAGATAAGCAATGTAGGCACTATTTCCTAATGAACTACTATAGCAGTTTTGATCAGGGTACCAAAGATGACACCCTCCATGTGCCACCCCCAGCTGTACACTCACCACTTTCCATCTTTCTTTGACCAGGATTCCGACACTGAGGATGTCTGGCTGCTCTCCTCCCCCACTCATTGCAAAACACTGCTGTGGTAGAACAGCTACACGGGCATCCAGCTCCCAAAGGTGGTTTCCATTTAACCTGTAACAAAAAAACAGCAGCAGCTTCTCAGGGTTAATTAACACAACATTCTAGCATCAAGAAGCACCATTAATCCTATATATTAATTAGGTTGCTTTAAGGGAAACAGTGAGGGGAACAAACTGTTCCAACAGTCACTTAATGCATATTTTATTCTTTTTTTTTGTTTTGGTACAGGCGATCGAACTCAGGACCTTGTGTTTTCGAGGCAGGTGGCAGAACCACTGAGCTAAATCCCCAGGCCCTTAATCCATATTTTTAAAAAGCACATTACTACAGATGCCTGGCGATTACAAAACACTGTTACCACATAGATATTATAATATTTACAATAACCAAGACTGTGGATTATAGAGCAAGCATGGAGTCAATAGCTCTTGATCCAGACAGACTTCAGCCCGAGTACAACACGGTGCTATAAAGACCTGGTACTTAACTTACAGCAGTTTATAGTTAAAAGGTTAGAACAGTTTAACATCATTAGAGCTTTTTTTTTTTTTTTTGGTGTTTTGAGACAGGGTCTCGAACTCACATGATCCTCCTCTCTCAGCCCTCCAAGTGCTGGGAATACAGGTGTGCGCCACCATGCCTGGTTCTTTAGAGCTAGCAAAATTCTAATGTTACAAAATGCACCTAAAATGCATGGGAGATAAATGTGAACGTAGAAAAAGGCCCTCTGATTAAACTCTATACAATAAAATTATAAAAGAAAAGGAATAATAGTAAAAAGAACAGTATACCTGTAGAATATGAAGAGCAGAAACAGCCTAAAGGAGATGAAAACTATAACCTAGACCAGGAATGGGAGAGATACAGAGTGATTTTCAGGAAACACTGTGCAGCAAGATGCCTAAATTATAGTACACTGCCTTTCGAGTAAAAGTGAAGTAAATTTTGAATATATGTATTTGCTTATTTTGTTAAAAAAAAGGGGGGTGAAGGGGGGATAGGCCAGAAAGAGCTGAAAATGATTCTCAATAACAAGAGTAGGAAAGTCTTTTCCCTGGATGCTCAGAAGGAGTATTTTAGGCTCTATAGACCATGTACTGTCATAACTACTCAACTCTGCTATTGCAACACAAAAGAAGTCATAGATGGGCCGGGGATTTAGCTCAGTGGTTCTGCTGCCCGGCTCGCAAGTACAAGGACCAGAGTTCAATCCGGTACCAAAAAAAAGTGTAAATTAAAAAACAAAAGTCACAGATGATTTCTTTGGCTGAGTCCCAACAAACTTTATTTACAGGGGGAAATGGTAGTTGGTCAAATATGGCCTGCAAATTGTTTACCAAAGTTTACTCAATAGAAAGGGGAGATGAGAGGGCCGGGAATTTCTGCTCAGTGGTGCTGCACCTGCCTCCCAAGTGCAAGGTCCTGAGGACCACAAAATGGGGGGGGGGGGGGAGAAAGAAAGAAAGAAAGGAAGGAAGGAAGGAAGGAGAAGAGATAAAGGGGATTAGGATGGAAGCCATATTTCTCTGAATATATGATATAGTTTTCATTTTTGGAACCATGTAAATGTTTTACATATGACAAAAGAAATTTTCTATACTCCAAATTCAAGAAACAACATAGTGACAAGTGATGAGCAAAACAAAGCTGGCTTTCAGGGTGTGGTCCTGCACACCTACAATCCCAGCACTTGGGAGGCTAAGGGAGGAGGATCAATTCCAGTTCAAGGCCAGCCTGGACTACATAGTGAGAGACCCCATTTCAAAAACAAAAAAGAAAATGGCTTTTAACCCATTCCAGGCCAGGTATGGTAGTACACACCTCAAGCCTATGTAGTTCGAGCCTGAACTACATGGTGAGACTCTGTCTTAAAAAAAGTCTATTCCAGTCTATCAATAATAGATATGACTAGCACTACTGGTGCATGCCCTTAGTTCCATATACTCGGGAGGCTGAGGCATGAAGCAGGCTTGAGCTCAGCGGTTGGACCATACTAGGCAGCACAGTAAGAACCTATCTCTAAACAAATTAATAATGACAGTAATAGCTTCTAATAAGTAATCCACTCCAGAAGGTCAATGAATCAATTAACAGCCACAACACTGCAAAACACAAGGCCAATGAATTCCTAAATATTCCTGCTTCACTATCCTTAAACGCTACAATTTCCAAAACCCAATAAAATCAGCAGTTTGAGCTGTGTGTAGTGGCACACACCTGTAATCCCAGCACTCTGGACGTTGAGGCAGGAGGATTGCAATAAATTTGAGGCCAGCCTGAACTACATAGCAAGACCCTGTCTCAACAAAATAAATAAAGTTGTGTATAAATTATTTTTTTTTAAAAACATGAAAAAATCATGACCTTTATTTATGCCAGTTTTGTTGTTGTTGTTGTTGTTGTTGTTTTGAGGTTTTTTTGGTACCGGGGATCGAACAACTCGGGTCCTTGTGCTTGCGCAGCAGGCAGTGAAACCACTGAGCTAAATCCCTGGCCCCATGACCTTTATTTAAATATGTATTTTACAACTCTAACTATTGAGAAGCCTTAGAAGCAAGTGAAGTAGCATTAAGTATCCCTGATCTATAAATTAAGGGTTCAAATTATCCTTTCCCTCAGAAAAAGAACCAAGGCTCCTTGGAGAATATAGTAACCCTAAGACTGGGATGGGAACTGTTCAAGATGGGGCTAGAATTCTGTTGTTGCTTAAGACTAGGAACACATCAAACACTCC
This sequence comes from Heterocephalus glaber, assembly GCF_000247695.1. The sequence continues at coordinate 9,966,491 of NW_004624804.1, forward strand.
CATCAGGCCCAGGTTTTGTGGAGCTTGAAGCTTATATTAAATATTAATCAACTCACCTGTCAAAAATCTCACTTTCGTAAATTTTACAAAACTGTATGACCAATTCCTAAAGCCTTGACCCCAAAGCCTCTGCACGGGCCCATGCAAATAAAGAATGCTGAAGCTTCAATTTCATTATCTGCATGGCAGCTAAGTCCACCTATCTCCAAGACAAGGAGACAAGGAAGAGACTAACAAGATTAAAGACAGGGAAATTTGAGAATCAGAAACAGTAACTGTAATGGACTGAAATGATAGAATATACAAAAATCTATGAATTCATAATAATGTCCCCCAAAAAAGTTTAAATGTTACAAATAATTGCTGAAGTATCAATTTATTACCCTGAATATAAAGAGAAAATAAATCAAGCACTTAGTCTTTCTTTCTCGTATTAATTGTATTTCAAGGAAACCAATACTTCAAGTACAGAATTTGAAATTCATTATTTTGTAGCATCTAATAATCTAGGTAAATGACTATCAGTGTCTACTAAAACTATCCAGATCAACGGCCAGTTGATATATTTGTTAGTTTTTGCAGTACCAGGTACATCCCAGTTCTTTTTTATTTTGAGAAAAGGTCTTACCAAACTATCCAGGCAGCACTCAATTTTGTAATCCTCCTGCCTCAGCCTCCTGAATAGCTAGGATTACAGTATAAGCCACCATATCCAGCTGTTTATTGTTATTTTTTTAACATTTTCGAAATTTTTTTACTATAGTAAAAGACACCTTGCCATGAATTCCCCTCATAATACTCCTGCTTGCTTCAAAAACACTCGTCCCATCTCCCTGCCACTCTCTGAGCAGTTCTAGAGGTCCACTTGTATGAATGACTTTAGAAATGTGATCAAAAATGCAGAGTGCTGCGGGCCAGGGATTTAGCTCAGTGGCACCTCACCTGCCTTGCAAGCGCAAGGTCCTGAGTTCGATCCCCCTTACCGCAAAAACAAAACAAAAAACCAGAGTGCTGCTGCCAGTTGCCATCCAGCAGAAAGGCAGCTCATAAGAACATGCCACTGTGTCATCATCCCCCTTATTCACCATGGCACCCTGCGACTTCTGGCTCCTCGCCAAAGTCAAACTGACCACAGAAGGTAAACATTTTGCATTCATTTGGGACACTGAGGCAGCCAGGACTGCACAACTAAAGATGCTCCAGGAAAGAGAACTCCAGAGCTGCAGCACAAAGTGGCAAGGACGATGGGATGAGTGTCCAGCTGTTTATTTTTAAGACAAGGTCTGATTATGTTGCCCAAGTTGTTCTTGAACTCCTGGACTTAAGTGAGACTCCTGCGCAGCTCTGCCTTCAAGGCAGTTGGGACTATGGTGCCCAACTAAGGTGGCCAATGGTAATGGATGGGTGAGACAGATACCATTTAGCAATCTTGACCAATCTTCACATCATTAAATGATCTGACAGTGAACAGCACATGCTAACCTCAAGAATCCAACTAAGGCTTTTTTTTTTTTGGTACCAAAGATCGAACTTGGGTCCTTGTGCATGCGAGGCAGGCAGCGGCAACACTGAGCTAAATCCCCGCCCCCCTCAAGTAACACTTTGAGTCAAAGCCCAGTTCTGACTGGCCATTCAGGAATGCAGAGATCTGAATATCACTGCAAAAGCTTTGAAAATTTAGCTGGTATTAAAAACAAACAATATGGAAGGCTAGTCAGAACTTGCAATATGAACATAATTGGGTAACTAAAACAAAAATATCAATATTTTCCATAGAATTTAAATAAGATTAAAATCTCAAAAAATAATTTTTTACATGTTAAGCATGCAATCCATAATTATCAACCATATTAAGAACCAGGAAAATCTCAACTTACATACGAAAGGGTAATCAACAGATGTAGGCACCAAGATGACAGATTCAGGACTTAGTGGCCAAAGACTTTAAACCAGCTACTATAAGCGAAGCTGTATACCCCAGAAGTGATCAGAGAGAAAGTCTCAGTGTGGAAACTAAAGATATTGTAGAAGGTAGTTTATTTAGCTTACGACTAAGGCACCCAGCTAGTGGATAGAACTGAGACAGAGTGACTGGCCATACTGATAAAAATCAAGAATAGACCACAAACTGCGACTTTGGACGTAGAATGAATTTCTTCAGGCAGCATGGAATGCACCCCATCTCCTACTAAGATCCATAATTTCAAGGAAATTATAATGTGAATTAACTAGTTCCTTCTAAGAACCCAGTTTACAGTAAACACTGTGTTGAAGAACTGAGCTAGTGAACCTGAGTCCCAATTGGTCATTTTAAATCCACAGAGCCATCTGTGATAGGTGACCGACCACTAAACAATTAAGCAATTCCTGTACCCTACTTGCCTGTAATTCTAAATTGAGAGGCCATGTGGCCACCCCCATCAGGGACTCTACCAGGAAATCCAGGAGCCTTCTCCTTTCCAGTAAAACTTTCCTTACCTCCTTGTCTAGTTCACAACTTCTTCAACATTTGCAGAACCATGGACCCAGAACACAGTATCAATATGAAGTAGTAAACTAAGTTTTTTTTCTTTTACAGTGCTTGAGATTGAACCTAGAGCCTCACACATGTTAGACGATAGCACTATCACTATGCTACATGTTCAACCCACTAAACTGAAATTTTAGAAGTGAAAAATACAGTAATGACACTTGAAAACTTTAATAGAAGGGATCAGTAGATGAATGGAGTTGTCAGAGGAAAAAGTAAACTCAAAGATAAACCCACAGAAATTATCCAATCTGAAGACAAAAGATTTTTGTAAGTGAACACAGGCCCCAGGGACCAGTGGGACAATACTAAAAACTCTTAGTCTCTTAACAATATTTGTGTCCTTAAGAGTTGCAGAAGGAGAGAAAAATGTATAGAAGAGGAAAAAAACTGAAAAGAAGCTAAAACTTTCTGATTTGAGAAAGAGGTAAAATGGACTAACAAAGCTTAGTGAATAGGATAAGCAAAGTAAAACTGTAAAGCATAAACCTTACTCCTAAGCACATTATGACTAACGTGCTAAAACTTAAATAGAAAGAAAAACACTTTAAAACATCCAGATTAAAATAGGACTCCTTATTTACAGGAAACAACAGCTCAACTGATTGAGTTGACAGAAACCATGGAGGCCAGCAAGACAAAGAAAGCTCTTCAGAGAAAAGGGAACTTACAAGAATAGAATACCAAGGGCCGGGGATTTAGCTCAGTGATTCTGCCACCTGCCCCCAAGTGCAAGGACCAGAGTTCAATCCCCAGTACCAAAAAAATAGAACAGAATACCAGGAATGAAGGAAGAGCAATATGAATCTAAGTAAATTGCAAGGCATGGTGGTACCCACCTGTACCATAATCCCAGCACTCAGGAGGCTGAGGCAGGAGGACTGTCATGAATGAGGACAGCCTGAACTATACAGTGAGCAAGACCTTGTCTCAAAAAACCAGAAAAAATAATTAGCAAACTGAATCCAACAATGCATAAAAATAATAATACAATACAGCCCAGTACAGTTTCTCCTGGAAATGCAGGTTGATTCAATATTCAAAATTAGTCTTTAAAAAAAAAAACACCACATGATCTCTCAGTTGATGCAGAAGCACTGTATTTGGTGAAATACAATTTGGCAAAATTCATGATATAAACTCTCAGCAAACTAAGAATGAAAGAAATTTGCCCAATCTAATAATGGGTATCTAAAAAAAAAGCTCCCACAAATTAAGTGATAGATTTTACAGAGTTCCAGGTGAAACCCAAGCAGAATATTTTGTATAAACTAATTCTAAAATCCATGTGGATAGGCAAAAATACCCCAAATACTTCTGACAAATAATAGTTAATGGCAAAGGGACAGAAATAAAACACAATAGAGTTCAGACCCAGACCCACACAAAAATAGCCAATTAATTTTCAAGTTTTTTCATTTAACTTTTAAAATTTAGATATAATTCATATACTATAAAACCTGACATTTTAAAGCATATAATTCAGTGGTTATAATATATTCACAAGATTGTATAACCATTCCCACTATTAATTCTAGAACTTTTTCTTTTTCTTTTTTCTGGTACCGGGGATCCGTGCTTGCAAGGCAGGAACAGCTCCACTGAGCTAAATCCCTCACCCCATAATTCTAGAACTTTTTAAAAAATGGTGTCAGGGCCGGAGATTTAGCTCAGTGGTTCCGGCGCCTGCCTCACAAGCGAAAGGTCCCGAGTTCGATCCCCGGCACCAAAAAAAAAAAAA
>NW_004624804.1:9973940-10007764 GCF_000247695.1 Heterocephalus glaber
TGGTTGATTTCTTGATAGCAGCCATTCTTTCTGGGGTGAGGTGGAATCTCAGTGTTGTTTTCATCTGCATGTCTCGAATGACCAGTGATATTGAACATTTTTTCATCTTTATTTGCTGCTTTTACTTCTTTGAGAAATGTCTGTTCATCTCAGGTGCCCATTTTTGAATCGGGTTTTTTAATTGGGGGGGGTCTGATTTTTTTTTTAAGTTCTTTATATATTCTAAATAGTAGTCCTTTGTCTGAGGAACAACTGATAAAAAATTTTTTCCCACATTGTAGGTTGTCTCTTAGCTCTGTTGGTGGATTTTCTTGCAGTGCAGAACCTTTTTAATAAGATGAGATTGTGCTAATTCCTGTGCTACTGAGGTTTTTTTCATAAAGTCTTTTCCTATGCCGATGTCTTCAAGAGTTCTACCTACTAACTTATCTTCCAGCCCAGCATAGGAAAGAAATGGAAACCATGAATGCCCAACACAGGAAAGAAATGGAATTCATGAAACAGATTCAAACATATTCAGGAGATTAAAAACTCTATTGAAAGTCTTCACAGCATGGGGGCCAGGAATTTAGCTCAGTGGTTCCACTGCCTGCCTCACAAGCACAAGGACCCGAGATCGATCCCTGGTACCAAAAAAAAGAGAAAGTATTCAGGGCAGATTGAGCGAATGATAGAATATCAGATACAGAAGATACGACTGCGGTTAGTGACCAGGGATCGAACTCAGGACCTTGCACTTTCGAGGCAGGCAGCAGAACCACTGAGCTAAATCCCCGGCCCAAGCAATTTCTTAAAAATAGTAAGGGACCAGGAGAAATTGATCCAGCAGCTGCCAGATGATGCAAAGAAGAATAACATAAGACTGATAGGAGTCCATGAAAAAGCAGGAGAAAGTACAAATGACATAAAAAAACTGTTCACAGAATTAATGACAGAAAACTTCCCAAACAGAGGAAAAGAAACTGACATACAGATAAGACAGCCACATATAGAACTCCAACTAGCCATGATCAAAAAGAATCTACACCTTGCTTTTATTTTTTGGAAAAAAGTTTAACATACATTTAGTACTGTTAACATAAATAAATACACTTAGAACTTTTCAGTTTTAATTTTTAATACAGTAACTATCAACAGATATAAATCCATGTTACAGGGAAGAAAGTGCTTAGGGTCTCAATGAGTTTTGGTTTTTTTTTTCAATACTTTTTAAGACTATTAAGAGGCTTTGAGACCAAAGAGTTAGAGATGGTTAGATTGTGTAATAGAAATTCATATGCTAATCACTCTTATTATTAATAATCCTCATTTATGGTATACACAGTTACTTGAATGGGTAAACATTTTTAAAATTCTGTAATATGAACGTTATTAATCAGTCTTAAAACAAACATTAGACAAGCACCCTACTAATAGCTGTAGGAAATACTAAAATGAGTAAGTCAGAGTCCATAGTCATTAGAACAGTGACAAAAAGTTTGAGATCCAGGGCAATCTAGTACACTATGTTGAGAAAAATTCTGAAGGCAGAGGTGAGAGGAAAGGATACCATGGTTGATGAGCTGTTTTTAGAAAGACAATGGAGCCGGGGATTTAGCTCAGTGGCAACATGCATGCCTGGCAAGCACAAGGTCATGAGTTTGATCCCCGGAACCACAGGGAAAAAAAAGAAGAAGAAAAAAAAAAGAAAAAGAAAAAAATGAAAGACAATGGAAACTGGATTACAATAAATATTTGTTGAATGGAAGCATGTTTCACCCTGAGTTCCAGACCACCCTGGGATACAAAGTGAGTTCAAAGCCAGCCTTGACTGATTACGTAAACAGACCCTGTCTCTGAAACAAACAAAACAAAATAGCAACAAAAAACCCCAAGTATTTCTTGACAACATATTATGCAGCCCATGCATTATTCTTTAGCTTAAGTTCACAAGGAAAAAGTCATACAGGAAAGAAGGTGACAATGATAAAAGTGTGGTCGCTGGAAAGAAGAGAAGAGGTAGCTGAGCTCATAAGCCCAAGAGAGCTGAACCCACATCAGCAGTGGAGAAGGCCAAAAAGCAAACTGACACTTCAAATCACCAAAAGCTCAGGAATTGGCAGTAACAGATACCTCTGAAGTGCATTTAACTCAGAAGAATGGACTGAATACATGCCTAAGATGTTAGATCCCAAAAGGTCCCTTATGCCACACAGCTAGATGAACTACTCTTCTCCACAGCAGAAATCTACACGATGATACATAGAAAAAGGTAAAATAGAAGTTCTCTGCAATACCAAGCACTGTTGACGAACGTGTACCATACTGAAAATAAGGAAACTAAGTAAACTGCAATGTAATGAATATGTGGTATCTTGGTTTCCTTACTCTCTCAGCTCCTAGGAACAGTAAGTATTCCTCTCCAGGGAAAAAACAGGAAGAATCAGCTAGCAAAATCATTCTACACTGCCAACTACAGTTACACTAGTGCACATGTGCACAAGCCTGCACACATGAGTGCCACAGTCCTGTGATGGTCTGCATGTGTCTTCTAAAGTCCCTATTACTGGAAATTTAATTCCCAAAGCAACAATGTTGCCCCACCCTCATTAATTGTATAATGTCATCATGGTGGGAGTTCAGGCCTGTCTGGCACTTGTGTGCTCTCAGACCCTCCTGTACTCCTGCACACACATAGTCTTACTCTCCACCATGGCTACCACAGCAAGAAGCTCCTTGCCAGATGCCAACCCTCAACCTTCAACCTTACAGCCTCCAGAACTGTGAGAAATAAAGGGGTTTTGGCTGTTGTTTTTCCTGCAGTATTGGGGGATTGAACCGAGAGCCTTCACACTGAACTTTATCCCCAGACCTTTTTACATTTTTTAAAATTCTGAGATAGGATCTAAGTCACTACATTGCTTAGGCTAGGCTCAAACTTGCAATCCTCTGCCTCAGTCTTCCAGAGTGCTCAGATTACAAGTGTGCACCACCTGATTTAACTTTGTTCCTTACCAATTATCCAGTCTCACATAATACTACTATTGCAGCACAAAACAGATGAAGATAGCTTCCAATCAGCTTTACCCTTAAAAAGACAACTAGAGGTTATCAAATTTAAGAAAAACATATAACATGAAAAAATAAAAACAAAAAAAGTAAATAAATAAAAATAACCAAGAGGAAACCTGAAACTTCAAGGCTAGAGACAGACCACAAAAGAAACAAAAACAAATTGCTATGTCTTGAGAGAGACATTGTATCCTTATAACAAGAATTAGATGATACTGTTTTTAATCTCAGAAAGTAGGACAAATAAAGAGGATCAGTGAAGAAGGCTGAACTTTTGAATATAAAGTCAGAAAGAAAAAAAAATAAGGAAATGAAAGTAACTCAAGAATTTTCCTAATTTTAAATACCCAAATTTCCTCAATGATAAGCTACATCAAGTCCCTAACATAAGAAATCAACATATTGGGGCCAGGGATTGAACTCAGGGATTTACCTGCCTCACAAATGCAAGGTCCTGAGTTCAATCCCTGGTACCAAAAAGAAAAGAAACCAACATATCAAAAGAATTTTAGTACACCAGGGACTCAGAAAATTCTCCACACTTCCAAAGAGAAATGGAAAAAAATACCAAAGAATCAGATGATAGTAGGCTTTTCAATGATAAGGCTTGGTATGAGAAACCAACAAGGCAGCATACCTAAATTCTGAAGGAAAATTATTTCCAACCCAGAATTCTATACTCTGCCAAATTCTATACTCAGCCAAGTATAAAGAGAGAATATTTTGAGATATGTAAAGTTTTAAATTTTTACTTTCCATGCCTTTAGGTTGTTACTGGAGGTGTTCCATCAAAAAAGAACATAATAGTGCTGGGGATTTAGTTCAGTGGCCCCGTGCCTGCCTTGTAAGCGCAAGGTCCTGAGTTTGATCCCCAGTACCAAAAAAAAGGACATAATAATAAAGAAAACTAGATGAGGGCCACGGATGTAACACCACTCCTGCCTGGCAAATGCAATGTCCTGAGTTTGATCCCCAGTATGGGGCAAGTGGGGAGGGATTACATAAGACCCAGACAGAACAGAACCCAACAGAGAACAAATTGAAACCTCCTGAGTGACATTACTGTCAAGGGAAAGCTCAAGAGGTCAGCTGCATGACCAATCAACAGAGCAGCACCAGACTGGACACAGTTGGTAATAGCAGGAAAAATGTCCCAAAGACAAAACTACTGACAAGATCCCTACATGAATTGAATGCAATGAGAACAGATGTATACAACTAATGCAAAGTTTGAGACTGAATCCCTAATCTGGAAACTAAACAAAGGGGAAAGCTTTTCTTTTTTTTGAAAAAATAAAATTTTATAACAAAATGACACTGTGTATCTTTATTTTCAGAGTACTCAGAGTATAAGACATAAATCTGAAAAAGAAACATGATAACACAGAACTTTCTTTTCAACAATCTAAGATAAACCAGTAGTATAAATGAAACAAATCAGCATGTATATTAAAATATTTTTGAAACAACAAAATTTGTAATTTGGGGAAGTATTTGAACTTCTCCCTGCTCCCTATTTATCTCTCTTCTACTTTGCTCTTTATTTGTATGTTTATATATATTTTGTGTTTCTCTTTTTTTTTTTTGGTATTGCGGATGGAACTCTGGACCTTGCGCTTGTGAGGCAGGCGCAGCACCACTGAGCTAAATCCCTGGCCCTTTTTTGTGTTTCTCATATAAGAGAAATCATGTGATATCTGAGCTTGTGTGTCTGACTTATTTCACTTAACATTACATTCTCAAGTCGCATCCTATGAATGCCTCAAGTTTATCTTTCTATGAATTTACCCATGAATGCCTCAAGTTCATCTTTCTTTATGGCAGTGCAATATTCCAGGAAAGGTTTCTGACACTAGATTTGGCTTGCTTGGGTATGACACCAAAACAAAAGAAAAAATAAATTATACTCCAAACTTTAAAACTATTAACATTAAAGCAGAGTATCAACCCAGTGAATGGGAGAATATATTTATAAATCACATCTATGATAAGAGGTTAATATGTAACTCCTATAAACCAGGCATGGAGCATATACCTATCATCCCAGTGCTCTGGGAGGCTGAGGAAGGTGGATCAAAAGTTTGAGCCTTGCCTGGGCAATCTGTCTCAAAACTTAAAGCAATAATAAAGGAAAATAATAATAATAATAATAATAATAAAGGGCCAGAAATGTAGTTTGATGAAAAGGCACTGGGTTCAATCCCAAGAAAAAAAAATGAGACATTTTTAGGTAAATGGAAGATGTACCTCAAAATCATAATCTTAGCGGGGCATGGTGACATACGCCTGTAATCCCAGCAATCACAGGAGGACTGCTGAAAGTTCAAGGCTAGCCTGGGTGCCATAGTGAGTTCAAATCCAGCCCAAACTACATAGTGTGACCTTGTTTAAAATTTAAAAAGACAATAATCTTAAGTGAAATAAATCAATCACACAATCACACACATTGTTTCTCTTGTGTGAGGAACCCAAAGTATAAATAAGGAGCAAAATGGAGGACGGATATTATGAAGTAGGAAGAACTTGTTCAAATGGGAAGGGGAACAAGAGATGGAGGACAGCTGGGGATTTAGCTCAGGGGTTCCACCGACTCCCTCGCAAGCACAAGGACCCAAGTTCGATCCCTGGTACCAAAAACAAAAACAAAAACAAAACCCTCCTAATACTAGCCGGGAATTTAGCTCAGTGGTTCTGCTGCCTGCCTCGTAAGTGAAAGGTCCCGAGTTCGATCGCCAGTACTAAAAAAAAAAAAAAAAGTACACAAGATCCCAATGATGAATGTAACTATATTTTATACCTAAAATGTACCAATGAACTTAATGGAAAAAAAAAGAGACGGGGGTCAGATTTAAAGAAAAAAGGAATTGAAGAAAAAAATGGAAATAGAACTTTGTAAATGGGGAGGAGAAGAAAGGCCGGAAGGAGGGGAGAGGAAAGAGATTTTTTTAAAAAGTATTAAGACGTGTTATGTACATGTACAAATTCCCCATGATTAATATGATCATTATGTCCAGCAAACATGTACTAACAAAATACATATACAAATATAACAAAATACAGAAAAAATAAATTAAAAACTCATAATTCAATAACAAAATAACCTAATCAAAAATGGATAAAGGATATGAATAGTCATTTTTTCCAATGAAGATACACAAGGCCAAGTGTGGTGGCACATGCCTGTGATCCCAGCACTTAGGAGGCTGAAGCAGGAGGCTGGCCATCAGTTTGAGGCCATCCTGGGCTATACAGTGAGGTTAAAAAAAAAAAAAAGATATATATAAATGGTCAATAAGCACATGAAAAGATGCTCAACATCACCAATCATCGGTGGTATCAAACTACAATAAGATTCCACCTCACACCCATTAAGATGACTATTACTAAAAAAAAAGCAAAAACAAAATCACAAGTGTTGGTGAAAAAGCTGAACCACTGTGTATTGCTGGCAGGAATATAAAATGGGGCGGCTGCAGTGAAAAACAATATGGCAAGTCTTCAAATAATTATGCATAAGATCTAGCAATTCCCTCCTAGATGCACATCCAAAAAAACTGCAGGTAGAGTCAGTATCTTGTATATTCATGTTCGCTGCAGCATCATTCACAACAGCCAAGCAGAGGAATGGATAAACAACATGCGGTCTATATACACAGTGGAACATGATCCGGTCTGTAAAAGGAAGCTGGGACTAAGAGTGTAGCTCACTGGTGGAGTACCTGCCTAGCATGTGCAAGGTCCTACGTTCGATCCCTAGGATCCCACCCACTCCCCAAAAGAAAGCAAATTTTCACACATGCTAGGACACTGATCAACCTTTAAGAAATATGTTAAGTGAAAAAACCCAGAACAAAAGGACAAATATTATATAATTCCACTTATAATAGATACCTAGACTGTCAAATTATAGAGAGAAAACAGAGTGGTGGTTGCCAGGGGCCACAGGGAGGGGGAGATGGGGATTTAGTGTTTAATGTAAGCAGTTTCTACTTGGGAAGATGCAACATTCTGAAAATGGATGGTAGTGATGGTTACACAACAACAGAAATGCACTTAATGCCACTGAACTATTCACTTGAAAAATTTTTCAACAGTAAATCTTATGTACATTTTACCACAGTTAAAAAAAAAAAGAAAGTTTAAATTTTAAATAAGACTACTAGGTACCTCTTAGATGTAACTATAAAAGACATAAAGCTGGGCGTGGTGACACATGCATGGAATCCCAGTACTCTGCCAGGCTGAGGGAGAAAGATGGCAAGTTTAAGCCCAGCCTGAGCAACTGAGTGATTTAGCAAGACCATGTCTCAAAAATAAAAAATTAAGGGGAAGGGGGAAGGAGGCCTGGAGATGTAGCCCAGTGCAAAGGTCCTCTGAGTTCAATCTCTATTACTGCAGGGGAAAAAAACAACAACCATAACTGAAGACAATTTTCACTATCTGAATAGCTCTAAATTATTATTGGAAAGATCAATGAACAAAAAATGGTATCCTGGGTGGGTTCCACTTAAATAAAGTTTAGACTTGTCCCAATTAGGAGCTGAACACAAAAAGAGAGGCACAGGACACACAGGTGTGGTAGACTCTTCCCAGCCACCCATCTCCTGTTAACTCCTTTCTCCCCATCTCCTTTCTCCCACCACCCAAAGTTGAGCTGGCTCTAGTTACTTGCCTCTAATAAAGAGAATACAGCAAAAGAAACATGATGTCACTTCCCAGATAGGTCGTAAAACACTGTGACATCTATTTTATTCACATACCCTCTCCAGTTCTTTCCACTTGCTTTTTCTGATGAAACAAGCTGCCATATTGCCCCATGGAAAGGCTCACATGATAAAGAACTAAGGGAGCTTCTGCTGTAATATGATTCTGCTTCTGTCAGGTATCAGCAGTTAGCAAGGAACTAATGCCCTGAGTCCAACATCCTGTAAAAAATTGAATCATGCCAACAGATATCAGAATGAGCTTGGAAACAGAACCTTCTCCAGTTGAGGTTAGTGGCGTAGTGGCGCATGAATGGGCTCTGTACAGTGAGTTCAAAGCCAGCCTGAACTACACAGCAAAACTCTGTCTCAAAAAAAAATAGTATGGGACCAGGGATTTAGCTCAGTGGCACGATGCCTGCATTGCAAGCCCAAGGTCCTGAGTTCGATCCCCAGTACTAGGGAGAAAAAAAAAGTATGTTCCCCAGTTGAGCCTTGTGATGGCTGCAGCCTACCGATGGAAGCCTATAAATAACCCTGATACGGAGTATCCACCTGAATCATACTCAAAATCCTGACCCACAGACATTATGAAGTAATAAATGTTGGTGCTGTTGTTGTGTGAGACAGGGTTTCTCAATGTAGTTCAGGCTGGTCTTGAACTCACTATGTAGCCCGGGCTGGCCTCAAATTTGCAGCCATCTTCCTACCTCAGCCTCCCAAGTCCTAAATGTTGTTTTAAGACACTGTTTTGGAAGTAATGGCTGCACCAACATCTTCCACGGGTCTAGCACACTGGTTCTTTTTTTTTTCTCTTTTCCTAGCACTGGTTCTGACCACCACATTATCATTTTTTCACCTCAGGTAAAAAATAACCTCTCAAGGCCATTAACCAGGGTGGCCTTACATCAGTAGCTGTCAGAGGGAAGGTCTGTGCAGTAACTGTCACACAGAAAGTACCTGACAAATTGCTACATTACACTTCAGTGACTCACTTGTTCATAACCAAAAACATTGGCTGTGTGATGAACAGAATGACAGTGACAACAGATCCCAGGTACGGAGGGCACATTATGTGGCAGCTAATTGGAAATACAAGTATGGCTATGGCATTCCTGTGAACATGCTGATGTTTCTCTAGTCTACACACAGAATGTTGAAATGAGGCCACTTGGTTGAAATGTGATTTTAATTGGTGTAGATGAAGAACAAGGTGCTCAGGTGACAAGTGTGACACTGCAGGTTACTACTATGGGTTTAAAGCCACTGCAGCAGGAGTCAAACAAACCGGGTCAACCAACTTCCCTGGAAAAAAGTAAAGAAGAAACATGGACATTTGAACAGACAGTAGAAACTGCAATTATATACCAGTCTACATACAGTTCTCTCAATTTCAAACCTTCAGAAATAGAAGTTGAAATAGTTACAGCTGAAAATCCTAAACTCAGGATTCTTTTTGTTCATTTGTTTTTGTTTGTTTGAGACAGTATCTTGCTATGTAGTTGCAGCTGGTCTTGACCTCACTATGTAGCCTAGGCTGGGCTCAGAATCACAGTGCTGGGATTACAGGCAGGTGCCACCATATCTGGCTAAATTCAGGATTCTTACAGAAGCAGAGATTGTTGCTCATCTTGTTGCTCTAGCAGTGTGAGACTAAACATTGTCATTAGTTTACCAATTTCACAGATGCCACTTGCGTGTATGTTTGGTAACAACAAATCAACATTATGGATGCCTTTTGATTGAAAAAAGAACTCCTCCCATTCCTCCTACTACTAAAGTGGTAAGGACTACTATATAAATAAAAACAGTGCTTTGGGGGAAAATTTTTTTAAAAGACACTGTTTTACACCAATTTGCTAAGAAGCATTAGATAACTATACACCAGGCTTAACAACCACAGGCAATAGTTTTTTAAAGTTGTGCATGACTGCAAGTTCCTTTTTGATCCCACATCATGGATTATATTTGAAAAAGTAATGTATTTTGGCTGCAAAACTAAATAATTGCTTGGATTCATTTATCAGTAAGACTATTGGAAGCAAAGAAACGAGATATTACAGGGAAGAAATTAAATAAATTCCTGCTTGGCGATATCACTAATGACCTAAAATAAGAAATAAATATCATGCTAATGAATTCTGACAATGATGTTAAATCTGGAGGTGTTGCCAAAACAGACCCAAAGAGGATCAAAATATGGACAGAACATGCTAAATGGAGATTCAACTTGTAAATGCAAAATAACATGTGCTGAAAAATCATTTGAAATATTCGCTAGACAGAGTAAGACTAGGAAGAAAGTAGCCGACAGGGTAACAAGGAAATACTGACAAGATCCTGGATTCTGAACTCCTTTAAGATGAAGACCATATCATAACCACTACACCTTCTGCCATAATCAAGTACCAAACTGCAATAAATCAATAGATACTTGTTGAGGGTTGTTAATCAGTCCAAAGAAAGACATCAGTCTGTATGTAACTTGTTACATAAATTCCCATACAACAGAAAAATAATAAAAAAGATACAAGGGAGAAAAAAAATAAGAATAAGAGGCACAAAGGAAAATGTTTTAAAAATTGTGTAAAAACATGAAAACACAAACTGGGGATTGGGATACAGTTCAGTGGTAGAATGTTTGCCTAGCATGTGCAAAGCACTGGATTGAGTCCCAACACCAAAAGAAAAAATAAACTGGACAAAGACCATGAAGGAAACTTTAGGGATGACTCACAAAATCACAATTAAGGCCAGATTACCTACCTATTAGACTCATTACTTAACTTTTTGCCTCATTTTCCTCATCTATTAAAAGAGTAACAAGGGTGGCTACAGATTTAAAGTATGTACACATACACGTAGAGTGTTTAACCTCACGTCCTTGCACACCATGATCAACAAATGGTAGTCACTACTTTCTTCATTTTGCAAGTTTCTTTTCTTTTTTTAAATTAGACTACTGTGCTTAAGTTTTTCTTGATTTTTTGAAACAGGGTCTCATTATGTAATTCAGGCTGGCCTTGAACTCATTATGTAGCTCAGCATGGCCTTGAACTCAGTGATCCTCCGGCCTCAGCCTCTCAAGTACTGAAATTACAGGTGTGTGTCATCAGGCCCAGCTTGCAAATTTCTTAAACAACAGGAGAAACAGTCGCATTCACTGATATAATACTCCTCAAAACAGTCCCTGTACTGTTTGAATATTTGTGAAAGGAAATGATCACGTTTGAATAGAGGGCCAGAATTGAAACCTATTGTATAACTACTACTTGTCAAATTCATATAAAGTGTTTTTTGTCAGCAGGAGAAAATTTGTGTTCTATAACTGATTACAAATTATAGTATTTGGATTGTTATAATTATGCTTTTAAATTGGTAAAAAAATTAGTTCATTTAAAGAATAAAACCAATGCCATCTACTATTTCTACACTGGGAAAAGTATAGTGACTTACAGCAAACTTGAGTAACCAACTACACAAAATAAGGAAGCATTATTGTAGCTAATATCAAAGAAGTAACTTCAAAGTACAACTGTGAGAACTTTTTTTTTTTTTTGAGACAGGGTCTCACGACACAGCTCAGGCTGGCCTTGAACTCACTATGTAACCCAGGCTGATCTTGAACTTCCAGGGATCCACCTGCCTCAGCCTCCCAAGTGCTTGAATTACAGGTGTGTGCCATCAAGCCTGGCCTAAATGGGAGAACTCTTGTACACTGTTAGTGGAGATACACTTTGAAAATAGTTTTGTATTATAAAATAAAGCTGAAGGTAATTATACTCTGTAGCCCAGTAACTCTTTCCCTAGAAATACTCTTCTCTCATGTGGACCAGGAAATGGATACAAGAATGTTCACAGTCACACGGTCCCCATAAGCAACTCAAATGATGAGGCAGGATGATCACAAGTTCAAGTTCCACCTAGGGAACTTGGGAAGACCCTATGTCAAAATAAAAATTATTAAAAAGGGGCTGGGGATGTCACTCAGTGGTAGAGCATTGGGTTCAAGCCCCCGTACCACACACACAAAAAAGGCCAACAAGATTGAATAAATGACAATATATTCATACAGTAAAAAGTTGTAGTTTCCTACTGTTGCCATAACAAATCATGAAAAATTTAGTGGCAAAAGCAATACAAACGTATAACCTTACAGTTCTGGAGATTAAAAGTCATGATATCTAGTGGGTTAAAATCAATGTATAAGCAGAGCTATGTTCCTTCTGGAGGTTCTAGGGGAAACTTCACTTCCTTCCCTCCACAGCCAAGTGGCCAAGGTGCATCTCCTCAGTGCCCTGCTAATGTGGCACCGAGAATGGCCGGGAGCACAGGTCACAGCCTCAGTGCCCACCCTGCCCCACACCCTACCCAGAGCAGCCTGGGGCATGGGGGTGTCCAGAAGCTGTGCACCACCCACTCTGCTCACAATGCATAAATGCAGAGAACCATGAGGGAATAACAGAAAACAGCTCTGGAACATGGGAATCAACAACTTCTTACAAGAAGCTATGGGAGATGTGTACTGTAGTCTGCCTGAAGTTGGGGCAAAACTGAAAAAGCAAGATGAGCTTGGTGGTTTAGCGTGGGGAGCGGTGGTAGCTAAGGAGACTCCATTTTGAATCTTACCCTCCATTGTATGGAGACTATGTTATGAGGAACCGCGTCCTTACCTAAATTGGATGTTTACCTTCAGAGATTGCCCTGGAATGTGATGAACGTTCTGTAGCCCCGAGAAACGGGAAGGCCCATGAGGGTGGGGAACTGCCAAGGGACTGGAAAGCAGGAAAGCAGGTGTCCCTGGATAAGGGTCATGATGTAACAACCAAACTCACCTGTAACAACCAAATTCACCTGTAACAAACTCACGGGTTGTATAAAAGGGAAGAGAAAAATAAACTCGTAGCTCAGTCTTAGGAGCCCGGACGACTCTGTCTTTTTTCTTTTGAAGTGTGTTTTTCTTTCATCCTCAGCCCTCCTCTCAGGTACTGTTCGACTAGTGACGGCGGGCCCCGTCAGTTTAGGAAGTGTGAAAGCTGGGAGTGGACTCTGTTGTCCTCTATCAGGAGAAGTAACTGAAATGAATGGCGCATCTGCCGAAAATCCAGGGTTTGTCAACAGATCTTGTTAGGAAGATGACTGGCTGGTGTAGATGACAATGAGCGACCCTTCCAACGAAACCAACTCAGGAGGGAAGGAGTACATGAGAAATATGGAAAAGCTACTGAGCAGTGAAAATGGAAAAACTAGTAAAGACTTGTTCAAAAATTCACTTTCTTCTTTGTAATCCAGTATCTGGAAGCTGTCTGAGTCTGGCTCACGGTCTCATCCTCCATCTTCAAAGCCGGTAGTATAGCATCTTCGGTCCCCACGATGCTGTGTCTAGCTCTCCTGCCTCCCTGTCTGTCCCCACCTAATGGCCACATCTCCTTATTTCTGATAAACATAACGATGCCTCCCTATTTTGAGGATCCTTGAGATTACACTGGATAATCACAGACAACCCTCACTTCTCAAGAGCATTAATTTAATCACATCTGTAAAGTTCCTTCTGCTGAGTTAGCTGACAATATTCAGAGGTTTCTGGGATTAGAAGCAAGTATCTTGGACCAGGGATTTAGCTCAGTAGTTCCGCTGCCTGCCTTGCAAGTACAAGGTCCCGAGTTCGATCCCCAGTACCAAAAAAAGTATCTTTAGGGCAACAAAACTATACTAAAATGAAAATGAAGAAACTGGCACTGCACTGAACCACATCAATGAATCTCACAGGCAACATTTTAAAAAATCAAGCAAAAGAATTCACACAGTGAGTACTTTTATATAAAGTTCAAAAATAAGCAAAACTATGTTAAATAGTGATGCAAATACAGGTAAGAAGTCTGTAAGAAAAGTAAAGACAATTATCACAAAAATGACACTTTTATGGTAAAGTAGGCACGTGATATCAGAAACAGGCTTTGCTTTCTAATTCTTTAAACTGCATGCCTATTTTTTATACTCTATGATTAACATCTCTTATAAAAAGAACAGTAACAGATAATAGTTACATAATCGAGAGGCAGGGAATACTAGACTCAGAGTAGGTTAGGATGATCTGGCAATGTGAGAGAGAAAGGAGAGCTGCATCTATGTAAAAAGCCAGTTAAACTGTGAGCTGAGCATGGAACAGAAAACCCAGGTTCAAAACAGAGAAACAGTCTTAGGTCACAATTTACAATGTCTTCCTAATAGACTAAATTTCTTAAGGTCAAAACCATGTACTCATTCATCTCTACGTTTTTTTCATTGCTGAAAATTGAACCAAGGGCCTCCATATAGTAGGCAAGCATTCTACCACTTCACTACATCCTCAGCTTTCTTTTCTGTAACCTCAATATTTACCACAATACCAACACAGAGCAATTTTTCAGTAAGCCTTTAACAAATCAAATGTCTTAGGGGGTGTGGTGGCACACTTGTAATCCCAACATTCAGGATGCTTAGGTAGGAGGACTGCTGTGAGTTTCAGGCCAGCATGTGCTATATAATGAGTTCAAGGCTAGCCTGAATTACACAAGACCCTGTCTCAGAAAAAAAAAAAATCAAATGTCTTTCATCGCCCACATAATCGAGTGAAATTAAGCAGTCTTCTAACAAATAACTAAGAATTGATTTGAAAATTCAACAGACTCTTTCAAAAAATTGCAATGAACACATAGAATAGTAAATATATATGTATATATAAATAAAATGCACACTGTTGTCTTCATTGAGTTAACAATCAGGCTAAAGGAAGAAGAAAAGTTATACAACTATTTTCAAAATACTCTTTGAAAGCCAATTATGGTGGCATATGCTTGTAATCCCAACCACTTGGGAGGCTGAGGCAGGAAGATCTCAAGTTTGAGACCAGTCTGGGCTACAAAAAACCCTGTCTCAAAAAACATGCAAACAAGTGGAGCATGGTGGTACACACCTGTAATCCCAGCACTTGGGAGGCTGAAGCAGGAGGATTGCTGAGTTCAGCCTAGACTACATAGTGCATTCAAGACCAGCCTAACCTATATAGTGAGACCCTGTCTCAAAAAACAAAAAAAAGCCGGGGATTTAGCTCAGTGGTGCCACCGCCTGCCCCACAAGCGCAAGGACCCAAGTTCGACACCTGGTACAAAAAAAGTTAGCTATAATTCTCTGGATCTAAAACGTTAAAAAAAGTACATATTAAATTAACTGACACTAAACTATAAAGGCTAAGTGCATGTGGCAAATAAGAACAGAAAAAGGGGGCTGGGGATTTAGCTCAGTGGCGCCTGCCTCAGGAGCGCAAGGTCCTGAGTTCCATCCCTGGTACCAAAAAAAAAAAAAAAGAATAGAAAAAGGTTACATGGTCTAGGACAATCACCACAGTGCCTTAGATGAGGTAGACAGGACTTGGGAGGCTGAGGCAGGAGAATTGAGTCTGTGGCCAGCTTGGGCTACATAGTGAGACCCTGTCTCAAAAAAGCAAGCAACCAACCAAAGAATATAGAATACAAAAACAGAAGTTAATTGTAATTCTCTCTAGAATTACAATTCCAGGATGGAAAATTCAAGTCCAGCCCGGGCAATTTAGGAATAACCTGTCTTAAAATTTAAAAAATTAAAAAGGGCTGGGAATATAGCTCAATGCAAAGGCCCTGTTTCACCCACAATAGAGGGTCAGGGAAGCACTTATGCCTTGGTCTTGCCCTCTTGCACTGGTTTTGAAACCTAGACTAAAGGAGAAGAAACACAAGCCAACTGACTGCCTCACATAAATGAGCCCTGAGCAAGACCAAAAGAACTATTTAGTTGAGTCCAGTTAAAATGGCAATCACAGAACAGTCACTAAGTAATTGGATTTTTTTTTTTTTTTTTTTTTGGTACTGGAGATCGAACTCGGGTCTTTGCGCTTGCACAGCAGGCGGCGAAACCACTGAGCTAAATCTCCGGCCCTGGTAATTGGATTTTTAGCCTTTAAATTTAGGGTAGTGTATTTCAAGGCAAAAGCTGACTGACTGAGGGGTAAACAAAGGCACAGAAGAGGAAATGAACATAACATACAAGTATAAGGGAAAGTGATCAGATTAACCCAAATGGAAAAAGCATTATATTGGGAGAAAGAATATACACACCTAAAAAGTAAACTGAATTAAGACTATCCACAGTGAGAAGCGCATAGACTCCACCTGTTTCAGAGGACAAGGGGAAGCCACCGAAGACTTCACTGCAGAAACTGAGCTGGGAGACTACTGCTACTTGAACAGGCCCAGTGTTAAACCTCTACACACGGGGAGGGAGTCAGGTAATTTGCTAAAACAGCATGGTTTTTTAAGCGTCATATACAGTTTATGTAAAATTTTATTCCTTCGCAGAAAATATAGGAAAAACATTTTTCCAAATGATTTAGATCTCAATGAGTACAATGCTAAAATTATTCATCAAAAAAGATGGTAATGTATCTTAAGGTTTAAACACACCTATCACACCCCTTCAGCTCCCGTTCACAAAAGACTACCAGGACCCAGATTTACCCTCCCCACTTAAACAACGAGGAAAACAGACTAAATATACTGAACAATGGGTTCTGGACTCAGACTCCAGGCAACAGGCGGCACCACCAGGGGAGTTTCTAGGGTGTGGCACAGGAATGAGGAACACAACAGTCTCAGGAGTTAAGAGGGGAGAGGGAGAGGGAGGTCAAAGAAGCTAAGGATTAGGAGAGAGGAGCAGACCGAAAGCTCTGGAGACCTGCGAAGGGGTCTCCATGAGTCTGTGGCTGAGTATTTACCACTGCAGGTTGAAAGGACAGTCAAGGCCAAGGAAAGAGCCACTGAAAGGGGCGGGCAGAATACTCCTTAATACTCACATGAGGCTGTAGTTTGTATGCTCACATGCCAAAGTAAAAATGAGCCGTGGGCCGGGGATTTAGCTCAGTGGTTCCCCACCTGCCTCACAAGCACAAGGTCCTGGGTTCGATCCCTGATAGCAAAAAAAAAAAAACCCAAAGCAACAACAACAAAAAAGTAAAAAAGAAGCATAAGCAAAAAAGGAAAGATACACAAAATTTTAAAAAAACAAACTGAACTTCCAGACATAAAAAGTATCTGAGATTTTAAAAATACACTGGGAAAAATATTCTAGATGGGATTAACACCAGATTAACCAACACAAAGGACCAGTGACCCTGAAGATATGGAAAAATAAATTACCCCAAATGAAACACAGGGAAAAAAATTAAACAGAGAAAGAAATCAAATAAACGAACAAGACCATCAGGAAGCTGTGGGCTTCCTAGGCTAACATGTTAACTGGAGTGTGAAAAAGGAGAGACAAAGGGGCTGTTTGTCCTTTTATCCCATTGTCAGTTATTTTAACCATTCCATCAGGAAAATTTTCTCTCCGTTTTTCCACGGCAGTGTGATCGTCAACCTGACTCCATTTGTATGAAGTCCAGTGATTCCGGGTGGTTGCCTCCCCGCTTCTCTCCCTGGAAGTCCCCTCAGTTGAAGCTTGACAGACTACTGACAGACCACGGAATTCTGTTTGCTAGAGCAATCTGCAACTGTATGTTATCTTTGTGACCTCCTCATTTGGCATATCTTTACATTTGTTATATCTTTACAACGTTGTACAGGATACTCGGCACCTGTGTGATATACTTTTTTTAAATTTTAAACATCAGATTTATTTGGAGAAAACAAAACCAAAAAACCCCACAACCCAAAGGATGGGATTTTATATCTAAGTCTACAGATTACAAATCATTTTCATAGAAGATATTTTTTGTACAAATTTTACATGGATTCAGGAGTGGGACATAAACCAATCCTGTTTCTGTTTAGTGGGGGCAAGGAAGGGGAGTAGGACAGAAGAGCCTTTTTGATGCAGCTATTTGGAAGAAGGGCAGACACGAGGGCAAGCTGTACCTTTTCATTATCTACAACCAATGGTTTAAAAAGCAAATCCAAAATAGAAACGAAGTAGGTAAATAGGGAAGGGTTTAGGGGTGAAGGGCACACAGGGAATGGGGAAAAAATAAGAACCAAGATACATCATGTACAGGCACAAGCACCCAATGATAAATGTAAATGTATTGTACACCTAAAATGTACCAATAAAAGAATTCAAGAAAAAAAAAAAAAAAGCAAATCCATTCAACTCAGGGTATGTCTAAAAGTCCACTTCCTAGCTACTAGCCAACCTCAGCAATTAAGGGTAAACCTCTGGGTATACCTTCAGTCCACTGGATAAATGGCTCATTATGCTCACTGCTGCAGCTCTCATACACCCACCCCCTGCAGACCAGAGAGGCTCTAACCTAGGACCGATGGGAGAAGGGCTTGTAAATAGAGAGACCAAGCTACATCTATGGGCAGCACCAGTGTTGCCTACAGTGGGAAAAGATCCCATCTACCAAGCTGACCCCCGACAAAGGTGCATATAAAAGTAAACCAGGACCCTGTTAAATTGATCTTTTATCATTTTTTCTCTAAGGGAAGCTAAAAATCATACTTCCTCCCCCAAGCAAAATAACACATTGGTCTTGACCACATTATAAACCCAAGCAAGCACTGGTGTGGGATTTCACTGGGAACTCGTGAAAAACAAAAACAAAAAACCCCATACCCCACAATCAAGGTCATAAGAAAAGCTTCCAACTGTAACTGTCCCTAATCCATACTCATTCATCACCAAAGATCAACCTAGAGTTTTCTGATCAAAAGAAGGGGTCAGATCAGCAGAAGCAGGCATGGATGGAGGGGAGGAATGAGAATCAAGACATCAAGGAGCTGATTTGTTTGAGAAAAGCATTGATTCATCGTATCACAGCATTCAGTGGCTGACATATAAAACGCCTAAGAGACCACATCTGTGACTTATCTAGAGACTAGTCTTTGGGAGGTGAGAGTAGCATGAAGAACATGAGAGATGGCTAAGACTCTGACATTATTATTATTTTTTTTTGGTTTTTTGAGGCAGGGTTTCACTATGTAGTCCAAACTGGCCTCAAAATTTGCTATGTAGTCCAGGCCGGCCTCAAACTCGTGGAGATCCTCCTGCCTCTGCCTCCCAAGTGCTGGGATTACAGGTATACACCACAACACCCAGCCCTAAGAGTCTTAATTTGTTAAAGCTTCAAGGTTTAAAAAAAAAATGTGAATATAGTTCAACTTTCAGAAAGGATAAGAGAAAAGGCAAAACCAGGACACAAAACTGGGAATTCCCATGACCCCTAAGTGCTTCCTGCCCAAGGAAAGAACCATTCACGTGTTTACTGGAGGTCCTATCACTACCTGGTGCAAAACAATCCATCACCTCCCAAAAGCTTCCTTTCCAAGCAAGAGTTCCCCATTATTTTGGTCCCAAGAGTCTTATTCTTTAGTGGCATGTAGACAACCTGTGTGATATTTTGTTTCAACTAAACTGTGTGAAACTTCCCCTGAAACCCGCCCCCCCCCACTAATTTAGCAAAGTTCCGCTTCTGTAAAATTCTGCTCGCTCCCCCTCTCCCTGAGTCCTCCCCAATTAAAAGAGCTGTTTAAAAGAACCTTTTCACCGTGGAGTTTTTCCAGCACAAGCTGCTCTCAACCGCCGGGTGACAACAAAGGACTAAAATTTGGCTGAGTGTGGTGATTCTCTATAATCTCTTGTGATTGAGTATCAGGAGAAGAACAGAAGAAATGCCTGAAAATTTTCCAAATTTCATAAGAACTACAAATATACCAAACACTCCCGATTATTAAAGCAAAAGATCAGATATTTTAAAAATATTCATGATCTATTATATAAGCACTATTTAGAATATCTGATCTATATTCTACAAATAGATTAAAATGTAATTTGATGCAAAATGTAATGAGTGACTCATATATCTAAAAAGTCAAAAGATTACTTTTTTAATTATAAAAATTATCTAAGCTATATTTTAAAATAAAATGAGAATAGGTATAAACAGAAGTCTACAAAGGCTATCAGCTTAGTTTTTCAAGGCATCCACTATGTAAGCAAAAGAAACAAGGTTCCAGGACAGGATACACCCACAGTGGGATCTTGTCTTTGTTTCTACCTGATAGGTCTTCACAAGAGGCCCTAAAGAAGTTAAGAAGAGATAAAAATTTTGTGAATTGGGCCGGGCATTTAGCTCAGTGGTTTCACCACCTGCTGCGCAAGTGCAAGGAACCGAGTTCAATCCCCGGTACCAAAAAAAAAAAATTGTGAATAACCCTATTTGCTGCTAGCAAAAGAGAAAGAAAATTTAGTCACCACTCACATTTAAACTGTTTCTTCTAAACTTTCACAGGAGGTAAGTTATACTTCTGGCAGCAAAGAATCTGAGCTCAGTACATATATTCAAAAAGGAAAATACCATATTGAAATAGAAGAAACTTTGTAAGTTAGTATGGTTACAATTACTGTCAAAAGAATCAAAGTGTAAACACCTAGTTCTCTCCTTGGCTACAATGCTATCAACACAGTTTTCCCTTATAGAGGGTAGTGTACCCTACATAGTCAAGACTGTAAGGAAAACCCTAAATGGCATCATTCCTCGGGTGAGACCTACTACCTATAACCAAATCAGCCAAGCAAAGTGCATGTATATGGTCTTCTCTAAGACAAAAGGAAAAATAACCAATACAGAACCTCCTTTGTAATGATCTTCACTGTAATAAGATTTTAAGTATATTAGCGATTCGTTTTTGGGTTTTTTTGGTACTGGGATCGAAATTTCCCTTTCTTAAAGATAACAAAACTGGGGCAAAGAAAAGGTAAGTAATTTAAGGTCCTATGATATAACAGAGACGTGAATAAATGTAAAACTCATTTGGATGCACAACTAACAATTTTGTGTGTGTGTGTGTGCGCGCATGGTACTGGAGACTAAACTCAGCACTTTGCACTTGTCAGGCAGGTGCGGCACCACTGAGCTAAAATCTCCGGCTCTAACAATTTCTACTTGTTTGTTAAGTAAGCACTTATTAATTTAAGGGATAGTAGCTAGACTAACATTATTTTCTAGGCAAAATAAAATTAGCTGCTGGGCTGGGGATTTAGCTCAGTGGTTCCCAAGTTCAACCCCCAATACCAAAAAAAAAAAAAAAAATTAGCTGCTAGTCTGTTAAGATGTATTTTTCTAGTTTATGAATATATTTTTAAATTTATAGATATTCAAAGTATATTCTAATTACTTGTTCATTTAATAAGCACCTATATGTTGCAGGACGCTAGTAACAGAGACACTGTAACCAGTTACCTAAACACCTCTGGCTACTAATAATATGCATTCCTATCTTCCGATCGCTCAGTGTTCAGAGATTGAAACAACACAGGTACACCGCCAACAAACAACTGAGGCCTGGGAGAACCCTAAATAGAAACCCAGACTGGAGGAAGCAGTGGACCCTTTCTCCTCCCCCTCCTCCCCTCCCCTTCCCCTTTCCCTTTCCTTTTCCCTTCCCTTTTCCTTCCTTCTTGGGATTAAACCCAGGGCTTTGCCCTGAGATACATCTTACATCCCCAGCCTTTGTGTGGGTTGTTTTGTTTTGTTTTTTGAGACAGTCTCACTACGTAGTTCAGGCTGGCCTCAAGCTCACCATGACCCTCCTGCATCAGCCTCTTAGTGCTGGGATTACAGACATGTGCCACAACATCCGGCTCCCAGCCTTTTGTTTTGAGACAAGATTCCCTAACTACATTGCTAAATTGCCCAGGCTGTACTCAAATCTTCAATCCTCCTGCCCCAAAACTCCTAGACTGCTGGGATTACAGCTGTGTTCTGCCATGCCCAGCTAAAAGTGGACTCTTTAGCTAAAATTTCTCAACAAGTTCTGGTGTCCTTGCAAAGGTTTTTCTAAAGTTGTGAGCATTTAATTTTTAAGTTTTTCATTTAAAAATGTATTTTTAATTAACCCATACAGTATCTATAATATATCCACTACCCTCTGAAGCTGGTGGAGTACACCGAATGGACTCTGGCTGATGAAACAGAAACGTCTTCTGAGGCTGGCTCCTACAACAGGTCTGGTTGCTACGTGCTCAAGGCTCATGTCTACGTTTTCCACAGAGTACCTGGGACTCTGCTAACACCTTGCCGACCATGTCTGCTTCACTGTGGTGTAAGTTCTACAGTGAAGAGATTATCCCCCTTTGCACACTGTGGAATCCCTGTAACATAGTAGACACCTGGCAAGTATTCAATGAGTCAACAGACACAGTTGCTGCAATAGTTCATTCATAGAGAGTTGGAGGATGACTTAAGGCAGGAGCCGTGGGATGCATAGAATAAGGTTTTTTGTAATTTAAAAAATGTTTTTTATCATTGTATGTTTGTTATACATAATGATCACATTCGTCATAAGAAATTGTACCTGTACACAATATAGCTTAATTCTTTTTTTCCAATGGGGAAAAAAATGGATCCCTTTAACCCTTTATCCCCTCCCCATTTACAAAAGCTTTGTTTCTATTAGAATAAATTTTGTACCGGTAGAACCAGGAAAAACAAGGAGCCCGCCCAATGCCACCTCCAGAATTGATTCTTTTTTAAAAATTAAGGTAGGTGACTGAGTGGTATACTTTTATTTATAGAATTAAGGAAGTTTAAGCTGGGTGTGGTGGCTCACTCCTGTAATCCTACCACTCAGGAGGCTGAGGCAGGAGGATTGCCATGAGTTAAAGGCCAGTCTGGACTACACAGTGAGACTCTGTCTCCGGGGAAAATAAAAGAATTAAGATGTTTATAGCAGCACAGTTTTGTTTTGATTTTTTTTGGTACCAGGATCAAGAACTCAGTTCCTTGCGCAGTGAAACCACTGAGCTAAATCCCGGGCCCAAGGAAGTTTAAAAGAGGGCTGATTTTAGCAAGGCATGGTGGCACACACCTGTGATCCTACCACTCAAAAGGCAGAGGCAGGAGGATCACAGCAAGTTCAAGGCTAGCCTGGGGTACATAGTGAGTTCAGTATTAGCCTGAACTACAAATCGAGACACTGTCTCAAAAAATAAAAACAATAAAAAAGGGCTGATTTTTTTGTCTTGGACATGTTGAATTTTTTAAGTGCTGTGGAATTCCAGGAAAAATGAAGTCCTAATCTAGTTAACTATCTACAATATAATTCACTTCTAGGTGACTTTTTAAAAACCAAATTTTAAACCAGATGTGGTGATATACACTTGTTATGCCAGCACTTGGGAGGCTGAGGCACGAGGATCTCCATGAGTTCAAGGCCAGCCTAGGCTACATAGTGAGTTCAAGGCTAGCCTGAACTACACACACTGAGACCTTGTCTCAAAAAGTAAAATAAAATGAAATTTTAGCTGGTCATGGTCGCCTGGTGGGCAACTTAGCAATTTAGTGAGACCTTGTCTTAAAACAGAGTTAGGCTGGGCATGTAGTGTAGCTCAGTGGTTCTGTCACCTGCCTTGCAAACACAAGGTCCTGAGTTCAATTCCTGGTACAAAAAAACCCCATAGAGCTAGGGATGTAGCTCAGTCCAAAGGCCCCTGAGTTCAATTCCCAGTACCACAAGAAAAAAAAACTCATTTTAAAAGAGGTACGGCTCACTTTTTCCTTTTTGGTTATTCATATTTTTCTACTTTCCTTCCATCATCTCAGTCTTGTGTCTTGTTAGTTATTGAAAAATGTTGATAAAATCATTTTTGAAGCTGGGCATGGTGGTGCATGCCTGTAATCCCAGCACTTGGGAGGCTGAGGCAGGATTGCTGTGAGTTTGAGGCCAGCCTGGGTTACATAGTGAGTTTAGGGCCAGCCTGAACTACAAAGGAAAACCCTGCCTTAAAAAGACAAAACAAAACAAAACAAAAAGAGTAGAATATACTGTTTTTGTTTGTTGTTTTTTCAGACAGGGTCTTACTTTGTAGTTCAGGCTGGTTTTGAACTCACTATGTAGTCCAGGATGGCCTTGAACTCACAGCAATCCTGCCTCAGCTTCCCAAGTGCTGGAATTACAGATGTGTACCACCACACCCAGCTCTAGAGTAGAATACACGGTACAAGCTTAATCCACGATCTAGAACACATGCACCCCATTAGAAATATAATCATTATGTACTACCAACATGTACTAACACAAATAAAAAGAGGGATTCTTAAAACATAGTTAGGTTAAATCTTGATAGCTTACAGAAAGGAACCAAGAAGCTATATTATATAACTCATTTTTCAGAAAACACTACTATACTCCGAATTCTTTTCAAAGAACAGTTAATTTTTTACCTTGGGAAGCTTTAGCCTGATTGAAGGGAAAGCAAATTCCTATAATACAATTTTTAAAAACACACACACAGCTATCAATATCCCAAAACAAGCCAAGTATAGTGGCACCTCCCTGTAATCCCAGACACTTAGAATGCTGAGGCAGGAGGATCACTTGAGTTTAGGAGTTCAAGGCCAGCCTGGGCAACACAGAGCTAGCTCCTTTCTCAAGAGGAAAAACAAAAACAAGGGCTGGGGATGTAGCTGAGTGACAGAGCAGCTGCCTAGTACTCTCAAGGTCCTGGTTTCAATCCTTACCATCAGAAAAAGAAAAAGAAAAAAGAAAAATCCCAAAACATCAGGGATCTTATATAAAAATTTTTAAAAACATGGGAAAGGGGCCAGGGATTTAGCTCAGTGGTTCCGTCGCCTGCCTCACAAGCACAAGGACCCAAATTTAATCCCTGGTACCAAAAAAATAAAAATAAAATATAAAAACATGGGAAAATAATCCAAAGTGTTCACAGAAGTTTCTAAGTACTGTATGTTCAACTGAGTATCAAGTGCATATAAAAAAAGTCACAAAGAGAACAATTAATTTTAAAAAATCATACAACATAAATGAAAATATTCCAAGAGGTCTACTTAAAATTTATCTGATGAAGGCCGGGGATTTACCTCAGTGGTTCTGGCACCTGCCTCGCAAGCGCAAGGTCCCGAGTTCGATCCCCGGTACCAAAAAAATAAAAAATAAAAATAAAATAAAATAAAATTTATCTAATGAAATCTTCTGACAAAATAGATAACATTATATAAATAATACAATTTCATCTGTATTTAAACCTATAATCAAGGGTCAACAGATTTTAAAAGCGGATAGAAACTGTTTTCTGTGGTCTTATTGTTGTGCTAATGCTCAAAATTTAGCTCTAAAAAACTCAAATTTGGGGGTTTCAGTAGCAGACCACTGCCGCTAACATGCATAGGTTCAACCCCAACATTGGAAACATAAAAGTTAATTTTTTCTTAGGAACTTAAAGGCTCTTTTATCAAATATAGAAGTGATATTTACTTAAAAAGCACTATGTATTTTCAATGCAAAATGTTCTGTCCACTGAAGTCTGGGAAAAAAAATTCCTATCACCACTATTATTTACAATATGCTGGCTAACAATAAACAAAACAACAAAGTAAAATAGCATAAAGTGTTTTTAATTTCAAAAATCTACAGGGGCCAGGAATTTAGTTCAGTGGTTCCGCTGCCTGCCTCACAAGTGCAAGGTCCC
This sequence comes from Heterocephalus glaber, assembly GCF_000247695.1. The sequence continues at coordinate 9,999,194 of NW_004624804.1, forward strand.
AAGTTCAATCCCTGATACCAAAAAAAAAAAAAGTCTACAAATATTGATGATACCCTACCATATTACCAATCAAATAAACAAATCATCCCAGTTATATTTTGAATGTTTCTCAAAAACCTCAAAAAGAGCAAAAAATATGACTATCATGCCCTTAAATTGAAAAACCTGGGCCAGGGATTTAGCTCAGTGGTTCTGCCGCCTGCCTCACAAAACACAAGGTCCCAAGTTCGATCCCCGGTACCAAAAAAAAAAACCACAGGTAATTGAAAAACCTGTCTGCCACATATGTATAAAAGAATCTCTCCTATAAGGGCTATTTTATTTTGAAAGGGGGGAAGAAGCCAGGTATGGTGACTCACACTTGTAATGCCAGCACTCAGGAGGCTGAAGCAGGAGGATCGCCAGGAGTTTCAACACCACCCTGGGATACATAGTGAAACTCCGTCTCAAAAAAACAAAAAGTAAATAAAAAATAAAGTGGGGAAAATAAATAAAATAAAGTGGGGAAGAAATTAAGCTATATTTTCCAGTAATTTTCAAAGGCTATTATATTTTGCTAATCAATCCAGCTCCCACTAATTCACAGTAGTTATTAAGCATTTCCCTTGTTACAATTTTTTTAAGCAACAAATTTTTATTATCTCACACAGTCTGAGGATTAAATTTTTTTTTTTTTGGACCAGGGATCGAACTTAGGACCTTGTGCTTGCCAGGCAGGCACTGTGCCGCTGAGCTACATCCCGGGCCTTGAGACTTAAAAATTTGAAAGTGTCTTAAACTGACTGGTTCTAGTTCAGGGTCTCCCATGAGTTGCAATCAAAATGTCATTTGTACATATTACTTTTTAAAGTTGTAAAGCTTATAAAGACTTATTGCCCACCACCAAAGTGAAATTTAAATTTCATGATCACAGCTAACTCAGTTCTGTAACATTCATCTTCTCTGAAAAGCCAACAATCGATCACTGTCACATTTAAATACATTTTTAGATGTCAAATACCCTTGAAAAAAAACTTCAAACGCTACTTTTAAAGATATCTTAAGCCCTATATACAGTAATTGGGAATTGGGTTCAGTGTGCTAAAGTGAATGAGTTCTAACCTTCCGAAGCTTTTTTTTGGTACCAGGGATCGAACTTGGGACCTTAAGCTTGCAAGGCAGGTGGGCGAACCACTGAGCTAAATCCCCAGCCCTGTGAAGCTTTCTTATTAAAATAATCAGTACTTAAAGTCAAAAAGACATAAAAATCTGAAATCAGATATAATACAGAATTCATTTAATTATGTATGAACTATAGTACAAGATGAGCAAAATGTATTATTTTTAGCTCCCTACCCATGATCAAATTTGTTTCAATTTCATATTAGGAATTAAAGAAGCTACAAATCCTACTTTTTTGTGTGATAGGGTCTCACTATGTAGTTCAGGCTGGCCTCTAACTAATGGCAACCCTGCCTGGCCCTCCCAGATGCTGGGATTACAGGCATGTACCACCATACTCAGTCTAGACTAATTTCTTTTATGTGTCCAAAATTTCAAGAGAAAAAAACATTTCTTAATATACTGTATTACAAAGAAAAAATGTTAGAAAAACTTTCCTTCACAATCATGCTTCACACATCCCTTCTGGAGACTTGATGAAAATGTACCATACAAGAAAACATAATCTTCTAAATTAAAGATTTCAATATGTTTCTAATTTGGATAGATCATAATATACCATCCAAGTCCACACACTTATCTGAAATATTTTAGTTAAGACAAATTCTTCAAGATTAGTCATACTGTTATATTAATCATCATTATTGCTTCTTTATTTTTTAAAAAGAGACGATAAGCCGGAGGTGGTGGGGCACACCTGTAGTCCCAGCACTCGGGGGGCTAGGGCAGCCATGAGCTGGATGCGGGCTTGGGCTATACAGTGAGTTCGAAGCGAGCTTGCACTACATAGTGAGAGCCTGTCTCAAAAACAAAACAAAAAAATAAACAAGTAAAAGTAAAAAAAAAGGGGGAGGAAATCAATACACAGCTTTTCACTCCCTCAATACCTCAAAGTCATTCTCCATTTCTCCCCTAAGTGAACGTTGCTCTCTTTCACTTGGCCTAAAGAAAACAGCAGACACTCTTTTGGTCTATCTTGGCAAATCCGTGTTTATATACAACCCTTATGGCCAATGCAACTGTTATGAATTGCTCAGAAACAAACACTGTAAAACAGTGGGTCCATCTGTGTGTGCCTGCGTACACACCCATGTGCCCATTCACAACGTGACCCTCCTACACACAAAAAAACTCACTTCTAGTGAACACCAATGCGTCTTCACGTCATACACAGGATAACAAAACAATAAAACCCTTCTCTTTATCTCTTTTAATGCCTCCTCCCCTAAGGCAATTCCTAAGGTTAGAGAAGAATTATTACCAGGGTGCTGCCACCTACCAACTTTAATTCAAAGCAAAGTACAACTCAATGTCATTTTTGAAGGCAGCCACGACTGAACAGCCACGACTGAAACAAAACTGCACTGTGAGATCAAGTGTCCTGGCACCTCAGTGGATTATCTACCCCCAAGATTTGACAGTACACAGGCAGAGGACCTTCTGTCCCTGCCTTGGCATCCCAGGGCGTCAACATCATCCTCTTCGTGGAAGTGATGACTAGCCAACCCCCAACGCACTGCCCCAGCCCCCCAGTACCAAAGTCCTGCTCTCCCTCCTCACAGCCCGGCGAGCAGTGGCGCCGTCCCGAGCCCCTTCCACGCCAGCGGAGGCGGGCGGTGAACACGCGCGGATCCCCAAGGGTCCCCGGGGTTCGGTGCCGGTACCGAGGAGGCATGAGTAAGGTGTTATGTGGGTCAGCACAGGACGAGAGTGGAGCTGGGCAGGCAACCCTGGAGGTCTCGCGCTGAGGGGAAGGGACGGCCGACGCCGGGGCGTGGGCAGGACGCGGGCTGGGACCCTCTCTCCTCGGGCCCTGGGGGCCGGGCCGGTTCTGAGCGCCGGTTCGGGGGTGTGTCCTACCTGGGCTGGGGCCGACGCGGGCCCTCGGGCGGAGGGCTGGGGTCCGGCTCAGAGCCAGCGCCGGCGGCGGGCCACCCTCAGCAGGCGCGGCCGCCGCCTCCCGCCCATCCCCCGCCCACTGCGGCGGGCCCGAGCGCGGCGCCCAGCTGGCCGGTCGGGGACCCCTCGGTACCGTCCGCGTTTACTGGAGGCGGCGGCGGCCACTGCCCCGACTGCCGCTGGCTATTCCCAGCCGCTGCTCTTGCACCAGCCCCTGCTCCTCCTCCTCCTGCCGCCGCCACCACCGCGTTCCCGCCGCTCCCATAGCCGCTGCGGCGACTACTGCAGAGCCTGTTGACCCGATCCGACGTTATTCTCCCCCTTCGCAACCCGGCACAGCCTAGCTCACCAGCCCTGCTGGTGCGCACGCCCACCTCTCCGCCTCGCGTGCTGATTGGAAAGCACCGTTCGAGCTCGCAGCGTCGGTTGATTAGTCCCATTGTCTATCACAAAGGGGGCGGAGAGTCAGCAGAGGTCTCCGCCCCCACCGGAGAATTGCCGCTATCTTCAGGTTTGCCTGAGAGTGCGAGTTACCGGGAAAGGAGCAGGACAATGGCAGCGTGCATGCGCGCAGGCATTCTGGTCCTCGTAGTTCCAGTCGGCACTGCAGCGGTCCTCCAGTCTGGAGGAGAGACGCAGGGCTTCGGGGACTGCGGGGGTTCACGCAGGTGTCCTCCCAGCTCAGCAGTTAACTTGGTCAGAGAGGCAGGGTTGAGACCCCAGGGCTGGGCTTTGTGAAAAAATGTCTGAAATGCATTGTCACGCTACGAATTCCAACACGGAGACAGTGGCGACGCAGGGCTGCGAATCGCGAGGCCCTGTCAGGCTTCGGGGACCCCGCACCTCCTCAGAGCCTCGCGATGGCGCTGTCCAGGGCCTCCTGGCCTGAAGCTAAGTACCTCTGGCCCGGGAGGCCGGACTTCCGGAGGTCAGCCGGGACGGCCCTCAGCTCACAGCCAGGCTGTGAAGAGCAGGGAGGGCGCAGCGGCGAGTTTAGGCAGGCGGGGGTTGGGGGGTGGGGGTGTTAAATGTGATCCTAGGGATTGAACCCAGGGCCTCTGCACGGAGATACAACCCCAGTGTTTTTGGCTTTTGTTTTTTCGGGGGGGGGGTGATTTTTTTGGTACTAGATATCGAACTCAGGACCTCGCGCTTGCCAGGCAGGCACTGTGCTGCTGAGCTAAATCCCTGGCCCTGTCTTTTGTTTTTTGTTTATTTGTTTTGAGTCGGGGGCTCACTAAGTTGCCCAGCCTGGGATCGAACATGGGATCCCCCTGTCCCAGCCTCCTAGAGTGGTGGGATTACAGGCGTTCGCTACCACCAGGTCCATCTGAAAATGTGTATTTGTTGTTTATTGTATTAGTTCTCTTTGGTGAAAGATGACCTTTCGCACATCTTTACTGACCAGTTTACAGACAGAAAACTCAGGCTCAACAACTTACCTAAGGCTCTGAAACTAATTAGTGACAGAAATTCGGTCTCAAACCTCCTGTGTTCAGTTCTCTTTCTACTTCATAATCACCGTGACTCCCAGGAGTTTGCCATGGACAGAAAGGATGGAATGAATTATAGGCTCCACTTTAAATGTTTTTTTTTTTTTTTTGCAATCAAGTGACATTACCATTAAAGCTGATTCAAATGTAGAAAAGTTAAACACGAACCTGTATTCAGTCTCAGGACTGTTCTTACAGAGTCAGTTTAATCTTGTTCAGGAATTGCCACGATTGTTTGACAGTCTTTAAAAACAAGAGGTACCCTAGTTTGTCACGTCCAGATTTTTGGACAAAAAGCAGGACAAACTGTACATTAAAGGCAATTGATAATGAGGTCATCTTGTTCTATTCAAATACAAAGAAGTTGCCAAATTTTTTCCTTTCTACTGATTAAACCTCGAGTTGCTTTTTTCCTGTTACTTTGTCTAATAGAATATAGTTCACTCCACAGCACTGGCCAGGTATGAAATTTGTATAGAAAAGAATTAAGATTTTTGTCAATAATTTTGTTTAAAATTTTAAAAGTTTATGAGGAAACATGCCCAAATTATTTGACATTATATTTAGCAATAAAGCCTTCCCCTTTCTCTGGTCTTTTCCACCTAAGAATTTTTGTCCCAGAGACTTTTTTTTTAGTTAGGGTAATTGCAAAGTAATATATTATTCAAGAGCTGGTCTTAGAATTCAGGAATCCCCTCTGAGGCTTTTTTTTTTTTTTAAGAAATAACTGCACATGTTGGCACACACTTATAATCCCAGCACTCTGGGAAACAGAAAGGAGGATGGCAAGTTCGATCCCACCCAGGGTTGTTATGGCTTGTGTCTAGATGTCCTCACAAAGCCTCATACGGTCATAGGTGGGGCTTTTTCAGAGATGGCTGGATCTAGAGTGTGTGATGCTGGGACTGATTCATGGTGTGTTGTTAGGGTTAGTGTCACTAGAGTTTAAGGGGGTTTGGGGTACCTGCCATAAGTAGTCTGGATAAGATAAAGGGGCAGAAAGACACTGTTAAAGTCCCTTGTTGCTGTCTTCTGCATGCAGTGAACTGTGTCTCCTCTGGGATGCCCCTCTGGCTTGCCACTGTGCCTCAGAGCCAGCCAATTACAGACTGAAGCCTCTACAAACTGTGAGCTAAATAAACCTTTTCCCCTTTAACTTTGGGTGTCAAGTATTTTGTCTCAGCAATGAAAAAAGTAACTAAGACACAGAGTAACTTATCAACTTAGAACCTGTCTCAAAATATAAAAAGGAGTGCCCCCACAACAAAAGGCTGGGGGTGTAGCTCAGTGGAAAAACCCTTGGTTCAATCCTTAGTACCAAAAAAAAAAAATTCCCCACTGATCCCCTTTTTATGTAGCACTTTCCATACTGAATTGGGCTAGCCTATGTAACAGTGAAGTTTCCCAGAAATGTAGGTGTGTTTACAGCATGTGAACCACACCCAGCTCTAGAGTAGAATATACGGTACAAGCTTAATCCACGATCTAGAACACATGCACCCCATTAGAAATATAATCATTATGTACTACCAACATGTACTAACACAAATAAAAAGAGGGATTCTTAAAACATAGTTAGGTTAAATCTTGATAGCTTACAGAAAGGAACCAAGAAGCTATATTATATAACTCATTTTTCAGAAAACACTACTATACTCCGAATTCTTTTCAAAGAACAGTTAATTTTTTACCTTGGGAAGCTTTAGCCTGATTGAAGGGAAAGCAAATTCCTATAATACAATTTTTAAAAACACACACACAGCTATCAATATCCCAAAACAAGCCAAGTATAGTGGCACCTCCCTGTAATCCCAGACACTTAGAATGCTGAGGCAGGAGGATCACTTGAGTTTAGGAGTTCAAGGCCAGCCTGGGCAACACAGAGCTAGCTCCTTTCTCAAGAGGAAAAACAAAAACAAGGGCTGGGGATGTAGCTGAGTGACAGAGCAGCTGCCTAGTACTCTCAAGGTCCTGGTTTCAATCCTTACCATCAGAAAAAGAAAAAGAAAAAAGAAAAATCCCAAAACATCAGGGATCTTATATAAAAATTTTTAAAAACATGGGAAAGGGGCCAGGGATTTAGCTCAGTGGTTCCGTCGCCTGCCTCACAAGCACAAGGACCCAAATTTAATCCCTGGTACCAAAAAAATAAAAATAAAATATAAAAACATGGGAAAATAATCCAAAGTGTTCACAGAAGTTTCTAAGTACTGTATGTTCAACTGAGTATCAAGTGCATATAAAAAAAGTCACAAAGAGAACAATTAATTTTAAAAAATCATACAACATAAATGAAAATATTCCAAGAGGTCTACTTAAAATTTATCTGATGAGGGCCGGGGATTTAGCTCACTGGTTAGGCAAGATGGTCTCTTGGATCACTTAAGCAAAACCAGCTGCCATATCTTGAAGACATTCAAGCTCCTCATGGAGAGGTCACTGGCAAGGAGCCCACTCTCCTGGGCTGTCCCTGGGATACCAGTCCTTTAGCCGTGGTTAAGCCTTTAGATGACCAGAGACCCAGGAGGTATATTGACAACCACCTTGCACAGCACCCCAAGCTGGAGTCACCCAGCTAAGGTGCTTCCAGCATCCAGACCCACAAAAACTATGTGATTAATGTTTAGGGTTCAGTCCCCAGTACCAAAAATAAATAAATGTTTATTGAAGCCTTAAGCCCTGATTGGTCCTGTAGCAATAGATAACTAATACAGTAAGACTTCAGAAAATAAGGCAGAGGTGTTTAGGAGAGGAGTTGGTAAACTAGACCACACTCTAAACCCTTGGGACCCTCAGGAGTTTCATCTCATTTAGCCTGTGTCAGCTACATTCTGATTATGACAAATTTATTCACTACCATTTTGTTTCGGAAACTTCATTCTTTTTCCTTTTTTTTTTTTCTTTCTGGTTTTTGGTTTTTTTCTTTTCTTTTTAAGCAGGGTCTTCCTATGTAGTTCAGGCTGGCCTTGAACTCACTATGTGGCCCAGGCTGGTCAAACTTGTGGCAATCCTCCTGCTTCAACCGTCCAAGTGCTGGAATTATAGCCATGCACAGCCATGCTCAGCCTATAAAATTTCATTCTTTATTTTGTAGTGATAGACTTAATTTCTTTCTTTTTTTTTTTTGTACCAGAGATCGAACTCAGGACCTTGTGCTTGCCAGGCAGGCACAACGCCACCGAGCTACATCCCTGGCCTTAATTTCTAGTTTTTAAAATTTTAAGTACAAAGAATTAGATAAGAGAAAACTGTTGGGGAGGTGAGCAAAGTAACCTCATTTTAAGGGATATGTGTTGGCTTTAAACCTAATGACTATCAATTTGTATTTGATAATGATGGTTAAATTGACTATAATATTAGGGAAGATTGACACTGACTGGATCTAGAAAAGTGAAAAAAATTAAATGAGTTTGCATTTATAAAAGTAATTCTACCAGGGCATGATGATACACATGTAATCTCACCAGTTGGAAGGTTGAGACAGGAGGATCACTGAGTTCTAGGCCAGCCTGGACTACATAACAAGACCCTCTCTCTCTCTCAAAAATAAATAAATAAATAAATAAATAAATAGGTCTGGGAATGTAGATAAAGGCAAATGCCCTTGGATCAATCGACAGTATTAGAAAACAAAGACAAAAACAAAAAAACCCTCTAGGGGTGGGGTTATGGTGCCTGGCATGCATGAGGTCCTTGGGGTTTGATCGCCAGCACTGCAAAATAAATAAATTAAAAATTAGGGCCTGGAATTTAGCTTAGTGGTGCTGTGGCCTGCCTCTCAAACAGAAGGTCCCAAGTTGGATCCCTGGTACCAAAAAAACAAACAAACAGGAAAAAAAAAAATTAAAAAGTAAGTTCAGGCCAGGTGGTGAATGCCTGTAATCCTAGCACCCAAGAGGCTGAAGCAGGAAGATGGCAGTGAGTTCGAGGCCAGCCTGGGCTACAAAATGAGTTCAAGACCTGCCTAACTACATAGCTAAATAGTTTTTTGTCTCAAAAAACCTAAATAAATAAATAT
>NW_004624804.1:10012383-10031634 GCF_000247695.1 Heterocephalus glaber
CCGAGTTTGATCCCTGGTAAATCAACTTGGGCCGGGGATTTAGCTCAGTGGTTCTGGTGCCTGCCTCTCAAGCGCAAGGTCCTGAGTTCTATCCCCGGTACCAAAAAAAAAAAAACAACTAATGGACCAGGGATTTACCTCAGTGGTGCCACTACTTCCCTTACAAACACAAGGTCCTGAGTTCAATCCCTGGTACCAAAAAAGAAAGCTGCTTCTTTATACATCAAGGAGAGTCTCATCATCTAGCCATCTCCCCAAACCTAAAAGTTTCTATTTAATTATCTTGACAATTTCCTTTTTTTTTGTACCGGGGATCAAACTCAACTCCTTGTGCCTGTGCAGCAGGCAGTGAAACCACTGAACTAAATCCCTGGGATTTCCTTTTTATATAACCTGTAAAAACCAGATTGTAACAATTAACAATTTATTTGTAACCAATAACAACAACAATGACAACAAAATATATAAATACTTTTTGAGTTATAGAAAATGTAGACTGCAATATGCATTACAATCAAAATTAATCTTTGACATCATTTTGATCAGCTAGCAACCTGGGAGAAAAGGAAGCCATGCCTTTAATAACATCTATCAAAAATACAATTGGACAAACACAAACAAACAATTGGACAAACACAGACAAACATATAAGACGATTTATGAAACTAGAGTGCACTCAAATATATTTGGCCAATTGAATTACAACATCTCTTTTAATTAAGACTAGTCAAAACTTTTTTTTTTTTTGGTACCAGGGATCGAACTTGGGACCCTGTGCTTGCTAGGCAGGCAGCAAAACCACTGAGCTAAATCCCCGGCTAGTCAAAACTTTTGTAGGTCAGTTAACAGAGGTCTCCTGTAATTAGAATCAGAAGGAATAAAAGCACTTTATAACAGTAGCATAATTTTGTATTATAGTTATTGTCAGAAGTCTATAAGCAGAAAATAGAGAGAAGGTCAAGTTAATCCTCTAATTACAATTCAAAAATTTGCAATGTAAAATGTTTTAAATAATCAATTAAACATCTGGAAACCAAACATAAATTAAACATCAGTTTAAATTGGAGATGAAAAGGTACATTTGTCAATTAGCGAAAATTTATAGTCTGATTTTTAATTTTTTTTTAAGTTTCCCTTGCCCAGCAGGACATTCAAGCTGATTTTAATATGGAGCAAGCAGTCTGTAGCAGGCACTGGGCAGAACCTAGCATTTGGTCTTTGAGCTCCAATCTTAAGCATTACAGTTTCTTTGAATTATTTTAAAACCTTATATTTTATTTTCCAATATTTATGTAGAAAACAATAGGGCCCGATGAAATATCTTGGTAATGTAGCCTGCCAAACAAGTTGTTGATATGTAAACAGACAGGGCCAGGAGAGGATTTTACCTTTTTTGTAGAGTCTTGCGTCCCTCTCTCCTCAGGGGAAGGTGAGGTGGGGAGAGCAGGCAGAGCAGTGGGTGTAGGCACCTTAAAAGTCTCACCTGTCTTTTCAGCCTTTTGTGTAACATGGCAATAGAGGGTAAGAGGAAACACAGAAGTGGAGGGTCGCCCCTGTATCTGAGGAGGCAGGGGTGTTAACTCACTCTCCTGTTTCAAAGGGGCTGGAGGAGCAGGCAGAGAGCAGGTGTGTGGTGGAGAAGTAGAGCGGGGGCTGGGTGCCTTTGGGTGTGGTGAGATCACTGTCGAGAGGGAGAGCCTGAGGAGGGAGCTAATGGAGCCGATCGGAGGTGGGGCCGTCGGGTGGAGGTGGAGCAAGAGGGGAGTGGTCTGCTGGGTTGAAGGAAGACATCTTGGACTCTGGGCAGGGATTGGGGGTCATGGGTGACATGGCATGGGCAAGGGGAATAGGAGAGGTGGTGCAACATTGACAGAGTGAGGGATGGGTGTGAAGGCAGGAGAAAGCCTGCCTAAGGGGACTTCAGACCATTTGCCGCTGTGTTGACAAGAGTTGTAAAGACCCCATGAAATGTTCAGGTTGAATGTTCTATTTTCTGTCCAGTGGTAGTCGTTTAATTTATATTGGGGCCTGATTGCAGTAAAAAAAAAAAAAAATAAGGCATTGGGGCTTAATGTGGCCTGTGAGCCCAAGAGTTTTGAGATTAGCTAGCAAACATCCCAGCGATGTTGACTGTGGAGGTTTGGATTGTCTAAATCCCACGTTGAAGGAGGGCCAGATGTGAAGGGTGAGTATCAGATAGCTCCTGAGGAGAAGGGCAAAAGGGAGGAGCGTCCTCACCTCCTTTGACATCTCTGGAGAGAGAACAAGAGGAGCTGGGCCAATGGGGGATCCCCCAGGGGCAGTGGTCCTGGCCACGGCCGAGGAGTCCATCTGACTTAGCACTAGGATTTTCAGAGAGAGAGAGAGAGAGAGGAGAGGGGAGAGATGAGAGGGGAGAGAGAGAGGCTGATCTGAGTACTCACCCAGAGATTAGGGACAGGTATGGATGCAGGGTGTCAGCAACAGCAAAGATGAAGGGCCCTGGTCAGGTGCTCATCTGGCAGGGTACGGGAAGGATGGTCAGGGGGCCAAACAACCCCAACCGGCAGGAGATTTTCATGAAATCCAGACTGTTGCCTTCCCGGGTTTCGGCACCAGAATGAAAGAAAACAAGCTGAAACAGGAGCACCTGAGACAGGGCTTTATTGGGAAGGAGCTGCCGGACTACTTCAAACAATGGTGAGAGAGGGTGAGACTAACTGGGGGTGAGGCTTATATAGGGTGGTGCAGCAGGGAGAGTATCGTGAGAGTTGAGCAACAGGATGCCAGGTGATTAGAAGGGGAAGATCACCTGGGTAGCAGGGTGGAGCAACAAGTTAGGTTTTGCTTCTCCAGAGGGGGTAGGTTTCACTCCCCCCAAGTGGCTCATTTTCATAAGCGGGAACCATTTTTGGAATGGGAGCCATTTTAGAATGTAGGACCGTTGGGGCCATTTTGTCTAGTAGAGAATTCTATCAAGTTCCATCTCCAGTACCAAAAAACAAAAACAACAACAACAACAAAACCAAAAAAATCAAAGCAGATTGTCCAGTGGCTATTTTTACAACTTTTAGAGACCTAATGATTATTATGATAAATATTATTTTTTAAATGTCTTCTGAAAATAAAAGTCTTCTGGTGATGTTATTTGGACATATTCTACAAAATAAAATATATTCATAGATAGCAGATAAAACTTCCAGAAATGTATTGAGTAATGTACCTACATTTGGTTACTGAATGATATACTATGGAGAATTAAGGAAAATAGATGTGGTTTCTAAATACACTATTTTTGAATTGCTGGGTTTTTTTGGGCAGGGGGTTGGTACCAGGGATCAAACTTGGGACCTTGCACTTGTGAGGCAGGCACTAGAACCACTGAGCTAACCACCCAGCCCTTGAATTAATGTTTTTGTTTTGTTTTGTTCCAGTACCGAGGATCAAACTCAGGACCTGGCAACTTGCCAGGCAGGCATGGTGCCACCGAGCTACATCACCATCCTAGTTTTTGTTTTTTTGAGACAAGGTCTCACTATGTAGTCCAGGCTGGTCTCAAACTTAAGTCGATCCTCCCACCTCAGCCTCCTGAGTACTGGGATTATAGGCAAGATCTGTCTTAAAAAAACAAAAGAAAGGAAGAAAAAAAGGAATTCAGAGAACCAGACAACTGTTTGAAAAATAACAATAAAAATGCTGGCAGCTCTGCTCTGAAGAAGGAACTTCAAGTCATATACTTGTACAATTTTCTGAATCAAAAGAACCTCTGAAAACCCAGAGGGAAATGTAACTGAACAAATACTTCCTTTCTCAAACTGGTAAGGTAGAGAAAGGAGAACAAGTATGTTTCAGAGGAAAACCTCCTCAGGCAGCACAGCAATGGCTCTCCATGACAAACTGTCAGATAATGAGTCACTAAGCTCAGGACCTGGCTCTATACCAGGGGTCCAAGTTTCAAGAACACTCCAGAGCAGTGATGGCAAACTTTTTAGAGCTTTCAATAATAATAAACAGCCAGCTGTGGCACATGTGCCATAAGTTCAACACCACTGCTCTAGAGGGTGCCTGGCAAAGTATTGTATAGCTGTTAGGGCCTCAAAGGTCCAATGCTTCTTCCATATTCCCCAGGGTAATCACTTTCCAGTGAACTAAAAGTTGTATCTCAAGAGGAGTCCCTACCCCAGCAAATGGTATTTTTTTACCCACCATCCACTGACACAACACATGGTCTTGGGCTTTAATTGGAAATGACTTGTCTCACTAGTGGTCTGACAGTCTATATTAGTCATGCTGCAGCCGCCTGTTATCACTGAAAGCTCTAAAAAGTTCACCATCACTGGTCTATACCTTTCTTGATTTTAAGAGGGACAGCTATTGAAGTGGTTTATTGGCTCTTATCCTGAAGGTCATATAAAATGACATACCACAGTGTACAGTGGCAGAAACCACATGTACTTAAGGGCCAAAAACCTGGCATTTTCACGTGTCAAAAAGGCCATGCCTTACTGTTCCATAGTTTAACCCACAGAATCCTTAACCCTAAAGAGTATTAACCTAAAAAGCTCTTTGAACATAGTCTCATTAAAATTCATTGACTTACATAACAAATATCCGTGTAACATGGGGAGAAACTGTCACATGGAGTATCCAATGGACATGTACTTAGAGCTCATCCACAAGATTAAAACACAAGGAGACTGTAAGTGCACACCCAAGCAAAGGGAAATACCCAATCTGGGAACTTCTCCTTCAGAGCAGTCAGTTGAAAGGATCTGTTGTCTTCTCTAGAATGATAGTGGGCAGCATTAGCCACAGTGACCATTCCTCTTTCTGGCTGTTCTCCCCAGACCTGTATTTCTATCCAGAACTGCCACACAGAGGCCTGGAGTCCATGGAAATAAAATACAAAGTAGTCTCCCCCTTTCTATTCAATTTCAATTTCAATTTCAATTCAAGTTTTTGGCTATATGTCAGTATTTTAATGGATACGGTTTGCAGGGTTTATAGTTTATACAGAATCAGAGTTGTAGAGAAAAGTTACAGTAGTAATATCTCAATTTCATAATATAGCTTATGTATTGTCCCTGTGGTTAATCTGAAAAAATTTTTTAGACATTTATAGAAAAAGTAAAGCACCGTGTTGGAGACACTGTATGAAAAACAAATTACTCCTTTGGTATTTTTCCTTTGGGAAGAAAGAAATTTCAGTAATAATCATGGTTTCCCTTTTTGGTTTTGGGTATTTCCTTATGCAAATAATTCTGTTCTTCTTTAGCATTATGAAGCTTTGATATTTTGCAAAGTCAGTAACAAGATGCTCATGCTTAGTATCTGGGAGGTTGTTTTAATGCCAGAAATGGTCAAGTAATTACATCCAGTATTCATGACTGTAATAAGCACACAATCTGTCAGTTTCTGAGATTAAATCTGTTAGGTCCTACCCTTTTAAGCACTTACCAGTCCAATTATTTAAATATAAGATGACCAAAAGTTGTATATTTTTAATTTTTATAACAAGAAATATAAAAATAATTGTATTAAATTTATTCAATACAAGAATTGAGTGAGGCTAGAGAGTTAGCTCAGTGGCACCATGCCTGCCTGGCAAGTGCAAAGTCCTGAATTCAATTCCTGGTACCAAAAAAAAAAGGTGATTGGAATGACATTTGCCCAAGCAACACTTGGCATAATTAGTACGCAAACAAACAGGTTGCCTAAATGTCCCTCAGGGCAAACTGTTAAGTCGTTATGATTATGTGACCACTTGAATAACTATTTCTCAATCATTTAAAGCTCTAACAAATACATTTAAATTCTATAGAAAATAAGTAGCACAGTACCACATATTTAGGGAAAGTGTGAAGATCTGTCATTTCAGAATGATTTTTGCATGGAGTGTTTCAATAGTTTAGCAGATATAATTAAACATGGGAGGATTCACTAAGATATTACCAACTAAGGGGGCCAATTCAGACTGCTAAGGAAGCATGAATGTGTTTCATTATTTTGCTGACTTGTTGAGAATTGTTACCTTATAATGTTACTGAAATAAACATACTTGTTGGTATCTGTTAAACACAAAAACATCTTTAACTGTTTATTCTTTATCCCCATATTTCAAGTCTACACAGCCTTTTTACATTTTTAAAAAAAATTTGGAACCGGGGATCGAACTCTGGACCTTGTGCTTGCAAGGCAGGCGGCAGAACTACTGAGCTAAATCCCCGGCCCCTACACAGCCTTTTTAATTGCTGTTAAAAATATAGATGGCTCATGTGGGTATAATTGCTATTTTAATAAGTGATAGGAACAAAGAACCCAACGTGGAAATGTTTACATCAGTTGGAATCTTTTTTGACCTTGGAATGAAATGGTGCATCTTGATTTCACAGAAATTAAAATAACTTATTTGATAAACGGTGAACTTCATCATATTTGGAGGTTCAAAATCATTTCCCTTGGGGATGAAATCACTAAAGGGCTAAATAAACACTATGCTCCTTTACTGGGGGTAGGACAGAGGGAAGAAATTACCTTTCAGCCAGATTGAACCCCCCTCCTTATTCTAATCTCCATCCAAGGGAGGGGCAGAATGCCCAAACAAAGCATATACTTTAGATCCAAAGGTCTCTGTCCAAGTTTTTTAGTTTTCTGGATGAGTTCCCTCAGAACTGTTCAATACAAAGTGAAACATAAAAAATATCCATTCTTTAATATACCTCCACTTCTTTTAGGCCCAATAAAACCAAGATACAGTTAAAAAAATTGGACAGAAATAAATTCCAAATGGATCAGAGATCTAAATGTAAAAAATGAAATATGCAGGGCCGGGGATTTAGCTCAGTGGTTCTGGCACCTGCCTCGCAAGCACAAGGACCTAAGTTCGATCCCCGGTACCAAAAAAAGAAAACACACTAAAAATGAAACATGCAAGTACTAGAAGAAAATATAGATGGATTCCTTAAAACCTGAGTGTGGGAAGCCATCTAATCATGACTAATCTAATCCAGGTGAAATTGTGAAAGACTTAAAATTTTAAAAACATTTTAAAGAATTTTTCATGGGATAAAACGATATAGAACCTAAATGACTGAAATATAATATTTAAAATACATGGGGCTGGGGATTTAGCTCAGTGGTTCTGCTGCCTGCCTTGCAAGCGCAAGGACCCAAGTTCGATCCCCGGTACCAAAAAAAAAAAAAAAAAAAATACATAGTACAGATAGAGTATCTTGAATATTAGAAAATCCTAAAAATCAAAGGAGAAAAAGAACAAATATCTAGTGCAAAAATTGGCACAAATATAACACAATTAGCATATGACTAAGAATTTTTAGACATAGTGTCAAATGTTTGTGAGGATGTAGAACAACCAGAATTGTCATACATAATTGATGGGAATGTAAGTGGTATGTTACAGTTGAATGGGCAAAAAATACCAGGTTCTTGTGTACAAGGAAAGAATTGCCAAGTGTGCACTTTGTAGTAAGTAGCTGTCCCCTGATCTTCAGTAAACAGTAGCAGCAGGAACAGGTATAGGGGAGAGGAACCCAAGAAGAGGAACTCTCAAAGAGCCTCCTAGAGCCTCTACACAACTCAGGCTTCTAGTAGTTAAAGGTAAGATGTCTTTCAGTCCAGGGGGCTCCCATTCCATCTTTCACTGGCTTTGGAAGTGATGATCTGCCACCTCCGGCATCATGGCCTCCCAAGTTTAAACACGGATAATCACCAGGGCCCACAGCTGAATGAAGGGAAGGGAGTGGCTCATTCAATTTCCCTGTTTCTGACACATTGGAAAAAAAGATCTGGAATTTCTTTCAAGCTAAACAATATCTCCCTGATGATTCAGTACTTGACTTCCAAATACCTACCCAAGGTGTCAGCAGGGCTCCTTCCTTTTGTAGGCTCTAAGAGAGGATTTGAGCCCTTGTTTTTCTAGCTGCTAGAGGCTTCCTATACTCCTTGGCTTTCCTCCATCTTCAAAGCCAACATGAGTAGGCTAAGTCCTCATGTTTCTCTGACCCAGGCTTCTGCCTCTCTTCCATTTCTAAGGATTCATGTAAATAGTTTAGGCACACTTGGATAAACCAAGATTTCATCTTGTGGTCTGCAGGCTTAATCCCATCTGCAAGGTCCCTTTTGCCATGTAAGCTGGTTTTGGTTTTGGGGGGGGTTTGTTTTTATTTTTGTTTTTGAGATAGGGCCTCCCTATGTAACCCAGGGTGGCCTCAAACTCTGGGTAATCCTCCTGCCTCAGATTCCCAAGTGCTGGGATTAGAGGTGTGTAAGGCTTTTTATTTTTAGGTTCTGATATTGTAGATAGGTAAGTTAATTAGATATCTTGTAGGCAGTTAGACAGGGCGCCCCTCAAGGTCCTGGTACTCAAGGTGTCAGCCCTCCAGAACCCAACACAGCGAGGAGCCAACATGGAGAACAATTGAGGCACAGTCACTGGTTAGCATTATAAAAAGAAGAGGTACTACTTTCCCTAAAGATATCAGTGATCGATATTCTAAATGGGAAATTCCTTGTATGTGACTTGTTTTCCCATTTAATCCCCATTTAATCAATATTACCTGGGCGACTGTACCTGTAATCTTATTGGTTGGTTATGGTTTTGTCCCACCTCAGGCCCACCTTGTAAATTTCCATTGGGTCTTACAGTTTTCTCCTACTTTGTACCCGCCTCACCACATGGCTTTGCTGTGTAAAACATCTCTGAAAAGTGGGGTGGGCGGGCAACCCACTTTCCCATCCCCCTTCTGTCTCTCTTAGAACGCTATCTTTCTCTCAATAAATTTTCCTACTCTTAATCTCCATTGTTCCTAGAATTCATTCTTCTATTTTAGAGAACATGAACTTGTGTTTCAGATATCTAGTAGGTTTGGGAGTTACATCTACTCCCCCTATACTACTAGCACAAAGCAGGAAGTATGGTGGGGGACAGAAATCCCAGGCTTCTGGACATGGTGGTATTGTAGATAGGTAAGTTAATTAGATATCTTGTAGGCAGTTAGGGCCAGTGCTGAAGGAGCTGACATGGAGGACAAATGAGCCAAAATGGAGGACAATAGAAGAACCAACATGGAGGGCAATCAAGATACACTTACTGAAAGCAAGCATTGTAAAAGAAGAGAAACTACCACACCCCCACATAGCATGAAGAGCAGTGATTGATATTCTAAATAGGTATCAATACCCCAGGTGGGGACCAAGATCTTCCAAGAAAGATCCCTGACCCACTCTTTACCATAGAAAATCCTTGCTCATTCCTTGTGAAGTAAGCGAGTTAACCAGAACCCCCCCAATAGCCTGCGCCTGAACTTTATCCTTTTACCTCCCTGGACTGATTATTCAAAGTGATAAATTAACCAGCACATAACTTACCTTGTGGTTAAGAACAAAGGATGGGGGCTGGGGATTTAGCTCAGTGGTGCCGCCATCTGCCTCTCAAGCACAAGGTCTTGAGTTCGATCCCATGTACCAAAAAAACAAAACAAAACAAAACAGAGGACAGGACTTGTCTTGTGGTTAAGAACAAGGCACAGGACATGTTTTGTTTTTTGTGTGGCTTTTTTTTTTGGTACCAGGGATCGAACTCAGGACCCTGTGCATTCGAGGCAGGCACCGGAACCACTGAGCTAAATCCCCAGCCCCAGAATATGACATGTTATACTGCAGCCCTAACCATAAAGATAGGAATTTCCTGCTGGATCCCCAAAATTGGATTTTAATCTAACTTGTAATATGCTTCTGTATGCTTGTGCTTGCTCAGAGATCATGATATACCATTGTGTGGTTTTTCCCTTTAAAAATTGGGTTTTCCTGCTTGATTGGTACCAAGGGAGATGAGAGGGTGAGCTCGCCCTTTGGTCGCTGGCTAATTAAAGGACTGTTTATGTTGTTGTTGTTGTTTTTGGTACTGGGGATCAAACTCAGGACCTTGTGCTCCTGAGGCAGGTAGCAGCACCACTGAGCTAAATCCCCGGCCCTAAAGGACTCTTTTAATTTGGGCATCTTTGTGGCATGGTGTTTTTCTCTGGGACAGCTATAACACTTGTACACTTGCTACATGACTTGTTTCTCCACTGGATCCCCATTTAATCAGTATTACCTAAGTGATAATACTTGTCATAATCTTATTGGTTGTTCGTAGTTTTGTCCACCTTGTGATTTCTCATTGCATCAATATTACCTAAGTGACTACCTGTAATCTCACTAGTTGACTATAGATTTGTCCCACCTTGAACCCACCGTACCTTGTGGCTTTGTCCATAAAACACCTGTGAGAAGGTGGGTGAGGGGGCAACCCATTTTCCAGTCCCCCTTTGGTCTCTCTCTCTTTTTTTTTTTTGGTACCAGGGATTGAACTCGGGTCCTTGTGCTTGTGCAGCAGGCAGTGAAACCACTGAGCTAAATCCCCCTCCCGTCCCTTCTGTCTCTCTTAGACAGAAGCTATCTTTCTCTTAATAAATTTTTCCTTCTTTTAACCCCCATTGTTCCTAGAATTCATTCTTCGATTTTAGAGAACATAAACTTGCACTTTGGATATCTAGCATGTTTGGGAGTTACATCCATTCCCCCTGTATCAGTGGCACATACCTGTGATTCCAGCACTTGGGAGGCTGAGGCAGGAGGATTGCCAGAACTTCCAGGCCAGCCTGGGTTACATAGTGAGTTGAAGAACAGCCTGAGCTACATAGTGAGACCCTGTCAAGAAAGAAAGAAGGAAGGAAAGAGAGAGAAAGAGGGAGGGGGGGCAGGCAGGAAGGAAAGAATGAAAGGAAGGAAGAAAGAAAAGAAATCCCAGGCTGACCTAAACAAAGGAATAAAGTGTACAGGTTTTTATGGCATCATGGGGGTGGGCAGAGACAGGGCTGCTTGTTGTTGTGAACAGGGAACGTGCCTCTCTGCAGTTAAAGCTGAACTTACTGGCAGAGAGGTTTTCCTCCATACCCTCACATTCCTGGGCTTGCCTGGCCCAACACTCCTTCTCAAACACCTCCGGAATTTTCTCTGTTCTCAAACAGTTACTTCTACCTCCCCACCAAATGTACATGAAATGTAACTCTGTGCTTTGAGCTTGTTATCTGATAACCAATAAATTTGCTGAGCCCATCCATATGACTTGTACTCTTTGGTTTTTGTACTTTTTTGGTTCCAGGGATCGAACTCGGGTCCTTGGGCTTGCACAGCATGCGGCGAAACCACTGAGCTACATCCCCGGCCCAGACTTGTACTCTTTGTAATGATGGGGAAAAGTTTTAGACTGCTTAGTAGATTAACTATTAAAGTAGTTATAGGAACAAAATAGGTAGTGTATCCCTTTAAAACTTGCCTTAGCCCATTGTTCTGGTTGTTTAAAGTGATACATGACTCTTTTGACCTATAGCCCTCCTACAGATAACATTTTAAAAACAAAGTTGCAATGCTTGGACAAATTTGTGATATATGTGCTTTAACTGTCATGTGTTTGTGCCTGTAATCAGTGAAACCACCTGTGTCTAACCATTAAACAGGAACTGGAATTTTGTTTGCTCAGCAAAGACCACTAGGGATGAGATAATGGCTAAAAAGGGTATAAAAAGGAAACGCTGAACAAAGGGGCGTGTGGACACTGACCAGACCAGTTTATGGTGGTCCTGCCTGCTTGCAAGTAAACTTTTATTATTTTACCCGAATTCTGTGTCTCAGTGTATTTCTTTCCGGGATTTCTGGAACACCAACTACTGCAAGCCCACCCCCTCCTGAGAGTATAACCTGCCCTGCTCAAACCAAAGGGCGGTCAGTCTCTTGGTGTGTGAACCCAGGCTGACCCACCAGTGCTGAGAATAAAGCTTGTTCTACACTTTGCTTTTGAGACTCCTGGTTTCCTTTCCATTCCCCCGGAACTGTAACTCGTAACAGAACTTTCCGCTGCAGTCATGATAGACAGAAGTGGAGTTTTGCTGTGCCTGGGCTCTTGTTTACCTTGCCTTTTTTTGCAATGCTAGCGTCATTACCAGTTTAAGTCCCCACCTTAGGGTTTGATTTTTACTATGCTAATAAAGCAAAGGTAACTATAAGTTACTTTAGTAATATTCTTTTTTTTCCCCCACTGGGGATCAAACTCAGGACCTTGCCCTTGTGAGGCAGGCAGCAGAACTACTGTGCTAAATCCCCAGCCCACTTTAGTGATATTCTACTACTGCATTTGTCCCTTAACACCTGGAATTTGCCCCTTATCCTCTGGGAAAGTTCCTGATTGGGGTTTGGAGAGGGGCAGATCACTCCCCACTTTAGTGGGTTTAATTTTAATAATCTTCTTTTCCTTGGGCCTGGCTTCTTGGTGTTTCTGGGGAGTAGAGTGGCCAAGGTGACTTTTTAAACTCTGGTCTCCTGTGTGGCATCTCGTGATAGGCAACCTGACTGCATTTGTGTAAAGTCCAGTGATTCCGGGTGTTTGCCTCCCCCTTACCCCCTTGGGAGTCCCCTCAGTTGATGCCTGATAGACCACTTCATCCTGCAGTCTGCAGCTGTATGTTATCTTTACACCTTCCCATTTGGTAGAGCAGTCTGCAACTGTGTTATCTTTACAACCTTGTAAACAGGATACTTCGCACCTGTGTGATATTTTGTTTCAACTAAACTGTGTGAAACTTCCCCTGACCCACACTGAGTTAGAAAAGATCTGGTCCTGTGAAATTCTGCTTGAGCTCTCTCCAATTAGAAGAGCCACTTAAAAGAAGCGCACAAACTGGTTTTCATGGTCGAGAGTTTTCCGAGCATGAGCTTGCTCTCGACTCCCAGCTGACAATAAAAAGGACTCATAATTTGGCTCAGAGTGTGGTGATTCTCTAGAATCTCACGTGATTAAGTATAACAATATTTTTGGGGGGCGGGTACTGGGGATCGAACTCAGGTCCTTGTGCTTTTGGGGCAGGCGGCGGAACCACTGAGCTACATCCTGGGCCCAAGTATAACAATCTTAATATTACAGCCTTCAAAGACTGGTCTACTTTGCAACTCCTAACTCTGGTGTGAGTCAGCCTGGTAAGACTGAAGGCTAGCTGAGCTGTTCACAACCTTTAAACTGTACCAGGTCACCTAAGTGGCAGCCTCAGAGGCCTGCAGAGCTTCCAACAGTACTGGTGCCACTCAGAATAGCATCTGCCTTTCTCTTTTGTCATTAACCCTGGCTCTAATTACAATTGAGATGGCTGATGGACGAAATCTACAAGGAAGAGCACAGAAGCAGGAAGGTAAGAGCACAAGGCTGGAACCTGGAGAAAAGCCAGCATTGAGAGGAGAGCTCAGGAGAGGCCCCTGGGCAGGCAACTTGACTTGTGTGAAGGGCACTGGTCTGCCTGATCACCTTTGGCTTCCCCTCAGCTTCCTTACCTGTTCTTTCCTGATGTGAAAAATCCTAGTCCACTCTGATTAAAAATGCCAGGAGGAAGATTTTGCAGATCAGCTTAAAAACATATATATTTTGGGTGTTTTTTTCTGTTTGTCTTTGTTGTTGTTGTTGTTACTGGTCATTGAACCCAGGGCCTTTTCACTGAACTATATCCACAGTCCTGATCCTATCCCCCCTCCTTTTTCTTTTTTTGAGACAAGATCTTGTGTAGTTCAGGCTGGCCTTGAACTCACTATGTAGCTCAGGCTGACCTCAAACTTGCAGCCATCCTCCTGCTTCAGCTTCCCAAGTGCTGAGATTACAGGCTTGGGCCACCACACCTGGCTCCCTGCCCCTTTTTTGGTACCGGGGATTGAACTCCAGACCTTGTGCTTGTCAGGCAGGCAGCAGAACCATTGAGCTAAATCCCCGGCCCTCCCACACCCCCTTTTTGAGATGGGGTCTCCCTAAATCCCTAAGTTGCCAGGTTGGGCTGGATTCACGATCCTCCTGTCTCAGTCTCCCAGAGTGCTGGCATTACAGGCATGTGCTGCTGTGCCTGACTATCACTTCTTCAGCCCTGTCAGTGACCGCACATTACACATATGTTGTTCATTTTGGGAACAAAGACACAACATACAGTTGTGTTATTTCCTTATCTCCTGGTGATAAAACCCACTCTACAAATACAGAAAATTGAAGGAGGGAACTTGCCAACAAAGATTAAAAGTTCAGCAAGGAAACAAAAAGGAATATACTGAAATTTGGATCAAATGTAAATGAATTATAGAAATCCTTCGCCGTGAAATTGTTGACCCTGATGTTCTCTGAGACACTCTGGAAATGGAGAAGCCATCTGTTGATGGGCTGTGTCCAGAGCTTAGCTACTGTGAATTGGGTTGCTATAAACACATATGGATAGTATGGTGTAGGGAAGGTGTATGGGACCTGTATGGGACAAATGAGATTTCAATTTTTAGTTTTTTGAGGAGTCTCCATCCCAATTTCCATAGCAGTTGTACCAGCTTACATTCTGTTATGGTGTAAATCTAAAATGTTCCCCAAAATGTCTCAGGTTCAAGGTGGAGGGGTGAGAGACTGGGGTTGTAGCTTGGAAGGGTGTGTTTTTTTCTCCAGTCCTCCCTTCTCTTTCTGCTCCCTGATGTTAGCAGCTGTCCTCTGCAGCAGGCCCTGCCACTTCAATGTTTCTGTTTTGTGCAAAGCTTTGTAATAAGATGAGATCCCAGTTGTTGATTCTTTGTGATAGTTTCTGTGTGGTCAGGGTTTTGTTCATGAAGTCTTTGCCTACACCAATGTCTTCAAGAGTACTACCTAATCTCTCTTCCAGCAGATTAACTGTTTCTTTTTAAATACTTAACTCCTTGATCCATTTCGATTTTAGTTTAGTGCATGGTGAAAGATATCAGTCTAGTTTCAATCTTCGGCATGTGGAAAGCCATTTTTTCCAGCACCATTTATTAAAAAGGCTATCTTTCTTCCAGTGAAGGTGTTTGGCTCCTCTGTCAAAGATAAGGTGGTTGACTATGTCTGGAGTTTCTGCATCTTCTAATCTGTTCCATTGATCCTCAGATCTGTGTTTTTGTTTGTTTTGTTTTTGTCAGTACCATGCTGTTTTGAATTGCAGTTTTCTAATGCCTAAAGGTGCTTAGCACTGTGTGTATATTTATTGGTCATTTATATTTCTTCTTTTGACAAGTATCTATTCGGTTCATTTGCCTATTTTTTGACTGGGTTGTTGGAATTTGGGGAGTTATTTTCTTTTTCCTCTATTGTGAGAGTAGCTGGCAATTTTTTCCCATTCTGTAGGTTGTCTCTTCACTCTGTTGATTGTTTCCTTTGTTTGTTGTGCAAAAGCTGCTTTTTTGGGGACTGGGTACCAGAGATCAAACTGGGGTCCTTGAGCTTGTGAGGCAGGTGGCAGAACCCCTGAGCTAAATCCCCAGCTTTTTTTTTTTCACTATGTAGTTTGAGCTGGCTTTGAACTCACAGCAACCCTCCTGCCTCAACCTCCCAAGTGCAGGGATTACAAGTGTGTGCTACCATGCCCAGCCAAAAGCTTTTTAATTTGATGTCCACTTATTGATTCTTGCTATTATTTCTTGTGCTATTGGAGTTCTATTCAGGAAGTCCTTGCTTGTGCCCGTGGCTTCAAATGTGTCCTGTTATCTTCCAACAGTTTCAATATTTCTGTTTTCAAACCTAGGTCTCTGACTAATTTTGACTTTATTTTAGTACAAGATAAGAGATATGGGTCTAGTTTTATTCTTCTACATGTGGATACCCAGTATTCCCAGCACCATTATGTTACAGAGGTTGATTTTCTCCAGTGTGTTTTTGGCTCCTTTGTAGGTCTACTTTTTTTGGAGGGGAGGTGGGGTTTCTGCATTTTCTAGTCTGTTGTCTACATTGGCTGTTTTGTGCCAGTACCATGCTGGTTTTGTTATTATAGTTTTGAAGTATAACTTGAAATTGAGAATTGTGATGACTCCTGCTTTGCTCTTTTTGCTTAAGATTGCTTTGGCTATTCGGGTCTCTTCTGGTTCTATATAAATTTTAAGATTTTTTTTCCTAGCTTTGTGAAGAATATTGTTGGTTTTTTTTTTTTTTTTTTTGGTACTGGGGATCAAGCATACAACTTTGTGCTTGTGAGGCAGGTGTGGTGCCACTGAGCTAAATCCCTGGCCCTATTGTTGGTATTTTAATAGTGATTACATTAAATCTTTGTATCATTTTTGGCAGTATGACTATTTTAACAATATTAATGCTTCCTTTTCATTTCCATTTCCTAATACCCTCTTCAATTGCATTCTTCAAAGTGATATAGTCATTATAGAGGTCTTTCACCTCCTTGGTTAGGTTGATTCCTATGTATGTATGTATGTATGTATGTATGTATGTATTTAGAAACAAGGCCTTGCTATGTAGTTCAGGCTGATCTTGAACTGATGGCAATCCTCCTGCCTCAGCCTCCTGAGTACTGGGATTGCAGGCGTGCACCACCATGCCTGGCTGATATTTAATTTTTTTGAAGCAATTGTGAATGGACTTCTTTTCCTAATTTCTTTCTCAATTGATTCATTATTGGTGTATAAGAATGCTGTTGATTTCTGTGTATAGATCTGCCAGACTCTTGAGAGTCTTGTAGGATGGGAATGGTGGCACATGCTTGTAATCCCAGCATTTGGGAGGCTGTGGCAGGATTGCTGTGAGTTGAAGGCCAGCCTGGGATACACAGTGAGTTCAAGACCAACCTGTACTTCACAGTGAGACCCTGTCTCAAAAAAGTAAAAAAAAAAAAAAATCTTGTGGTATTTTTTGGGGGGGGTTTCTATGCAAGGATCGTATCATCTACAAATAGATAATTTAACTTCTTTTTCCACCCTTTCTTCTATTTGTATGCCTTTTCTTTCTTTTGCTTGATTACTCTGGCTAAAATTGAGTACTATATTGAACAGGAATGGCAGAGTGGACAACCTTGTCTCATTCCTGATTTTACAGTGAAAACTTTCAGTTTTCCCCCATTTAATATGATACTAGCCAGGCATGGTGGCACATGCCTGTAATCCCAGCATTCGGGAGGCTGAGGCAGGAGGATCGCTGCAAGTTTGAGGCCATCCTGGGCTACACAGTGAGTTCAGGGCCAGCCTGAACTACAAAGAGAGAGCCTGCCTCAAAAAACCAAAAAAACAAACAAAAAAAAGATACTGGCTGTGTGTTTGTCATACACATTATTGTTTTGTTTTTTGTTTCTTAAAATGGTCTCACTATGTAGCCCAGGCTGGCCTTGAACTCACTGTGATCCTCCTACGTCATCCTCCCAAATTCTGGGATTACAGGCATGCACCACCACACCCAGCTTGTCATACATGCTTTTATCAGTTTGAGGTTAGGTCCTTCGTACATATTAGGGTTTTTATCAGGTAGTGTTGTTGGATTTTGTCAGAGGCTTTTTCTGCATCCATCCAGATGATTATGTGATTTCTATCCTTGATTCTATTTATATGGTATATTTTATTATTTTTAATAGCAACACATTTATTGGTACATTTCAGGCATGCATAATGATAACGCTCATCATAGGGAATTTGCCCCTGTACACGGTACACGGTACCTCCTGCCTCTTTTTCCCATTCTCCCCTCCCCTCAAGCTCCCCAAATCTCAACAAAAACATTGTTTCTATTTTTTTCCTTTTATTTTCACTTTTTTCCCTTGTCCCTTCCTTCCTTTCTCCCTTGTTCTTCCCATTTGAACATTTTCTTCCCATTTCCCAATATCTATTATATATTTTAGTCCTTATTTCCACTTTCAGTTTCTCACACTAGAGAAACACTGCAGCATTTAAACATGTGTGTCTGATTTATTTCACTTGAGTATGGTCTCAAGGTGCATCCATTTAGCTGTAAATGTCTTGGTCTCTTCCTTCTTTATGGCAGAATAGTACTCTGTTATGTAAAAAAAAAAACCCCACATCTTTTTTATGCATTTGTCGGCTGATGGGCATTTGGGTATTTCCAAGATTTAGCTATTACAAATTGTGTCAGTATAAACATAGATATGCATATATCACTGTGGTGTGATGCTTTGAATTCTCTCAGGAAGATACCAAGAAGGGAAGTAGCTGGGTCAAATGGAACCTCTAGTTTTGGTTTTTGAGGAATCTCCACACTGATTGACACAGTGGTTGCACCAGTCTGCACTCCCACCAG
Organism: Heterocephalus glaber; assembly: GCF_000247695.1. The sequence continues at coordinate 10,030,469 of NW_004624804.1, forward strand.
CAGTGGAGCAGGGTTCCCCCCCTCGCCCCCGACAGTCCTGCCAGCATTTGTTATTGATTTCCTGATAACAGCCAGTCTTTCTGGAGATGTAATCTCAGCATTGTTGTTTTTTTTTTGGTACCGGGGATCAAACTCGGGACCTTGCACTTGTGAGGCAGGATGCAGAACCACTGAGCTAAATCCCCAGCCCGCAAAAGCTTTTTAATAAGATGAGGTTCTAGTTGTTGATTCCTTGTAGTATTTCCCATGCAGTCTAGGTTTTGTTCATGAAATTTTTGCCTACTCCTATGTACTCAAGTGTTCTACCTATTCTCTTTTCCAGCAGATTTAGTGTTTTAATATTTAGATTTTTGATCCATTTTGATTCTAGGTTAGTGCATGGTGAAAGATATGGGTCTAGTTTCAATCTTTAGCATGTGGAAAGCTAGTTTTCCCAGCACGAGTTATTAAAGAGGCTATCTGTCCTCCAGTGAAGGTGTTTGGCTCCTCTGTCAAAGATAAGGTAGCTGAGCATGTCTGGAATTTCTGCATCTTCTAATTTGTTCCATTAACCCTTGGGTCTGTTTTTTTTTTTCTTTTTGCTAGTACAATGTTGTTTTTATCATAGTAGCTTTGTAATATAATTTCAGGTTAGGGATTGTGGTGCCCCTTGCTTTGCCTTTGTTGCCCAGAATTGCCTTTGCTATTCTATGTCTCTTCTGGTTCCAAATGAATTTTAGGATTGTTTTCTCTAATTCTGTGGGATATGTTGTTGGAAATTTTTTTTTTTTTTGTACTGGGGATTGAACTCAGGACCTTGAGCTTGCCAGGCAGGCGGTGGCACCAATGAGCTAGATCCCTGGCCCTTGCTGTTGGAATTTTGATCATGATTGCATTAAATCTGTATAACAGTTTTGGAAGTATGGCCATTTTCACTATCTTAGCTCTTCATATCCAAGAACAAGGAATATCTTTTCATTTTCTGATATCCTCTTTGATCTCCTTTTCAGAGTACTGTAGTTTTCTATGTAGAGGTCTTTTACTTCCTCTGTTAGATTGATTCCTAGATATTTCATTTTTTAGGATACTATTGTGAAACGTGTTGTTTCCCTAATTTCTCTCTCATGAGTTTGTTATTCAAGCACTTAATACTACTGATTTTTGAGTGTTGATTTTTTTTTTTTTTT
>NW_004624804.1:10047541-10070479 GCF_000247695.1 Heterocephalus glaber
GATTTATTAATCATGTCTTGCACCATGAGCAAAATCTTTGCTGTTATCTGAGTAATTATTTCTGATTTCATTTTTCTCCGATCCTCTTTTGTTGCCAGTTCAGAGAGTCCAGGTGGTTGAGTATCAGAGTGTTCCATCTCATTTCCCTTTGGGGCTGCTGTAGGTGATCCAGAAGTCTGTTTTTGAGGCTTGTTTACGTGTCTTCTCATTTCCACGGCGGGGTGTGTGTGTGGTGCTTCTGGCACCCATGTGACTCACCTTCTCTGCCCTAGGAGCTTGGGATGGCAGCGAGGGAGCTTCCTTCCGGGTGCTGGGACTGGCTCACCCTCTCTACCCTAGGAGCTTGGGATGGCCTGTAAATTTTTTTTTTTTTTTTTGGGTACGGGGGATCAAACTCAGGCCCTTGCGTTTGTGCAGCAGGTGGCGAAACCACTGAGCTAAATCCCCGGCAAGTAAATTCTTATATATCTAGATATCTTGCATTAGATCTCTTTCTCTAGTAAGCACTGACTGATACAAGAATGGAAAGTGATTAATGTGGGTACAAAGTATCTCGGATAATGAAAAAGCTAAAAAACTACAAAGAAGTAGTAGCCATATAAATTGTGAATATATTAAAAGGCACTGAATTGTAGATTTCATCTTAATTTAAAAAAAAAAACTGAGCTGGGTGTGGTGGTGCACATCTATAATCACACCACTCTGGGAGGCTGAGGTGGGAGGATCACAAGTTTGAGCCTTGGTGGGGCAATTTCATGAATTAATGAGAACCTGCCTGAAAACAAAAAATAAGGCCGGGGATTTAGCTCAGTGGTTCCAGCTCCTGCCTTGCAAGCATAAGGTCCCAAGTTTGATCCCCAGTGCCAAAAAAAAAAAAAGGGCTGGAGATGTAGCTAAGTCCAAAGGCCCTGGCTTCTATTCCCTGTACTGGGGGGTAAAAAGATTGATAATCACTGTTAACAGAGGGTTCTCAATGGTCACTTTTAGAAAAGTAAGTTTGTTAGTTGTACTACAGACCAACTGCAAGCTCAGGAAAATTTAAAATATACATAAACACACACACGCACACACACTATCTTACCTGAAATGAGAAGCCTGATTCAGGAGGCAGCTGTAGTCATCAGGAAGCTCTATCAAACTATTTCTTTTTCTAGGATATCTAGACATGGGATTTAAAAGGCAATTTTATGAGTAAATAACCCTAAGGTGATGGAAGAGTATCTTAAAAATCACAAAAGCGGGTTGTGGCTCAGTAGTAGAATGCTTGCCTAGCACGTGTGAGGTCCTACGTTTGACCAAACAAAACAAAACCCCAAAACAACAAGCCCAAAATGGAGGCGGGGAAAGGATTTATGATTATAATCCAAAGAAAATCCTACTGTTGAGTAGATTAAATTCAAACTTTCATCTTGGAATTCCAAATCTTTCATCAGCTGGCTTCCTTCCCAAACTCAAGTCTCACTATTTCCTAAGACTAAATTCTAGCTAGATTTCTACACTAAGAAAATAACAAAATAGTTAAGAACATAGCCTTTGAAATCAGACAGACCTAGTTACAAATCCTAAACTCTCTGACACTTGACTAGTCTCTGAACCTAAGCCTGTAAATGATACATATTACTCCAATCATGAGCTCATCAATTTAGTAACAAGAAAAAAGGAAGAGTAACATTAAATGAACTCATCATTTAAATATAAACAGTACTATCAAGGAAACTCAGAACTGTTGAAGACTAAAGGAGATACTGAACTGAAACAATGTACTTAGTATTTAACACACACTGAAATTTTGTTTTGTTATTCATTCTCAGCACACAAGAGATAATAAAAGAGCTGCATGTAAGCCCTGGATTGTGAGAGTAACATAGAATTCTCTCCTTAAAACACCAATCAACTTACACTCTATAACCCTTTCTATATTCAGCTAAAAATGATCTCTAAGGTTAAATCTGCTTCTTAAGAATCTCTTCTTTGGGCCGAGGATTTAGCTCAGTGTTTTCGCTGCCTGCTGTGCAAGCGCAAGGACCCGAGTTAGATCCCCGGTACCAAAAACAAAACAAAACAAAAAAAGAATGTCTTCTTTAAATTTCTATACCATTAATGACACATTCTATGCATCGTTATACTTTAGGCCATATCTTGAGTTTTATGTACATAACTAGGTTGTAAATTACGACCAAACAATGTAGGTATGTGTTACTCTTTTAAATCTCTCAGAGTATTTAATACTATGCTGGGGACAGATGTCTGAATGGCACAAGATGACTTGAAATAAAGGAGAAATTGTGTGAGATTACCAGTTAAAAATATGTATTCATATAGTAACCTTTTTCTTTGTATTCCGATTTTCTTTAGCAATGTAAATATTGCTGTGTAGCATACATCCCTGCCCAGTACTAGTGGGCTATAAGTAGCACATGCTTCTTGGTTTCCATAATTTGACTATATTGTTTTATATTACAAATCAGATGGAAGCCCTACATGACTCTAGTGGGCATGTCAGATGGCTGACTGGGCGAGTAGAGTTCCTCCCCCAATGGCTGCCACGGTGACCTAATACCTGGCCTGTGAAGTGGCAGTGCTCTGCTGAGTTACATGCAGCTGAGATCAGTGTGACCCCAATTAAAATCCTCTCCCCTTTATTATGGCTTCTCACTGACCTGATGCTTTGTTGGTTAATTGCACCTGGTCTCAGTACCTGATTGTTCTCTCCAAGCAAGATAAGCAGTGCCTCCCCTCTTATAGCTTTGCCTGGCGCCATCATGCCAGATGTTTGGCCCTATATCACTAGATGTCTTCAGAGCTTACCCTGGTTACTTTCTTCCCACACATGTAATCAATAAATACTGGATGTCCTTGGGGTCCTTTGTCTTTGTTGCCCAGAGCAGCACAGATCAGCCCTAAGAACCAGCTTTCTCTCTAAGCCTTGTGTTCTGTCTTAATTCTTATCTCTATGGCCTCATAGGAGACCAGGACCCAGTGCAGAGGTCTTTGGTAATGTCCCCTTTCTTGTTCTCTATACTGCTGCCTCTGAGCACAGGAGCTGACCTATTAGCATTAAAGTAGTGGTATGGGAGAAAGCAGCACATGCACATTTAGAGTAGAATAAGAGTGCAAGGAGTGAGATCAGAAAAGAAGGCAAATGTACACTATCACTTAAATTTTGTTTTATCCACATAATAATAGAAATAGTGTTGGTATTTAAAGATGGGGACCAATTCCTCTGCCTGTTTATTAAAACAATTCAATTCAAATAAAGAGACACTGTAGGGGCCGGGGATTTAGATCAGTGGTTCCGCCGCCTGCTTCGCAAGCACAAGGTCCTGAGTTCAATCCCTGATACCAAAAAAATAAATAAAGAGACACTGTACATACTACAAGCCAGGCCCCTGAGGGAATATGAAGAAGATAAACAGACAGCTTTCACCCTTGCTCACTGCTTAGTGATTTAGGGTATGGCTGGTATATGTGGGCACATGCATAGGCATGAGGGTATATAAGGTCAGGCTTCATGAAAAAGGTGCTATCTGAATGGTATTTGAGGAGTGGTAGATTCTGATAAGAGCCAAACTTAATGGAGATAAGAGGACTGAAGAAAAGTGTTGGGGCTAGTTTCTAAGCATATAGATAGGAAGACAAGAGGATAAGGGGATAATTCTATCTTTATTCTCTAACAACTTAAGGGTGAAAAACAGATACTCCAAGAAAAATCAATTGTAGGAAAAGTCCAATTTATGGCAAAGACTTAATAGCAATGTAGGAAACAATGTACTGTACTGAGACTGCAGAAGGCAGACTAGAAAGCACGCTCAACCAACCAACTACTTAAGGAAACCTGTGGATGGGACAGGGAAACCAACCTCACCACGGTGCTTTTCTGCTTTAGGCAGTTCAATAAGTCAGGATCTGTACACCACCTGCATGTAGGGATAAAGCATTGAATTATCACAGGGCCAGCACAATGCTCATCAATGAGCTGCTCTCTCCAGTTCTTTCTCTTCCTTCTCTGCATGTTCCTCTTTCATTTACCTTACATTTTGGCTCTTTCTCCCTCATCTTTTTGTGTTTATTATTTTCCCTCTCTTATTAGTTCCTTTTAAAATTTGTTTTTATTTATTTTATTGTTTCTTTTTTTTTTTTTTTTTGGTACTGGGAATTGAACTCCGGTCCTTGAGCTTTCAAGGCAGGTGGTGGAACCACTGAGCTAAATCCCTGGCCCTATTTCTTTTTTTATTTTTTAAAAGACAGGGTCTCGCTATAGTTCAGGTTGGCCTTGAACTCAGTATGTAGCCCAGGCTGCCCTCAACCTCATGGCAATCCTCCTACCTTGGCCTCCTGAGTGCTGGGATTAGAGGCCTGCACCACCACGCTTGGCTGTTTCATTCTTTTGGAGACAAGGTCTCACTGTGTTGTTCAGGCTGGCCTCAAACATGCAATCCTCCTGCATCAGCTTCCAAAGTGCTGGGATTACAGGCAGGTGCTACCATGTCTGGTTTTATTAATTGCTTTTTAAAAAGGTTTTATATTTTTGTATACATGCTGCCAAAACGAGCACTTAAAAAGGTTTTATCAGTTAAGGTCTAACTAGAAAATTAAAAACCATTCTAAGTACCTAAATAAGAGGGAATTTAATAATAGGAAGCAGTAATAAAAGTGACAGGCACTAGGCACGAGGCCATGGGCTCAATCACCAGGACCACAGGAGAAAGATGACTCTTCTGAGGATTTATATTGTGGGTTAGAGGAGTGTACCTCAGTGGTAGAGCACCTGCCTAGATTCAATCCCCAAAACAATAAGGGGAAAAAAAGGGCCGGGGATTTAGCTCAGTGGCATTGTGCCTGCCTCATAAACGCAAGGTCCTGAGTTCAATCCCCAGTACCAAAAAAGAAAAAGAAGAAAATAGAAAGACAGGCTGAGAAGCCAGCCTTAAAATAAAAGGCAAGGCACCCTGAGCTGGGTCACTCCCTCATTGCAGGCTGGTGAGACAAAGGGGAAGGGTGGTGAGACTGGTGCCAGGGACCAAGGCCCCCAGTGGACACCAGAGTCACAGTCTGATCGTCTGTGGGAACTGAGGCCAGAGAAGAGCTGAGTCACGGGGAAAAGACACTGCACAAGGTATAGACAGTTAGGCTGGACATTTGGGCTTCTCTCTGCTTCTGGGCCTCTAACCAGCTGAGCGAGGAGATGGGAAAGCATGGCTCATCGAGGACATCGTCCTGCATTACAGCAGAGAAGGCTGAGGTGAGCAAAGCCAGGGACAGCACAGAGCGCAGGGACTTTCTGCTTCAAAGTTGGAATTTTTAATATTTGACTAAACTGGAATAGCAAGTCCAAAACTTACCTACTCCAGAAATACAAAAGTAAAATTCTTTTATATAAAAGTAAAATTAGCATAGTCTACTACAATTATATTCAACACAAAATACGATGTTTTTTTTGGTAGTATAGGAGATTGAATCCAGGGAACTTCCCACTAACTACATCCCTATCCCTCCTGCTGAGTTGCCCAGGCTGGGCTTGAACTTGGGATCCTTCTGCTTCAGCCTCCTAGAGTGCTGGGATTATGATATGGTGTCCTAGAGTGACTCCATATCTGGCTGCATACTTTTTTTTTTTCTTTTTTACCGGGGATCGAACTCCGGTCCTTGGACTTGCGGGGCAGGCGATGGAACCCCTAAGCTAAATCCCTGGCCCAGTACTGATTTTAAAAACAACTGTGGTGGTACATGCCTGTGTTCCCTGCACTCCTGAGGCTGAGGCAGGAGATCTTGAATTTGAGGTCAACCTGGGCAGCTTAACAAGATCTTGTCTCAAAATTAAAAAAGGGCTAGGAGGCCTGGGAATTTAGCTCAGTGGCACCACACCTGCCTCGCAAGTGCAAGGTCCCGAGTTCGATCCCTGGTACCAAAAAAAGGGGGGCTAGGAATGTAGCTCAATGGGAAGGCCCTGTGTCCACTCCTTAGCACTGCAGAAAAATACACACACACACACCCATAAACATAGATGTTTCCTTGCTGGGTGTGATAGAATATGCCTGTAATCCCAACAGTAAAGAGGGTGAGGCAGGATTGTGGGTTCGAGGCCAGTCTGGGCAACGTAGTTATTTCAAGGCCAGCCTAGACTACATAGTGAGACCTGTCTCAAAAACAAACAGACAAGGCTGGGGATTTAGCTCAGTGGTTCCATCGCTTGCCTCACAAGCACAAGGACCCGAGTTTGATCCCTGGTACAAACAAACAAAAAAACCAAAACCAAACATACAACCCATTTTGTTCACACCTGAGATAAAAGAACCTAATGTATAAGGATAGTGGCAGGAGACAGAGGCTAACATTAACACACAAATCCTGACTGAGCATCATTAAAGGAGAGAGAGGGGGCCAGGGATTTAGCTCAGTGGTTTTGCCACCTTCCTTGCATGCACAAGGACCCGAGTTCAATCCCCGGTACCAAAAAAAAAAAAGGAGAGAGAGTAAGAAAAAGACAAAAAAAAAAACTGTGGGGTACTAAAAAAAAATTTTAGGGGAAATAAAGGAAGTGATTATAAAAATGATAGAAATGGTATAGGCAAAGACAGGGTGAGAAGATATAGGTTAGAGGCTGGCAATAAACAGGAGGCTCAGTAAATACTGGACAAGAAAGTTTTTCTGAGAGATACTTCTGTCCAGGAAACTGAAGCAATACAGCTTTGATCCACCAAATGATTTTCCTTCTCTCTCAGGCACCCTCTTGAGGTACAACCACATGACAAATGCTACTCTTCTGGATACAATCCTATTTTTAAAAATTCTTAATTTTGATTTATGTCTACCAGCAACCCTTACTCTCCCACCATTTATTTTTGTTATTTATTTCTTTATTTTGAGACAGCTGGGCTGGAATTTTCAATCCTCTTGCTTCAGTCTCCCTGAGTGCTTGGATTATAGTCATATGCCACCATGCCCAACTCCATACCATTTTAAAACTGGAACGAGACACTAGCTGTGGGGAAAATAAATAAAATGAATGGACCGTAGTGAAGGAAGAGCAAGCAGAATTTCCATCTGCCTATAGTTGCTGATCTTGTCTCCACTCCTTAAGTGTGGGAACTAGGAGTCTCTTGTACTTTTGCCAGACCATTGATCAATGAAAACCAATCTGAAAGCTTAGCAAATAATTGCAATTTAAAATTTTCAAACTGGATAGTAACCCAACAATGACATTTTACTCCTGTAGTACCTCTGGAGCAAGGGCTTTACAGTATCCCAGTATTCCTGGAAGAGCAGGAACAAATTTGTGGGTAAAGATAGATAGCTACATAGTGTACTGTACTCTCTCTCGGCAGAATCTGCAAGAGAATAAAAACATGCTTAATAAGCATATTATTCTTACCTGCTCAATTTGTTAATAATGTTTTCTCATTGTTTTATGCTCATTTCTATATTCTTTGTGGAGAGTTTATTTTGTACATTATAAAAACTGTGGGTGGCAAATAAGCCACAGCAATACTTTTTACACCACAAATCTGACTTACACTGCTCATCAGAGGCTCCAAAGTCTACCCAGCACACTCAGTATAAAACGCAGTCTCCATTGTGGCAGAAAGGCCCTAGGTGACATGCATGCAGGCACCTGCTACCCTCCTTCTGTTAGATTTCAGCTGTACTTATATCTTTGCTATTCTTGGAGAATGCCAAGCAAAGCCTTTGTTTATTTTTCCCCTTGCTTAGCAGTAGTCAACTATTTAAGCAGCTCAACCCCACAATGCAGCAGTCTGTTCAGTGGGTCCTCAGCTGCCTTCCATGAATACCTATCACAGAGTTCCCACTTTAGTCCCAGTATGATCTTCCCAAGGCCTACTTTATTTTTTTCTGCAGTATTTATCACCATTTGACATTATACAAATTTATTTATTTAGATTTAGTCTCCTCCCAACAAAAAAGGACTTTATTTTCTGTGGCACCTATTATTAGCCAGCAGATCCGTACTGGCATACAATTGGAAAGTGGCTTCCTATTTTACATAGGATGATTATAGAGCCTCATCAGATATACCCTCTGGGAAAGGTAACTTGGTCAGCTTATTTTCAAAAAGAAAAGAAGAGTCATTGAACAATTCTGGTGACTCTTCCAAAATCATACGAACATTCTGTTTTTTACCCACACAAAGCCACAAGGAAACTTCAACGTTGGTCTAGATTTAGAGGCAAAAAGATGTAGAAATATAGTGAAGTTTTCCTCCTATGCTGCCAAAAGTTTTCTTCCCTAAAGGCCACCAATGTCTCTAATTTCCTATATATCCTCTCAGGTATTTTCTGCATGTAGGTATTTTATAAACTTTAAGCACATAAACTATACATTGATAGAAGCCAAGAGGAAGTCTTGAACCCTATGAGAGAAGCAGTTTGTATGATCTAACCATGCAGTCTTTCTCTCTTTTTGAGACCGGGTCTTGTTGTGTAGTTCAGGCTGACCTGGAACTCACTGTGTAGCTCCAGCTGCCCTGGAGCTCTGCCTCAGCCTCCTGAGTGCCAGGATCCCAGGTATGCACTATCATGTTTAGCTGTGACTATGAATTCCTGAGCTTTAACAAAAGAATAAGAAAAACAAGTCTTGGCCTTCTACTCTGTGACTTTATTTTCCTACTTACTGGTTGTGAACAGCTCCTCAGGTGGAGTCACCCCAAGTACGTAGTGAAAGAACAAGGCAGCACAGCGAAGGTATGGGGTGATGCCGCTTTTTAGGGAAGCCCATAGGTACCAGCCGGGGGCACTGCACCCAGTACAGCTAGGAGACAGAGTGCTTTCATCAGACCAACATTCTAGATTTGAATGAGACACAGTCCTTGTCCAAACTACAAACATTTAAATAACCTAGTACCCACTTAATTTTAAAACACTTAAAAACAGGTATTTAGCTAGCTAATATCCTCAATGTTTAAATTTCCTAGTAATTTTCTAAAGAAAACCACAAAATCTTTTTTTTTTTTGTACCAGGCATTGAACTCAGGACCTTGTGCTTGCAAGGCAGGTGCCTTAGCCGCTGAGCTAAATCCCCAGCCCCACAAAATCTTTTATTATGTAGATTTTTAAGCATAGAACTACTCTCTTCTTTTTCCTGGGAAAGATTAAAAAACAAAACAAAACACAAACCCAAAAGTAAAAAATAGTCCACCTTAAAGAATCCTGACTCTCAAAAAAGTTCACTTTTTAACATAAAGCTTCCTGAAGCTTTCTCCTTTTTGAAATGAAAGGTCTTGTAATGAAAGATGGAGAAGAAAAATTTATCAATAACTCATTGAGCCAAAAAGCAAAAAAAAAAAAAAAAAAACCCAAACCCAAACCAAAACAAAACCCCAGCAACAACACAACATCAAAAACAAAAACAAAAGCACAACATCAAAAAACCCCCAAAAAACAAACCACTGAAGCAGCTTTTCTGGTTTCTGTATAAAACTTGAGAGATCGGGAGGGCAGCAAAACCACTCTGTATGATACTGTAATGTTACAACAGAGACAGCCCTGATATAAACTATGAACTTTAGTTAGTAACAATGTATCAATATTATTTTAGTTAATTGTAACAAAGGTACCGCATTTATGCAAGGTGTAGGGGAAAGGAATAAATGGGAATACTACTTCCTCTTTAATTTTTCTATAAACTGAAAAAAAAAAGACTGGTGAAGATGATAAAAAGAACTGGGCAGCACATGTTTAGCAAGGCATTCATATTGTACTTCTGGTTTTAACCTCTACACACAGGTTAAAGATATATAAATTTAAAATTATATATTAGGTACACATATGTATGAGTTACATAGTATTTATGTAATTATATATGAACATTAAAATATAAAGGCCAAAATATTTCCCATATTATTAATAACAGTATTAAAAATCTTCTAACTTAGTTGAATGTACTAACTGTGTGGATCACTACGAAAGGATAACCCATTTTCTATTTTCTACCACATATTTAAATTCTAAATACTGATAATTATGAAAATTCTGTCCTCTTTTACCTATGTTCCCAGAACAGTTTACAAGAACTAAACATATGTCAAACTTAAGTCTAGGGCCGGGGATTTAGCTCAGTTCCACCGCCTGCCTCGCAAGCGCAAGGACCTGAGTTCGATCCCTGGTACCAAAAAAAAAACCCAAAAAAACTTAAGTCAGTCTCAGAAATAAAAATTGGCGGCTATTAATCTAACCTACTTCCTTTTACTTCAAAATAAAACAACCAAAGTAAGGTTTTTTTCACTATAAACATAACCTACAGCAAATAAAAATCATATAACAAAAGCCCTTACCAGACTTTTAAAAATTGATACTACAATGATTCCAGAGTTATACTGAACAAAGACGTGGAATTATTAAAATGAGACAGCAGTACACAGGACTAACGTATCGCTACTCACCTGCCCATATACTGGGAAATTTCTGCAAAGAAAGATGATGCAGAACGAGCCTCCTCACTATCTTCTTCAACCTGAGAAACAGGGAGTCCTGAAAAAAGAAATTTTACAAAATGAGCTTATGAATTTTTATCCAGTCTATAAATTATACCCCAATTTCACGGCTCTACAACCTTTCTGGCAACTGTCCACTTTGCCCTCTGAGTAAGTCATTGAAGTTCTCTGAACTTCAGTTTTATTGTATTAAAATGAAAGTAAAAATACTAACTTTGCTATTTATTGTGAGGGGTGATTACAGCACATTTAAATAGTACTCTGTTGTTTTAAAATGCCTTTGCTTATGCATTAATTCATCTAAAAAGTCACGATTACAATTACCCTGAATGATTCTGTCTTATGTTGGATGAATATTGCTAATTCATTAATGCGTTCTTACCAGCTTGAACCCCCTGATGCTGCAGGCATGGGTGTCCCATCCTGTGCCTTGTGCCACTGGTGGCACACACAGATCTTATCACTTTAATCAGCCTGTTTACTAATAAAACTAATAAAAAGCTGCCCAATGGGACAGTCATGACTGTACCACTAGTGGTTCAAGCTGCCCAGCAGTGAGACATGCAAATTACAACCCCACAGTGAACATTTTAATTTTTGAAATAAGATCTCTTTAAGGACCTACTTTATTTTTATTTCCTTTATTTGGTATCGCAGATCGAACTTGGGACCTTGCGCTTGCAAGGCAGGCACCGGAACCACTGAGCTAAATCCCCAGCCCATTATTTCAGGTTTTTTGAGACAGGGCCTCACAATGTAGTTCAGGTCGGCCTTGAACTCACTATGTAGCCCAGGCTGGCCTCAAACTCAGTGATCCTTCTGTCTCAGCCTCCAGAGTGCCGGAATTACAGGCATGCACCACCATGCCCAGCAGGCATTCACCTTATTTTATGTACATGTGCCAACTCCTTATGAGGAATGTTGGTACCTTTTTTTCTGATACCGGGGATTGAACTTAGGACCTTGTGTATACGAGGCAGGCACAGTGCCACTGAGCTAAATCCCTAGCCCTCACCTTATTTTAAAAAGTAAAAAACATACCATGAATCCATACTAATTTTTAAAAATTCTAATGTAAAAGCTTGGGGTTGGGGGTACAGCTCAGGGTAAAGCATGTGATTAACATGCCTGAGTCTTGGGTTCAATCCCCAGAATGAAGAAACAAAACAGAATTTCCCCCCAAAAAGAGCAAGAGTTCAGTATTTATGTATGATTTTGTTTGTTCCTTTGTTTATTTGAAGTATATTTTACATACAGGCTGATCCTGGGCTACAGGGATCCTCCTGCTTCAGTCTCATGACTAAGTGGGACTATGGGCATGTACCACCACAACCAGCTGGGATAGGTTCTTAGAATTGGAAGTGGCAAATCAAAGGATAAACGAGTATGTAACTGTGCTATGTTTTATTCTACCTCCACTTAACTATTGGTCATCTAAATTATCTGAACTTTTCAGTAACCCTTATTGGTCATTACTACTCAGAGCCAGACTTCATTTTTATTAAAGACCAGACTTTAAAAGGACAATTATAATTTCAAAATGCTATATTACTCATGTATCTTCAAATGAATGTTTATTCAAAAACATTTAATGAGCACTTGCTGGGTATAGCAAAAGGTGCTAGGTATTTGAGTTCAAAGGGGAGGATTTTGAAGTTTGATTGTTCTGTACCATCAGGAAACTTAAGCTAAGGAATGAGGACAAGACAGAAAGGAGAAGCAGGAAAAAGAGTGGAACAAGAAGATATAACTGCAAATAAGTATAAAATATGATTGGAAGTGATAAATGCTACAAGGTGAACAACTTACTATTTTATCTAAAAAACAGTTTCACAGACAAGTTTAACAAAAGGTTGAAAGCAGTCAGATAGGAATAAACCTTGGAGAGACTTTATGAGTGAGGAATTTGAGGGCTGGGGATTTAGCTCAGTGGCACCATGCCTGCCTTAAGGTCCTGAGTTCAATCCATGGTAAGGGAGGGAGGTAAGGAATCTGAATAAAAGGGAAAGCAGATCCAAATAGTCTGCATATCTGCCGAGCAGACAGTTAAGTGGTGTCAGGGAATTACCACTTTCACACTTATTCTACCTTTCCCTGTTTAAATAGCATCTGTAAAGAAACAAATGAGGGGCCGGGGATTTAGCTCAGTGGTTCCTCCGCCTGCCTCACAAGCACAAGGACCCGAGTTCGATCCCCAGTACCAAAAAAAAAAAAAAGAAAAGAAACAAATGAGGCTGGGCTGTAATCTCAGCAGGCTGAGGCAGAAGGATCGTGGAGAGTTTGAGGCCAGCCTGGGCTACATAATAAGCTCAAGGTCAGCTTGAACTACATAGCAAGACCCTGTCTCAAAAAAAAAAAAGAGCCGAGGATTTAGCTCAGAAGTGCTGCCGCCTGCCTCCCAAGCGCAAGGTCCTGAGTTTGATCCCCGAAACCAAACCAAACCAAACCAAAAACTCTATTCCAACAAATGAATAACCATTCAACAAAGGACATACAGAACTTAGAAATATATAATATGATCAATCACAAGCACAATTAATTTTGCCATTAAGGCAAACACAAATGTTACTTAGAGCCAACACCCAGAAGGTAGCTTTACCTGTGTCTATTGTAAGAAATATCTGAAGCATGTGTGCCATGGTGATCAGATGGAATAGATAAAGCTGGTTATAGGCAGAACTAATTGATGAAGGCTGCAGATCAACAGTGTCATCCCAATACAAAGCTGGGAATGCCAGCACAGCACCTACCTAATGAAGGAAAATGGACATCAACATGGGCCACGACAAAAATACCAACATGAATTATCCTCATAACCAAATATAAACGATACCAGATGCTACACTATTTTTGTGTTTTTAAAATAACTAATGTATTTTTCCTAATTATTCAACAGAATATCTTAGAATATAATGCACCATAAACAGAGGACAAATATCATCACTTGGTTATCCCTTTGCTACATTTACTTATTCCAGGTCTATGTCATGGTACTCAACTGTGTGGTTCTGAAGATTCAACACTAATCACTCAGAAGCTCAACTCTGATACACAGGCCTCAACACAGTCCAACACAATTGGAACACCTGGGGATACAGCCCAGTTATTAGCATTCTTTGCAAAGTTTCCCAGGAGGCTACAAAAGAGTCAGAGTCGACAACTACCAAGGAGAGGTCTAGATTATGAGGGATGGTGATGATGGCTCACACTATATCCAGCCACAGACTCCAGGCTCCACACTCCTTATTGCTTTCTTTGTAAAAGTAGGCTTAAAGGAATGAGATCATTACAAGGAGGGAAAAGTTCTGCAAGAAACTCAAAAGTTATCACTTGTCTACAGGTGTCCTGGGGAAGTACAGATGCACCTATAGCCCAGGACTGTTACTAAACAATTAATGGTTTTAAAATAGCTCGTACTGTCAAGTTAAGAAAAGGGGAGAGGGAAAGAAAGAATAATGCAGAATCAGAAAAAGTTTGCTTGTATATATGAGATGTGATAAAAAATGTTGTGAATATCTGAATGAAAACATGTATTATTGTTCAAAGACATGTTGGCATTAATCCGCCTGAAAATACTCTCACTTTGGACACAGTTATCATTCTTGCCCCTTTCTGAAGCAGGTCTGGGAAGTCCTTCATGAGTATCTTTAGTGGAACTGTTGTGGCTGTTTGATATCCTGAATTGATTCAAAATGCTAACCTTTTAGGGTCATTTTGACTTTGGGGAAGAGGCACAAGCTGCATTGTGCCAGATCTGGTGAATGAGGTAGATAAGGACACACCAGTGTTTTTACCAGCCTGCCTTTCTGTCGGATGGCACTCGGCAGCAGTATTCAGCACATTTTTGATCACACCTTGAAAAGACACTCATGAAAGAGTACTTCCAGGACTGCTTCAGAAAGATGGCAAGAATGATGGGATAATTATGTCCGAAATGAGGTGAAGTAATTTTATGGGGATTAATGGCAATGTGTCTTTTACTTTGATAAATATTTTTTACATGTAAATATCCCCTATATATTTTATCACCCCTTTCACACCAATTAATATAATCAACCAGATCAAGACCAATTAGAAAGTAAAAGGCAATTATGCTTTCATTTTATTTATTTATTTATTTTATTTATTTATTTTTTTGGTACCGGGGATCGAACTCGGGACCTTGCGCTTGCGAGGCAGGTGCCGGAACCACTGAGCTAAATACCCGGCCCTGCTTTCATTTTTAAAGTATTTTGATGGTCTCAGTCAAATCTATACCTATTTATAAACAGAATGGAAAAGAGACCAAACTTTATAGAATTTATAATCTTGAAGAGAATATAATTTTGAATGAAGAAAACACACGCAAAATTATAAATGTGATGACTTCAAAAAATTTTACTGAACACTTACCAAAACATGAAATAGATCTATAGATAGAAGGCATGGTGTATCTTCTGATCTTAGGTTCGGAAGCACAACTGAAATAAACAAAAAGTAAACATAATTCAGTCAGTAGGATGGCAATGTAGTCAAATAAAATGCAAGGTAGAAGCATGTAAAGGGAAAATTTAAAGAGCTTATAAAATACCAAAACTAGTATATCATACCTTCAAGATACAAGAACCATAATAAAGCATAAACTGAACTGAATAAAGGCTATTAGAAAGCCTTCAATATAATTTAAGAATTGAAAAAAAAAATCTCGGAGTAAAAGGTGAATGAATTAGAATAAGTGAAAAAGAGATTGTTAAAGAAACACTTGCTAGGCTAGGGGTTTAGCTCAGTGGTACAGCACATGCTTAAATGTGTGAGGACCTGGTTTCAATTTCCAGCAGCACTCCCTTCTCCAAAATGCTAAATCAGTAAGAAGAGTTGCTTTTATAAAAGCAACTATTACTTTCTCCCCTACTTCTATTATTTCTTCCCCTCACTGCATATTTATAAATGTTCTGTAATACATATTATGTGAACAGATTTGTGGTGGGGAGCAGGGAGAATATGCAAAGCAGTGTAGGTAAAATGAAGATACAGAATCTCCTTCAGAATGAAATAGATAATGGTTTAGGCGGACTGACGATGTGGAGGACATGGAGACAGTGCAAAAGCATTCATCTTTCAAATATAGCCATCTCTAAGAAAAGGTAAACAGTCCAGGAGTCAGGGAAAGAGTGGCAAGGAAATAAAATAAAGAAGTCGAGAGGCCGGGGATTTAGCTCAGTGGTTTTGCTGCCTGCCTCACAAGCACAGGGTCCTGAGTTCGATCCCCAGTACCAAAAAAAGAGAGAAAAGTCGATGCAACAGGATTGGTTTTGTATATATAAAAATGGAAGAAAAGAATGAATTACACCACAGCAAAGCTATTATTTTAAAAAGTGAGCTGGGTGTGGTAGTGCATCGCTGTAATCCCAGCACTTGGGAGGCTAAAACCGGAGGATGGAGAGTTTGAGGCCAGCCTGGGCTACACAGTGAGTTCAAGGCCTGCCCCTGCCTGGACTACATAGCAAGACCCTATCTAAAAAAAATTTTTTTTAAATTAGGAGGGAAGATAGGAGGAAAGACACTTCCTCCTCTCTCTCCCTCTCTCCCTCTTTTCCAATACTGGGGATCAAACTCAGGACCTTCTGCTTGCATGGCAGGCATGGAGCCACTGAGGTAAATCCCTGCCCGTCTTTTTTTTTTCACTTTTGAGACAGGGTCTTCCTATGTAGTTCAGATTGGTATTGAACTCAGTATGTATCCCAGGCTGGCTCCAACTTGCAGTGATCCTCTTGCTTTGGCTTCCAGAGTGCTGAGATTACAGGTGTGTGCTACCACACCTGGCTAGACGATGTCAATTTTTAAACATTAATTCCAAGGTTAAGATCATGGACTTTTAAATCGGACTGAAATGAGTTTATACAGTATTGGCTGAGAATATCTGCATAAGGAAGTGTCTTAACTTCTCTAAGTACATAGTATTTATGAAGCTGTTGAGAGGTTCACTGATATATGTATTTTAAAGATCCCAAGCTTGGCATACAGTAACCACTCACTAAGTGTGATTAATATTGGCTCTATTAAATAAACTTAAATGACCACAGGGTTTTGCCATTAACTAGCTGGGTGGCTCTGAGCAGTCACTTGCCATTTCTAGGTCTCACCTCCTCATAGTGAACATTTTCAAAGCTGAGTATGGTGGCACATGCCTGCCATCCCAGCACTCTGGAAAGCTGAAACAGGATTGTAAGTGTGAGCCCAGACAGGGCAACTTAGTGACTTAGTGAGAGCCTGTCTCAAAATAAAAAATAACAAAGGGCTGGGATGTAGCTCAGGGTGAAGTTCCTGGGTTCAGTCCCCAAGTACCACCCTAAAAAACAACAAATTCAGTATATTTTTGATATATATGTATATTTTTAGCACATCCACAAGACTATTTTATTTCCTTCTCTGCGCTACAACTTGCTTTACTCTTATGACACTTAACTCCAACCGCTTGAACTGATTCCCACCACCTTCTTAGTTACTGGACTACTCCATCATTGAATTTTCTTACAGATAGCTCTGAAACTTTTTTTTCTGGTTACTGAAAATATGTATTTTAAAATTCCTTTGAAATCAGAAGTCAGTTTTGGCAGGCATATTTTTATTTTATTTACTGTTTAAAGACCATCCTTTTATGCTAAATTAAATATATCAGTAAAGTTTATGCAATAAAGTAGGAAAAATATAGACTTTATGGTAAGGCCTGGGCTCAAATATTAGTTCTGCTTCATCCTAGGTTTATGACCATGGGAAAGTCATCTAACTTCCCTGGGCCTCCCATCTGGCATCAGAAGTGGGGATGAACAGGAATAATGAGGACTCGAGGAAATGCGATTGTACAATAAGATCAGAGCACAGTGTCCAGCACAGACAGCAGTGGGCACTGTTATTGGCGCTGCAAATCAACAGATTAAAATAATATTCATTACCTTACACACAAAATAGCTCTTTATTTTTGAATTTTTTTCTCTCAAATTTTCTGTTATTCATTTAGTTCATCCTAGC
Organism: Heterocephalus glaber; assembly: GCF_000247695.1. The sequence goes on from NW_004624804.1 coordinate 10,064,997, forward strand.
CCACGTCCTTTCTTAATTCCTGAATTATATCCAGGTACATACGCTACTTCTAATTTTCCCTTCCTTCAACTCAAACCTAAATATAATATCAAGTTAGCTTTACAAAACATTGCTCAAAACTTCAAAACCTCCCAAATACCTAAAGAATAAAGTTCAAACTTCTTCTTTTTTTTTTTTTGGACCGAGGATTGAACTTGGGTACTTCTGCTTGGGAGGCAGGCGGCGGAACCACTGAGCTAAATCCCCAGCCCCTAAAGTTCAAATTTCTTGTTGAGGTATTTAAGATCCTGTGATTTTTATCAAAATGAATTCATGCTTCTCTATGTAGGTACAGATACTCCTGCCAACTTGTTTCTTTGAATGTATCACATGCTTTCTGAACCCCTCCATCTCCATTCAGATGTGCCCTGCCCTTGGAACACTGTCTCTGCTCTTCTCAGCTTACCTATGATGCACCCTTCAAGGCTCATTCGAATCCTACCCCGCTAGAGGAGGTAAAAGCAGATCCCCACAACGCTCTCCTCCTTGCCTCAATTTTTTTATTTTTTTGGTACCAGGGATCCCCTGAAGTCACTATGTAGCCCAGGCTGGCCTCGAACTCTTGGTGATCCTCCTGCCCCAGCCTCCCAAGTGCTGGGATTACAGGCGTGCACCACCATGCTGGGTTCCCTTGCCTCAGTTTTTAAACTCAGTATTTGTGAAACACACACCTGGCATTTGGTTATTTATAATGTGCAGATTTATAAAGGTTCTGCTTTCATTCATTTTTTTGGTCTTATCATGGAAGTGACCATATTTTATACTTCTTTCTATAGTTCATGGTCCCAACACTTTTACTGTTAATTAGAAATTATTGGGGGCCAGGGATGTAGCTCAGTGGCGCTGCACCTGCCTTGGAAGTACAAGGTCCTGAGTTTGATCCCCAGTGCCAAAAAAAATTAAATAAAAGAAATTATTAGCACTAAGCAGTGATAGTCATTTTAGTCTCTGTCCTCTGTGATGCTGTTAGTTTCCTGCTTTGATGTTTGCTTTGAGTTATTTTAAACATTATAAACCCCATAATGTACAGCAAGTGCAAAGCAGTGGGATTATCTGGAAATCCTAAGTAAATCAGTGTCTAAATTAGGGTTGAAATGAAAGAGATGGCTAAAGATTTTTTTTTTTTTGGTACCGGGAATCGAACTCGGGTCCTTGCTTTTGCACAGCAGGCAGCGAAACCACTGAGCTAAATCCCTGGCCCCAAGATAGCTAAAGATTAAAAAACAAAATAGTAATGTATAAATAGGATAAACTGTTTGATCACAGAAATGGGTCCTAAGAACAAAGACAGGCATGTGTAACATATAGAAAGTTTTGAGCCTATAAAATTGATTTAAAAAAAAGAAAATAAAAAAAATAGCAGAAAGAAAGAAAAAAAGGAAAAACTTTTAAGTGTATGGCTGCTAGGAGAACAAATTCAATTTTAGATTCCTAATAGATGAGCTAATTCAGGAAATAATTGGAAGTTAATTTGAAAATATGAAAGCTGAGCACATAAAGTTCTGCTGAGAGCGGGGCAGCAGCCTTGGACAGAGCTGTGGAGTCCCTACATTACCAGAGTGGGCAGAAAGCCACTTAAGAGCTTCCTACGGTCTCATGAGGGTTAACGAGGAAGAAAGTTTCCTGCCTCCACAGATTTTCAAGGTAAAGAAGCTGCTCAATTTTGTTTGGAAAGAGTGACCACTAGGTTAGCTAGCAGAAAACTATTCCTAGCTTTAAAGCTTAAAAAAACCTAAATAACTCTTATTCCATAGAACTGTATCTGGGAAGTGTAAGCTGCATCCTCCTATCCATGACATTCTAGATTTAAGAACAAATCAAATTACAAAGTTTGGGTTCAGAGGAGCCTTTGTTATATGGTTTAAATACCTAAATGGAAATGCATGTCACCAAACTCAACCAAAGTCATTCTCCATCCATGGAACCTTGCGTCCTTTTTACGTTTGTATGAATTGAGAGTATCATATGAGCTCTTAAGTAAATTTCTAGCTTGTTAGAATGCAAGAAAACCAGCAAAATTAAATATATTTTAAAATGGTCTAAGTCATTTTCTCCTTTCTAAATAAATTGGGGAAACACAAATGTTAATGGTTGTGGATTCTGGTTCAATAACCTAGATAGGTAAAGGAATATAGGCTGAAAACATTTTGAAAATACCTGATTTTTAAAATAAGATTGCAAGTATTATAGGGCCGCTATGCATTTTATTTATTTTTGGTAAGACTCTTGTAGTCAGTAAGATTTTACTAGTGCTCAAAATGAGAACAGCATGTTACTTCCTAATAAAATACACTGCCAGAAATGCAGTAGAAAAATACACCACTATAATTCAGAAAAGACTCTACCTGATAGAAGACGAACCAGATGTTTCTGTATCAGGACCTGAGAACAGGTAACCCTCTGTGCAACTGCATACTGCATTAATGCTTTCAGACCATTGTGCTAGATTGTAAGAAAGGGGAAAATAAAATTATAAGATTATCACTATACAAAAACAACCCTGATCTGTCAGAATTAGTTAGAGTCACTAAAGATTTTACATTCTAATTATAGCCTTCTTTTTTTGAGAGAGTCTCACTGTGTAGCCCAGGCAGGCCTCAAACTCACACTTCTGTCTCAGTCTCCGGAGTGATGGGATTACAGGTGTACACCTAACTACAGTATTCTTGATACCCAAAAAGTTTTATGATCTTACTAAACTTACTTTCTCATGACAAAGTAGTATTAAAGCTATATCATCTCAGTTCTCATTTAAGCACTCATTTTGTCCAGCATCAACTTATTAAACATCTGGACTTATTCTATTGAGACTGTGCAAATGTATTTCTAAAAAGATGGTAAGAAAATTTCCGAGCCACTGAAATGTATCTTCTGTTTCTCAAAAAACAGGATGGAAACTACAGGGAAGTACACTAAGGACTATTAGTCTCCTGTGCCAGCTGTCAGAAAAATAAGAGGGAGCCAGGCACGGTGGTGCATGCCTGTAAGCAGCACTTGGAAGGCAGAGGCAGGAGGATTACTATGAATTCGAGGCCAGCCAGAGCTACATGGTGAGTTTAAGGGCAGGCTGAACTATGTAGTGAGACCCTGTCTCAAATAAGCAAGAGAGGGGAGGGGAGGAGGAAAGGGCTAGAAGAGATATGGTCTAGAAATCTCTCAGTTGCCTCTTTTGTCTCCATGAGGCTAATGAGCATACTTCTTGAGGACCATTTTCCATAGCTGCCTGTGTCACAAGGCTTAGGCCTGAGGCAGGAGAACACTCCTGGGCATCAAGGAGTCACGACGTAATTTCACTCTTGAATTCAGTGTGATGATTTGGGTAGAGGTAAGCCAGCATCAACACTCATTGTTATAGGACAGTGCAAAAGCAGCGAGGCAGAAAAACCACGGAGACACCAGGCTACTATTTGGCAATGGGCAGAGAGGGGGAAAGGTAAGTATCACCTGACTGTGTGAAACACATTTAGCCACTAACCCTGAATAAGCTTTTCAAGTGCACAACAGTGACCATTCAGTTTTTCATGAAATTCAAGCAGCTCTTTTTGCCCTAAAGAATTCTGCTACTCTTTAAAAATAAAGTTTTTTTTTTTTTAAAACAAAGATAAATTAACTGTGCAATTCCTTAAAAACAAAAACACTGTCCCATAGTGTGAATCTTGCTGGAATATACATACCTGCCTATTTTGAAGAGCTCCAAAAAGAGGTTTTCCTTCATCTCCCAAGAGGTTTTCTTAAAGTATAAAAAAACCATAAAAATGATAAATCCAGAGTACTGCTACAATTGTATACTATTCTTAGTTTCTATTATATGTTCTTTAATTATATTTTTGATCAGATGATTTGCACTTTTCCCCTTCAAAGTCGATGCCAAAATTTTCCATTTTTTGAGAGAATTTTAGAAAACCAAATGTAGGCAATTTACAAATTACTCTACAAATAATACAGATCCTGCGGCAATTTATAAAGAATGTGTGGAGCTGGGTGTGGGCATGCATGCCTGTGATCCCAGCACTCCAGGAGGATCACCATGGGTTCGAGGCCATCCTGGGCTAAATAGTGAGTTCAAGGCCAGCTTAAACTTCACAGCAAGACCCTGTCTCAAAAAACAAAAACAACAAAATAACAGCAACAAAAGAAGAATGTTTGGGAAAAACATGGCAGACTGGTTTGGTTTTTCTTCTTAACTTATCTTTATGTAAAAACATTTTAAAAAGTATTTTTTGTATATAAATATAATCTAGGGCCCAAGATTTAGCTCAGTGGTGCTGCTGCCTGCCTTGCAACTGCAAGGTCCCAAGTTTGATACCCGCCCCCCCCAATATATATATCCTATTTTCTTCAAAATGTGTAAGTAATTTTATTGCTCTTTTAAGTAAAGTTCAAAAATAATTAGGACAGATTTATAAAAAAAGAAGATGAAATTAAAAATATAAAAACAATGAAATTTAAAATACATTTTGGTTTTTTTGTCATGGTATTTATTCTTAAAGTAATTTCATTTTCATTGATCCTTGGCAGTAGATATCACTGAACACAGAAAGCTTATTTTCTGGCTTTTTTTTTTTTTTAATCTCTGAATGAACAGTAATAAAGGATCCTCAACTATTTTCTTATGCCAACATATCCTGTATATTTTTCATCATCTCCAAGGAGAATAAGATAAGTTAGATGGAAATACACTAAGAATAAATAGATTTCACCACAATAATAACTATGTGAGAGAACATATTTGTTAACTAGCTTGGCTGAACTTTTCCACAATGTATACACTGTTTTTCAAAACATTATGTTGTGGGGACTAGGGATGTAGCTCAGTGGCACCATGCCTGCCTAGCAAGGTCCTGAGTTTGATCCCTGGTACCGCAAAAACAAAACAAAACAAAACAAAACAACACCATTATGTTGTACCCAGTTACAATTTCAGTTGTCAACTAAAAACCAAAGAAATTATGTCTCCTCATTGGGAAAAAAAAACTATACCAAAGATAAGATAATATTATACTAATCAAACAGAATCCAATTACTAGACTACAGCACATGTGAAAAAATTCGGTATGATCTCCAGTGAATTTCTCATCTCCTTTGTGATAAAACCACGACCCTTTTTTTTCCCTTAAATTCTTTTATCGGTACATTTTAGGTATATAATATGTTTATCATTGGGTGCTTGTACCTGTACATGATGTATCTTAGTTCTTATTTTTTTCCCCATTACCTCTGTGCCCTTCACCCCCTCCACCTTTCCCTATTTCCATAGATTTCGTTTCCATGTTTTTCTTTTCTCATAATTTTTCCTTTCCGTTCTTCCCTTTCCTCTTCCGCTCCCACCACCCCTACACCTGTGGAACTTTTCCTATTTCAAATTATCAATTACTCGTTTTAATCATTTTCATCCTTATTTACACTTTCAGTTTCTCACACTAGAGAAACTATTTGGTATTTAC
>NW_004624804.1:10073089-10121218 GCF_000247695.1 Heterocephalus glaber
CCTCTGTTTTCCTAATATGGGCATTCACTGCTATGAATTTCTCACGTAGAACTGCTTTCATTGTGTCCCATAGATTCCCGTATGTTGTACTGGCACTTTCATTTACTTGTAGAAACTGTTTAATTTCTTCTTTAATTTCCTCTGTGACCCATTGGTTGTTCAGGAGGGTGTTATTCAATTTCCATGTGTTTGTGGGTGTTTTGCGGTTTCTTATGTTATTGATCTCCAATTTCATCGCACTATGGTCTGATAATATACACGGGGTAACTTCAGTTCTTTTACATTTACTTAGACATGTCCTATGAGCTAGCATGTGGTCTATTTTGGAGAATGACCCATGTGCAGCTGAAAAGAATGTGTATTCTGATTTTGTGGGGCCATGACCCTTTTTAAATGTTCAAGGCCTGAATATAAATGCCTGATTCCTAATGCTTGTCTTCCCAAAGACAGCTGATTAAATACTGTTTAAGGATTGTTACATTTCTCAATAATTTGTTTAAAAAAAACCCCAATTTGTTCAGATTCTATTATATTTAAATCTCATTTTTCCTACTTCTCATTTTATTTACTCAAGGTAAATATAAACCAGTGTATTATGCTATATTCACAATTTAAGTCCAAATTAAGTTTGGAAGTGACTCATAAAATCTGTTCAGAGAATGATGTAGGAAGGCTTTGGGGGAAAAGTGGCTTTATGCCACATAATTCAAATTATGAAATAATGTATTGTTACAAAAATATATACAGTAAAGAAAATACAGCACACCCCATTAAAAACTACTGCTAAAGTTATATATTGGAAAAAGGAGAGTTAAAGTGGCTTAAAGATGATGTGAGAGAATTATTGTTCTTAATGTCTTCTGTAGAGCATTATATCTTATAATTGTAATGAGCAAACAGGCTAATTTAAAAACCTAAGAGTTCAGGCAGGGTAGGGCATACCTGCAATCCCAGTTACATGGGAGCCCGAGGTAAGAAGTTCAAGATCAGCCTAGGCAATTTAGTGAGATCCTGAAAAGGGCAGGGGTTGTAGCTCAGTAGTACAAGCATGTGTAAGGTCCTGGATTCAAATCCCCAGTAGCAGAAAAAAACAACAAGAACAAGAAGATAAAAACAAAAATGCAAGAGATGCTTCTCTGTTTTGCTTTTCTAAGGGAAATTTCCCATAAAGAAAAGATTTTTTTTTTTTTTTTTTTAGACAAGGTCTCACTGTGTAGTTCATGGTGGCCTTGAAGTCACTGTGTAGCCCAGGATGGCCTTCAGTTTGCAGCAATCTTCCTGCCTCAGCCTCCCAAGTACTGGGATTACAGGTGTGAGCCACCATGCCCAGCCCTAAAAAAGATTTTGAAAGATGGCTTCCTTGCAGGCATGGTTAGTTTCTGTTTGCTAATCTGTCTCTCCTGATCACCTCAGACTTTCCCCTTTTCTGGTAATATTTTTTAGGTGATTCTGGTTTCCATAATTCTCTTGAAGTACATAAGAAAAATTCCTGTAAATTTCTGAATTGAGGGCCAGGGATTTAGCTCAGTGGTTCTGCCACCTGCTTTGCAAGTGCAAGGTCCCAAGTTGAATCCCCAGCACCAAAAACAAAAAAATTCTGAATTAAGATGTATATATAGAGATATAAATTATTTTGAGATGGGGTCTTGCTATATAGTTTAGGATGGCCTTGAACTCACTATGTAACCTAGGCTGGCCTCAAATTCACAGTGATCCTTCTGCCTCATCCTCTTAAGTGCTGGGATTATAGATACGTGCCATCCTGCCTTGCCTAGCTTGATTTGCCAATTATTTTTTTAATCTTTCTTCTAGTGTGGAAAATATGCCACTTTTGCCTACAGCATGCTTTGTGTTATCCCTTTAAAATGCTTTTTTTTTTTTGACATTTAAAAAAATTATATGTTTGCAGTACATAATGATTACATTTATTGTGGGGAATTGGTACGGGTACATAACACATCTCAATTCTTTTTTTCCCCCTTCTCCTCCACCCTCTGTGCCCCTCCCCCTTCATTAGCATCAAACTACTTTTATGTTGCCTATGGCTATTATGGTAGTTAAAAAGAGATCAGTGTAAAAAATTCTCAGACTTAATGGGAACCAGATTACACTAATATACTGAAATAATACACTAATATACTGAAATATACTAGTAGGCCTAGAAGCAAGTAAAATTATTCTATGCCATTGGGAAAAAAGAAAAAAAAATTGGTCAATCAGTGTTAATTTTGTTTCATAGAAACATACAAATCACTTTAGAGGTCTTACCAATTGCCTGGACAGTGAAAGCACACGTGCTCCAGGTCATCATGGGGACTCGAGGATCCATTTCATCAGGAGGCACTTTCAGTCCAATTCTATACACTGTTGTGGCAAAGAGAATGACCATTTCCTTGATACTATTAGAATACTTGATCCTAAAAATAAAACAAGAAAAAATTATATAATAATTTAGTAAAGGAGATCAACTCCATGCTTGTGGATTCCACACCCTGGTTTCAGCTACCTGCCAACTCCAAACTGGCTCTGCATTTTGCTTCCCCTTGCAAGGGGCAGCAGAGGTGCCAACCAACCAACCAGATTGTGGGCAAGGCCAACGCCTGGGAACAGAAGAGGTGATGACACAGCAAGCCACCGCCAGGCCACAACCATCTGCAAACTCCAAGCGGCTTTACATTTTGCTTTCCCTTGACACAGGGCAGCAGAGGTACAAACTAACTAACCAACCTGATCCTGGATGAGGCAAATGCTCAGAAAGAAGGTAAGCACGAAGCGCCAGCCCAGACTCAGGGAAAAAGTATAAACCTTGCTGGTAGCTTCAGAGATTTCAGTATTACCTTCCAAAAGTGACTGGGTGAGAGACTACCACTGGAGACTGCTGCACGAAGGGTGCAGGTTAGACACAGACCCCTGAGAAGTTAAGCTCAGGCTCGGTAGGACATGGGCCCTGCCCTCCACAGTGACATAACAGGCCCAGTGAGTGTGTACCTTCAGTTTAGCAGTCTGCTTGAACCCATGTACCATGGTACCATGGCCTACATCCAGCAGAGACCAGAGAGTTGACTGCTTTCCCCATCTACCAAAGTGAGCAAGGACACACCTTGGCTTAGACAATTACCACAGTCTGGGATGAAAGGACAGAGGGGCTTCTGGTGCAGGGAGGGCACCTCACAAACCCACAGCCCCTAAAGCTAGGCAGAGAAAATCATGACATGATGGATTCCAAGGCTACAGATCCTAGAAAGAAACCATTCAAAACTCATTCAAAAACATAGAAATTTTTTTTTATTCAATCTTTAAAAATTTTTTAAAAAATTTTTGTTTTTCTCTTTCCTTGTTTTTTTTGGGGGGGGTGGGGAATAGGTAGGATTTTGCTGCTCCTTTTTTCTCCACCTCTCTTTCTTTTAACTTCTTTTTCCTCCTTTTTTATTATGAGACAGGATCTTACTATGCAGTGCAGGCTGGTCTTAAACTCACTATGTATCCCAGACTGGCCTGGAACTTGTAGCAATCCTCTTGCCTCAGCCTCCCAACTGCTGGGATTACAGGTGTGCACCATCATGCCCAGCCCTTCTTATTTTTTATTTCCTGTATTTTACTCTCTTTGTTCTTTTGTGATTAATTTCTAATACTATTAAATTCCTTTTATTCCTCAGTAGGCTCTTACTTCACTTTTCTCATCTTCCATTAATTTTTCAAATTTGATTTTTAAATTTCTGTTCCCCTACTCCCTCTATCTTTACTAGTATAGTAATTACTAGAATAACTATTAAGCCTTATGAATCTTTAGCTAGCTTGTTAATTCTATGCTATTACTATTTTATTGGGGTTTTTTTGTGGTTTTGTGGTACCAGGGGTCGAACTCAGGACCTTGTAATACTGTTTTATTGTTCGTGGAAGTAAAATTGTTCCATTTAGTATATACTTATTGCAGGTCAATATTTGGTTTGTTTTAGTGTTTATAAGATAATTATAAATTTCTTTTCAAAAGTTAAGGGTGGTACATTGTTGGTTCATAGGGTATGTCAATATCTAGTTTGATGCTATTATTGTCAGTGATTTTATTACTATAGCCAAGGTGACATAGTTGTCATGATTAACTAGTTTTCTCTAGATGACAATATCTGATTTAGCCACAGACCTCTAGGGCACAGCCTCCCAGATTAACATGAAAGTCAGTGTTCTAAAATCACCAAATGGTTTTGGTTTAGAGATAGAGGTGGGGGGATAATAGGAAGTGCCACATTGAGAATGAGTGTATTTTGGGTTTTTTTGGTACCGGGATTGAGCTCAAAAGCTTGTGCTTACAGGGCAGGCGTGATGGCACATTGAGAATGAGTGTATTTTGGGTTTTTTTGGTACCAGGGATCAAACTCAGGAGCTTGTGCTTGCAGGGCAGACATGATGCCACTGAACTAAATCCCTGGCTAGATGACAGTATCTGGATTGCCTTTGTGTCATCGATGATACTGTGGCCCATTTCTGGAGAACTGGGTCCTGGGACAAATGTGATACAGCTTTCCCTCCCAAATACATGGAGGTGGCTGGATCCTGGGACAGAGGTAAAGGTCTACAGTTAAGCTATGCCCAAAAGATACCTATGAAAAGTAGATATTAACTAAACTAGCCACAAAGCTTTCTACTATAGAAAGACACACTTTTTTTCTTTTTCTCTGGTACCAGGGATCAAACTCAGGACCTTGCACTTGGCAGGCAGGTGTCAGCACCACTGACCTAAACCCTCGGCAAGCTTTCTATCATATAATCTCAAGCCTCAGTACAAAAAACAAACAAAAAGAAACATGAGAAGAGAAGTCCATAAAATGCCTCCCCTAACTCCCAACATCTCTAGGGTGATCCATGGGGCATCGTAGGGGAGGAAATCAAAAGGTACACAGCCAAATTATTTGAAAGAATAACAGAAGAAATAAAAAACAGATCAGGGCCGGGGATTTAGCCCAGTGGTTCCGTCGCTTGCCTTGCAAGCGCAAGGACCTGAGTTAGATCCCCAGTACCAAAAAAAAAAAAAAAAAGATCAATAAGATGCTTAGTGAACTCAAAGAAGATATAATTAAACAGATAACTGGCTTAATAAAACAATCAGCAAGTCTACAGAAGACATTAATAACAAGCTAGTTAGCTTATCTAAACAAAATGATACAAAACATGAATATCCAGCACTGAAAAGAATTGGAGTCCATAAAAAGGCACAGATATTCAGGATATTAAAAATTCTGTCAGAAGTATGGGCAGGAGAAGGTACCAATGTGAGAAGACAGTTATCAAAAACAGAAGACAGGGGGCTGGGGATTTAGCTCAGTGGTTCTGCCACCTGCCTGACAAGTGCAAGGTCCTGAGTTCGATCCCCGGTATAAAAAAAAAAATACAAGACAGAGTAGTTGTCAGTGATCAATTAATTAATGAAATACCTTAAAGACAACTAGAAAACATGAAAACCAACAGCTAGTAGATGACTAAAAGAAGACTAATCTAAGATTAACTGAAATTATTGAAAAATCAGAAGACAGCAGAAAGGCATAAAAAATGTTACTGAAATAACAGCAGAAAAATTTTCAAATATGGGAAAAAATTCAATATACAGGTAAGTGAAGTATGTAGAATCCAAATCAGCCCAATCAGAAAAGAACTTCTCCATGTGTGAAAATCCCAGAAGTCCAACACAAGAACAGAATCTTAAAAGCTGTTAAAGAAAAGCAATGAATCACTTATGCAGATAAACTCTTTAGAATTACAGCAGACTTCTCAACACAAACCTTAAAGGCCAGGAGACCTTGAAGTTGTGTTTCAAGCACTAAAAGAAAACAACTTCAACCTCAGACTGATATATCCTGCAAAACTATTTTTCAAAATTGATGGAGAGGGCCGGGGATTTAGCTCAGTGGTTTCACCGCCTGTTGTGCAAGCGCAAGGACCCGAGTTCGATATCCGGTACCAAAAAAAAAAATTGATGGAGAAATAAGATATTTCCATGATTAAGAGCAGCTAAAGAAATTCATGACCACCAAGCTAGCACTCCAAAATTTCTTCAACTAGAAAGAGACAAGAAAGCTAAAAATGACAAAAGGTCTAATAGAAGGAATACAGTAGGTAGAGTGAGCATTTAAGTAGAAGGGAAGGAAAGGGAATCAGCAACAGGAAAACAATGCAATGACAGGAATAAGTCAATACTTATCAGTAATAATTGTCAATGTGCATAGTCTCAATTCCCCAATCAAAAGACACAGAATGATGGAAAGGATCAAGAAGCAAAATCCAACAGTAATGCTGTATACAAGAAACACATTTAATCAAAAAAGAAATTCGTAGATTAAAAAAAGGATGAAAACAATATTCCATGCAAGGGAAACCTGAAAAAAACAGGTGTAACTATCTTTTTTTCAGACAAAATGGGCTTCAAGACAAAATTGATTGGAAAAGGCAAAGAAGATTACTACATATTGGTTCAGAGAACAATTCAACAGGAGGAGATATAACAATTATTAACATATATACAACTTTATAAAACAACCAGCACTGGACATAAAAGGTCAGATAAACATAAACACGATTATAATGAGGGACCTCAATACCCTATTGTCACAAATAGATCAATTAAACAAAAAATCAACAAAGAAATATCAGTGATGAACAAAAATGTCACACAAATGGACTTACTAGGTATCTACTGAGTGTTCCACCCAGTAACAGAATATACATTCTTCTCAGCATCACATAGAACTTTCTCCAAACAGACCACATATTAGCTAATATGGCATGCTTAAGTAAATACAAAAGTATCAAAATTATATCATGCATATTATTAGATTTTAGTGCAATGAAACTATAAATCAATTGTAAGAGAAACCACAGAGATTATGCAAATGAATGGAAATTAAACAATACACTCTTAGAGAACAGTCAATAGGTCACTTAAGAAATTAAAGAAGAAACAAAACAGTTCCTAGAACTAAACCAGAACTTCTGGAACACTACTATGGTAAATGAAGTCTTAGGGAAGTTCACAACTGTGAATGCCCACATCACAAAAACAGAGTGAGCCCAAATAACCTAAAAATGCACCTCAAAGTCCTAGAAAAACAAGAACAATCCAAGTACAAAGCTAGTACAGGTGTGTTAATTACTTTTCTCCCATTGCTGAGACAAAATACCTGACACCCAACAATAGAGGGGAAGGGTTTATTTGGCTTACAGTTTGTAGAGGTTTCAGTCCAAAACTGGCTGGCTCCAAGGCAGGGATGATAAACAGGCATTGCAGAGGAGAAACAATTAAGTGCCCTCTCAGTAGCAAAGGTAACAAGAGGAACTTAACAGCATCTCCCTGCCCTTTTGTTTCACTCAGCCTACTTAGGGCAGGCAGCACTCACACCCTTAATCTTAGTGCCCTTGAACCTAGCATTGCATCATGAATCAATTCCAGCTTCACACACTCTAGATCAAGCCTATGACCACATGAGGCTTTGGTGGGACATCTAGACTCAAACTATAACAACAAGGAAGGAGATTATAAAGACCAAAGAAAAAAAATCAATGAAATTGCGACTAAAAAAATAATACAAAGAATCAGTGAGCCAGGCGTGGTGGCACGTGCCTATAATTCCAGGACTTGGGAGGCTGAGGCAGGAGAATTGCCTTGGGCAACATGGTGAGTTCAAGGCCAGCCTGAATAACACAGACTCTGTTTTAAAAAAAACCTAAAAAAACCACAAAACCACTCCCCCCAAACAAAAGCCCCCAAAATAAATAAAATCAAGAACAAGACAAGGATATCCACTATCAGTCACCATTCCTGCTCAACAAAGAACTTGAAATATTAGCCAGAGGAATTAGGTGAGAAAAAGAATTAAAAGGGGGGGCTAGGGATTTAGCTCAGTGGTTCCGCCTGCCTTGCAAGCACAAGGACCTGAGTTCGATCCCCAGTACCAAAAAAAAAAAATTAAATTAAATTAAAAAGGTATGTATGAGAAAAGAAGTCAAACTATCATTATTTGCAGATGATGTGACCTTCTACTTACAAGACCCAAATAATTTCACCAAAAGACTTCTAGAATTAACCTAATTCAGCAATGTAGCAGAATACAAAATCAACACAAAAAAATCCATAGGATTCCTGTACACCAATAATGAACTCATTGAGAAAGAAATTAGGGAAAAAAACCATTCACAATAGCACCAAAAAAAGTTAAATACTTAGGAATTAACAAACAAGGAAGTGAAAGACCTCTACAATGAAAACTACAGTTCTCTGAAAAAGGAGATCAAAGAGGACATCAGAAAATGGAAAGATATCCGCTGTTCCTGGACAGGCAGAAAAAATATATGCATCAAAATGGTCACTTCCAAAACTGATATACAGATTTAATGAAATTCCAATCAAAATACCAACAGCATTTTTCACAGAACTGGAGAAAACAATCCTAAAATTCATATGGAGGGCTGGGGATATAGTTCAGTGGTACAGTGCCGGCCTGGCAAGCATGAGGCCCTCAGTTTGATTCCTGGTAGAAAAAGAAAAAAAAGTCAAATATATATGGAGCCAAAAGAGATCCATAATAGCAAAACAATACTGGATAACAATACTGGATAACAAATGGGAAGCTTCACAACCCCAGATCTTAAATCATAGCTACAGTGATAATAGCAGCATGGTACTGGCACAAAAATAGACACCTAGGTAGACCAATGGAACAGAATAAAAGATGCAGAAATAACCTCAAGCACATTCAGCTAATTGATCTTTGACAAAGGGGCCAAAAACACACACTGGAGGAAAGTTAGCCTCTTTAATAAATGGTGCTGGAAAAACTGGCCATCCACATGCTGAAGATTGAATCTAGACCCATATCTCTCACTAAATTAAAATAAAAATGGATCAAGGATCTAAATGTTAAAACAGAAATAATCTACTGGAAGAGAGAATGGGTAAAACTGTTAAACCCGTAAGTATAGGCAAGGACTTTCTGAACAGAATACTGGTGGCACAGGAAGGAGTCCTGAGAATCAACAAATGGAATATCAAATTGAAAACTTCTGCACAGCAAAAGAAACAACCAACAGAGTGATGAGGCAACCTTCAGAAAGGGAAATCTTTTTTTTCCAGCTATTCTCAGACAAAGGACTAACACCTAGAACAGAATACCCAAAATAAAAGACCCAATCAAAAATGGGCAAGTGAAATTAATAGATACTTCTCAGAAGTAGAAATAGCCAATAAATACATGAAGAACTTTTTAACAGTGCTGCTATGAGGAAAATGCAGATCAAAACAACAGGACAATTTCATCTTATACCAGAAAGAATAGTCATCATCAAGAAATCAAATACTAACAAACGTTGGCGAGGCAGTGGAGAAAAAGCAAACCCTTCCATACTGTTGGTGGGAATGTAAATTAGTATAGTCCTATGGAAATTTGTGTGGAGATTCCTCGAAACTAAAACTAGAAATTCCATTTCACCCAGGTAGTCCCCTTCTAGGCATCTCCCCAAAAAAGTTAAAGACATATTACAGTGATATATGCTTACCCATGTTATAACAGCACAATTCATAATAGCTAAATCTTGGAAGCAGCTATATGTTCATCAATAGATGGAGAAAAAAAATGTAGTATTTATACACACTGGAGTACTACTTTGCTATAAAGAAGGATAAACTTGAGTCATTTGTAGGAAAATGGATGCACCTTGAAACCATGTTGACTGAAATAAATCAGGCACACAAGCTTAAATATCACATGATTTCTCTTATACGAGAAACGCAAAATATAAATAGAGCAAAGTATAAGATAGATAATAGAAAATAGCGAGATAGATTTTTCTCAAATGGGAAGGGGATCGAGAGATGGAGGAAGTGGAGAGGGAGAAGAGGAGATGAAAAAATTCAGATGTGTTATGTACACGTACCAACTTCCCACAAGAATGTAATCATTATGTACTTCAAACATAGTAAAGAACAAAAAAAACCCAAACCCAGGCACCTGAAAAATAAATTAGTAAATAAGATTACTTCCTAATAAATGAGGTATCAACATAATAGGAACAATTTTAACTCCTTTTGACTTAATCGTTCTTTGGTCGAAACTAAGTACCTCTGTAGAAGATTTATTCAATAAGAATTCGGAAATTTGGAAAGATAGAGCCTGTTCTCCTAAAGGTAGAAAAGTATCTCTTACAAAATGGTAATGACCCAAATGCAGTTTAAGATCATAGCCAGAAGTGTTCAGATCCAAATTAAAAGACAGACTGGGCAAAGAAGGATTAAAATTCAGAGGAATCAGATCTGTTCTAACAAGTTTTGGTATTTGGAAAAGGGACCAAAAGGTACCGTGGTGTTGATAGTGGTGTGTGTGTCATGTTCTGTGATAGATAATACCATATAGCACTTTCAGTAGTAGGGGGGAGATAATATACCCAAGAATTTCAACTAGTAAAAAGTAGTCTCTATTATCATCTTTGTGAAATACTAATACCCAATTAGGGGACATTATAGTTTTCAATGTGTTGTCACATATCTTTCCAGTAACTTTAGGAGGCAGGTGAACAGGCCACTGCTTCAAGTTTACATCCATGAACAATGAACTGGGAGCAGACTGGGGCGGAAACAGACTATTCAGAAAGTAACAACGCAAACTAGATGGGGTTTTAAGTGAAGTCTCTTAAATTCTGGTCCTCTTGTGGCATGGACCATATAAAATTGACATTTTTTTCTTTTTTTTTTTTTTGAGATAGGGTCTCGCTATGTAATTCAGGCTGGTGTTGAACTCACAATGTAGTCCAGGCTGGCCTCAAACTTGCAGTGATCCTCCTGCCTCAGATTTCCAAGTACTGAGATTAACAGGTGTGTGCTACCACACCTGGCTAAAATTGGCATTTTTTTGTTGTTGTTGTTGGTCAAAAATGGTTATTCAAGCTCAAGGACCCGAGTTTGATCCCCGGTACCAAACAAAAAAGAAAAAAAATGTTACTCAGAGGCATGGTCGAACCTAATACATATTACTTTAACATTGCAAAGCACTTATTATTTTGGGGCTAGGGATATAGCACCATGGAAGAGCACTTGCCTAGCATTTGAGAGTCCCTGAGTTCAATCCCCAGTAACACACACACACACACACACACACACACGCACACCATTTAATTTTACTAATACAAATAAAACTTCATGAAGATTTGTAATTTTTATTTTTATTTTTTTTGGTACTGGGGATCGAACTCAGGACCTTCCAGTTACAAGGCAGGCAGTGGCACCACTGAGCTAAATCCCTGGCCCTACTTCATGGAGAAAGAAATAAAAGTGGGATAAAAGAATAATTTTATAAATAAAAAAGGAAGGAAAGTAAGAAATATACACTAGTTCCTATTATTACTTTCTCAACCATGTAAAACAATTAATCAGATACTCACAGAGACTGAACTCCAAAACTCAGGATAGAATGAAACTCCAAAGTAGAATCTCCCATCCCTTGATCAAACAACGTAGGAATTACTGGGTTATCTCCTTACATATTAAAAGGAAAAAGAAAGAAAAATCATGAATATGTTTAATCGGACACTTTTTAACTTTTAAAAGTATATATGATCATTTTAGAAAACTTAGAAAATGACAATAAGCAATACAAAATCGCCTCTATTTTCTCCACCCAAATAACCACAAATAAAATTTGGATGATGATATTCTTTTCTCCATATAAATATTATACATACAACTTTTAAAAACTGATAATAACAAGCTGGGTGTGGTGGCATATGTCATAATCCCAGCAGTCCGGGAAGCAGATGCAGAATGATCACAAGTTCAAGCCTAGCCTTGTAATTTAGTAACTTAGTGAACTTCTATCTCAAAATAAAAAATAAAAAAGGCTGGGGATGTAGCTCAGTACAAAGGCTTTGAGTTCAATCTCCAGTACTGGAAAGAAAAGGAAAGGAACAAAAGACAATGTCATATAGTACTGTCCACATCTTGCTTCTCCCTTTTTCCTGTTTTTTTTTTGGTATCGGGGATCAAACTCAGGACCTTGTGCTTCCGAGGCAGGGGCGGCGCCACTGAGCTAAATCCCCAACCCTCTTTTTCCTTTTTTGAGACAGCATCTTGCTATGTAGTTCAGGCTATACTTTACATATAATTACTCAATTAATTCTTCAGCCAATTAAATATGTATTATCATTCCCATTCCCCAAATAAGAAAGTTGAATCACAGAGAGTGTTAAGTAACTTGCCCAAGAACTCACAGCCGGTAAGTGGATCTTGCTGACTCAGATGAATTTTGGATCAAAACTGTAAATCCATGTAGCCTGACTCCAGATTAATGTTATTCTGTATCTCAGTATGAAATGTGACTAAACTGAGTAAAATGATATAAGACAAACCTAAGTCTTAACTTAAGTAAAAAAAAAAAAAAAAACAACTCTCTGTTCCTAATACTTAACAAAACTGTATATTGGCAAACTAGATTTTAGCAAAATATTTTTTATAAAGATTTTGATACAATTTTCACATAGATTATAACAAGGTAAATTTAACCAAACCTTTAGCATGTTTCATATTATAACCTGATATTCTGGCCAGAACAGTCTGTATCCACCGTGCCAGGGTTAAAAGTTGAGCAAGAGCTTCTGCATTCTCACTGAAAAAATGACATTTAAATATTAATAAATCCACTTGTTCTAAGTCAATCTGAAGAGCTAGACTTGCAGTTTTTCCTTGAGTAAATGGCTACACCAAAATGTTAATTTCTCCAGATTAACCTGCCAGGCCATTGAAACATGTCTAATAATAAGATTTTGGGGGGGAGAGAGGGAATTTTAAAAGTACACAGAGCAAGACACCACCCAAAAGTAATGATGGTAGTAAATGAAAATACCATTCTTGTTGCTTAAGTGAAAAACTAGGTATTATCACTGGCTTCTCTGATTCTCACACTCTAATTTATTAGCTACTCTTATAGGTTTGCCTTCTAATATATCCCAAGTTGATTACTTCTTTCTGCTGCTACCTATTTACTCTAGTCCAACTCACATCATCCGTCACCTGAACTACTTCAACTGACTCCTAGTTGCTCTTTCTGCTTCTATTCTTGCTTCATTAAGTATGAATTCACCATACAGTAGCCAGAGGGTGCTTCTAAAACTGTAAATCATATTACATTACACCCCTGTTCAAAATACTCCAGTGGTTTTCCATTATACATAAAATAAAAAAATTCTAACTTCTTGTCTTAGGTCATAAGACTGTTATGCTCTGCTTCTCTGTTCCTCCAGGCATGCTGCCTTCTTTCTGTGCGTTGAGTGTATGATTATATTCTGAACTTGGGGCCCTTGCTCTTGATACTGTCTGGGTCTGTTGAAGAGGCTTTCTCCAATGTATGTTTTTGACCTTTTGTCAAGAATCAGATGTGTGTGACTGTGTGAGTTTGTTTCTGTGTCTTCTATTCTATTCCACTGGTCTATTTGTGTGCCAGTACCACACTGTTTTTGCTACCGTGACTTTGTAGTACGTATAATTTGAAATCGAGTATTATGACTTGAGCCTTGCTCTTTTTGCTTTGTCTAGTGCTGTGAAGAATGGCATTGGAATTCTGATGAGGATTATACTGAATCTGTAGATCACTTCTGGAAACATGAGATATTTTAATGTTAATTCTACTGATCCATGAATATGGGAGGTTTTTCCATCTTTATTGTCTTCTTCTATTTCTTTTATCAGAGTTTTGTAATTTTCAGTGTAGGCCTTTCACCTCCTTGGTTAGGTTGATTCCTAGATATTTTATTGTTTTTGAAGCTATTGTTAATGGAATTATCTTCCTGATTTTTTTTTCAACTAGTTCATTATTGGTATATAGAAAAACTATTGTATTTCTAATGCTAGTTTTATATCGTGAAAGTCTTTTGGTTCTCAAAAATGAACATATGCTAAGATGGATTATGACTAATTTTCTTTAAAAATACTAGTGCTTAAAAAAATACTAGTGCTTTAGTTTTAAATTTTTAAATAAATTTATTAAATATTTAAATTAAGTTTAAATTTAAAATTAAATTAAAATGTTAGTTTTAATAAAGTTTATATTAACTTTATATTATCTTAGATTACATTCGTATTGATTTTCTAAAAAACAAAAAGGAAAATATATTTACATTAGGTAATTTTTAGTGCTCCGTAAAAATATCATGTATAATTATACATTTCAGACACTAAGTAACAAAACTGTGACTACAGTACAGTGATGGTGAATTTTTTTAGAGCTTTCAATGATACAAACAGCCTGCTGCAGCACACATGCCATAGGTTCATCACCACTGCTATAGAATAAGTGTCCCAGGATTCTAAGATACCTGATCATAAGGATAAATTCTCTGACTTTAGAAAAGATTGCCCTGAAATACTATATTCTTAAAGACACCAAGAAAGGAAGCTACTGAGTATTCCTTTACAGAGTATATAATTTACATGTTTAATAGTCTTTATTTTGGGGAGTCATTACATAAAAAATGCTTGTGTAGGCTAACAAGGAGTTGGAAATCACTTTATTTTATTATGATTTATTTTATCTTTGTCTTCAGGTATATAACTAGGCAAGGCTTTTGAGTTAGGACTAGGTTCAAAACTTGGATCTGCCTCCAAATTCTTATCTTTAAATGCAAATAACAGTACCTGCTTCAGTAAGCTATTATGAAAACTAAGTAAGATAATGTAGCAAGTACTTGGTAGAGTGCCTACAGCATATTAATTACTCAATAAATGAATAAACTGTTCTAACACTATCTTCTTCCTAAAAGATGACATTCTACACCTTGATATGCTGAAAAAGATAATTTCTGGGCTGGGGATTTAGCTCAGTGGTGCCACTACCTGCCTCGCAAGCGCAAGGTCCCAAGTTCAATCCCTGACACCCCATCTCCCCCAAATAAGATAATTTCTAAATTAGGTTTTCCAATGGTATGAAATAGGGCATACACTTTTTTTTTGTTTTTTTGGTACCAGAGATCAAACTCGGGTCCTTGTGCTTTTGAGGCAGGCGCTGGAACCACTGAGCTAAATCCCCGGCCCCTATGTGTTTGTTTGTTTGTTTTGGTACCAGGGACCGAACTCAGGTCCTTGCGCTTTGGAGGCAGGAGGCGGAACCACTGAGCTAAATCCCTGGCCCTCCAATGGTATGAAATAATAGAGTGAGAGCAACAACTTCGTGACCTCGCTTCCCAAAGATATCACTTTTGAATTTGCTATTAAATTCTATTTACAGATGACCAGAAAATAAAAAATTTAAAGTGTTTTTCTTTTTCTTTTTTTTTTTTTTGGTTTTTTGAGACAGGGTCTTGCTTACGTAGTTCAGACTGGCCTTGGACTCATGGCAATCCTCCTGCCTCAGCCTCCCGAGTGCTGCTGAGATTACAGGCATGTCCCACCATGCCTGGCTCTTTTTCTTTTTTATGTATGTATGTATTTGGTTGGTTTTTGAGACAGGGTCTTGGTATGTAATTCAGGCTAGCCTTGAATTCAGCAATTCTCCTGCCTCAGCCTCCTGAGTGCTGGGATTACATGCATGCACCACCATGCCTGGCTCTAAAATGCTAAATGCTCTCATATTACCCAAAGCCACATGATAAATCTAATGTTTTAATTTTTATCATTTAATTTTTTCCAGATCTCTAAACATTTGGATCTTTAGAAAAATAGCAGAATTTGAGAAAATAACACAAAGGCCTTTAGAGCTATAAAACATTAACTCTGATGGTGGCAAAGGGCCATACGAAAGGACTGAATTGTTTTTCCATATCTTTTCTCTTTTTGTGAGTGCTAAGACAAATATCTGGATTCTATTGTAATGGTGGTTGGAAGATACATACACAACTTGTTGATCTGAGTAGATGAACTCCTAATTCTCTTAAAGACCCAAAATTGTTTTAAAATCTTATTTTAAAGTATGATACCAATCATGAAATGAAAAAAAAATTTCTAGTATGTACTCTAACAAAAACAGGTACAAACTAAGGGATTAATGACAAGTTTTAAAAAATTAAAACCAAGATATATACTAAGATGTACCTGTTTATCTTTTGTGGTTGCAGAGGGATAATGGGGATCACAGTGTTGCACAGAGACTTGCACAGAGGGCAGAGGTACTCCCCACTCTCCAAGTCAAACAGGTCCACGTGGACACGCTGCTGAGAGCTCAGTTGCACAGCTTCAAAGTACCTGCAAAGTCACAAAGAGAAAGGCCATCTAGAGCTACATATATGTCTCTTCCTTGATCCAAGTAAAAACAAAATCTAGAATTTTTGTTCCAATAAACATCTTTGCATTTATACACAAATAGAAGTTATAATTAGTATATGTGCTGCTGAAGTGAGCACTTTTTTTTTTTTTTTTTTTTGGTACCAGGGATCGAACTCAGGTCCTTGCGCTTGCGCAGCAGGTGGCAAAACCACTGAGCTAAATCCCCGGCCCAGAAGTTATAATTATAAAACAGGTTGCAAACCAGAATATATATCACAGCAAATAAAAATTTAAAGTACATTTACTGACTCCTGACTCGTCTCTTGTCTCAACAGCATGGAGACATAACTGTAGATACTATTCCCTTAGTTTCCAATGACCACCTTCGTTAGTAAGAGTTATCAAAGAAAGTTATATATATATATTTTAATCCAATGGCAAATGAGTAAACTATACAAACTATTTCTCAGGAATTACATTTTTAAATTTTTATAGAGATAAAACTAGAACTTCTTGCCCTATCTCAAAGGTGCTTGCCACTGTGTGTATTCAAATTTTTTTTTTTTAAATAATAGTTACTGCCTTCTTTATATTGATATGCTGATTAGCTTTTGGAAAGCAAGCACAAATAGTGAATTATTGTTATTGTTATTATTTTATTATCTTTTTTTCAGTGCTGGGGACTGAACCCAGGGCTTTGTACACATCAAGAAAGCAGTCTAGGGCTGGGGATTTAGCTCAGTGGTTCTGCTGCCTGCCTCTGCAAGGGCAAGGTCCCAAGTTTGATCCCCTGTACCAAAAAAAAAAAAAAAGGAAATTAGTCTACCACTGAGGCATACTCTCAGCACCTGAAAAATCTTAAATTGATAACTTTGTATACCAATTCCCAAGGCTTTTAATAATTAGTACCATGCAAACAGAATTAGTAATTAAAATTGCTTCAATTATTCCAATAATAAAAGAAAGAAGACATGAGAAAACATGCCTTTTTGTGGCCTGTAGTGAACTTCATTGTTCCTAGTCTTTTTCAAGAACCTGTCAGAGGGACAACTTACTTCTGCCAGCACACTGCATGCATTACATGACCACAGCTTCCTGTATAAGTTCCATGTGCCAAGTCTGGATCCGTGAAAAGTGGGTCCAGGGTTTCTGGTTTAGAAAGACACAAGTAAAAGGTATGTACTCTTCTCTTCCAAAGTTATATAAGGGGGTAAGGGGAAAAAGGAAAAAAGGTTATCAGGTCTAAATTCCTGGCCACAGACTTTGATTTCTTAGGAATGTCTAAGTATCACAATACTATTATTGTAGACAGGCAAGTTAGGCAGAAGATAGCAGGAAGCTAGAGAGGCACTGGGCCCAAGGTAGAGTCAGGAAGACCAGACCCTAGCCAGATAAGCAGGAGGCTGAGGTCAAAAGTGAGTAAGAACCAGGTAAACAATTAAGTCCAGGAGTGTAACAGGCGAGGCAACAGCGAGGTAACAGATGGCCACTATGACAGCCTCTACTTCTACCTACCTGGACAATATTTTTTCCTTCTCATTTTGTTCTTTTAACAAGCCACTTAGATAAGATAGAAGCCAAGAGGCACCTGCAGGTATACTCTTGCTATGTGACTGACTCCCTATAGGCCCATTTCTAGTTTAAGTGAACTTGTTTTAGTCCTACAGGTTGACATTAGTTTGCCTCAGGGTGGTTTAAGCCTCGGTCACTTATGGCATAAAAGCTGCTAAACAGAAAGTCCCCTTGGCAGCCCACTTTTGGGTCCCCTCACAACTACTGGGAGTTATTTCTCTCTTCTTAATAAATTCTCTTCCTGGCTACCTCTTTTGTTCTCAATTCAGTCTTCAACTTTGTGGGACACAGCTGCAGATTATGCCATTACCCTATGACAGCAGGACATTATTCTAAATAGTAAGAAAAATATAAAACAGAACTATCAGGTATGATTCTAAAATTAGTATGGATTAATGACAACTGAACTTTCATTTTACATTTTAATTCAGAACATTAGGTTTAAATTGTATTACCTTAGTTGTGGCTGTGATTTTCTATGATTCAAGAACAATTTACCCTTGTAATTTTAAAGAGTAACTTGAATACATGACAATTTTTTTTTTTTTTGGTACCAGGGATTGAACTTGGGTCCTTGTGCTTGCGAAGCAGGCACCAGAACCACTGAGCTAAATCCCGAGCCCCAAATACATGATAATTTTAATGGATTTTGGGGGGCATTGTAACCCAGTGGAAAAGAGCACAAATCAGGACAGTGGTGGGGAACCTAGGACACATTGTCACAGCAGGTTGTTGGTGTCACTGAAAGCTCTAAAAGGTTGGCCAGCACTGGACTAGAGATTTCAAATTCTAGTTTCATAAATTAATTCATGGCTTGTGCAGGTTTCTTAGCTTCTCTGTGTCTCAGTTCTAGCAAGGGTTACATGGAGCTGATATTGGTGACTAACTCAAAGGGCTGTTGTGAGGATGAAGTAGGTAATCAATGTTCAGCTCATGTTAAGTATTCAATAAATGTTGCCTCTTATTATCATTATTATTATTTCAAGGATATTTAAATATAAAGCAGCTAGCTCGCGATGTGATATAAATGCAATATACTACCTAATTAGTATTCTCACCTAGAAAATGTTTAACATGAATGTAATCATGAAGCAACAATTAGATAAGTTTACAATACGAGACATTGTACACCTGGCCCGCATTCCTTAAACAAGTTATTATCATGAAAAAAAAAAAAAGCAAAGGGATAACTAGATTAAAACATCAGGAAAAGCGTAAACCAGCACATGAAAATATGACTGGATTCTGACAGGAAAAAAAAAAATCTACCTAAGATATTTTGAGAAAAGTTATAGAAATATAAATTTTATATTAGATGATATTTTTGAATTAATATTAACTTTCTTAAATATGATAATAGTATGGCAGATATATAATGGATTGTTCTTAATTTTAGAAAATGTCTGTAGCTGGGTGTGGCAGCCCATACCTGCAATCCCAGCACTCGGGAGGCTGAGGCAGGAGGATCACAAGTTCAAGGCCAACCTGGGATAGATGGTGAGTTCAAGGTTGGCTTAAACTACATGAGACCCTGTCTCAAAAAACCAAAAAGAAAATCCATGCAAAAATACTTAAGAATAAGACATACTGATGCCTACGACCTACTTTAAAATGATTAAGCAAGAACAATGAATATAATACCAGAGATAGACACAGCAATGTAGCAATGTAGCATGTGGCAATGTAGCCACATACTAACAAAAACTGAAATTTAAAAACAACAAAACTGAAGCACAGTAGTCCTATGGCGTGCAAAAACCTAGAGTCTTGTTTATATTGAGTAAACTGTGATTTGACCAAATAAGATTAAATACAACTTCACTCTCAAATGTCTGTCAAATAATATTTTTTCTAATTACAAAGGTATAAAAACAAATGCTGAAAAGGATATTAAGCATATACATACCCCCTGAGAGTTCTATGGGTTTTCCCCTGTGCTGGGTTAAGGCAGTAGATTTCTGAACACAGGCTGATAATACCATGGGATTATTTTCTATTTTCACCTCTTGTTCTTCTTGGCAGAGGATGCATGTCAGCACCTCCTTTTCAGTAACAGTTGGACCCCGTTTAGGACCCAAAGCAATTTTGCAGTAGTCACTGACTGCTGGGGTGCTATCAAAAGAAATAACCAGAAGTAAGGAGACACATTTTGGCCACTCTGTCTTTATATTTTGGTAGATTCTAAATAAATGTAGGCAAGAGCTTTAAGAATTAAAAAAAAGAAGATATTTAAGATTTTACCTTAAAATTATCAACCTTAACCTTTTTTAAATCAATTCATTCTCTTATTAGAAAATAGTTTGTGCTAAGTGGAAAAAAGCAAATAACAAAACAGAATGTATATTATATTTACTATCCCAACAAGTTATTATTGGGTATTTTTTTCATTTTTAAAAATTTAATTTAATTTTTTGGTATTTCTTTTTTCTGAATATAAAAGTAATATAGACTCATTGAAGAAATTTTGGAAAATTCACAAAAGTATAAAGAAGAAAATAAAAGGCATTATACTCCTACAACTTGGGCATAACCACTAATAACTTTATATGTTTCCTTCCAGTCTGCTTTCTATTTATAACATATACTTCACATAAATAAGATCACATTACACATACAAATTTATTTATTTATGTCCTGCTTATACATCAATCTTCTTGTTACTTTTCTCTTGTCATTAAAATCTCTTCAGAAAAAAAAAAATCTCCTCAGAAACATTTTTAAATGGCTGCATGGTACTTTTATTGTATGTACCATAATAGTGCTATCTATTCTCTCTAAATAGTATTTATTCTTGTTTCTATTTTGGTAACTACTAAAACTAAAAAGGACCTTACACATTAATGATGTAGCAACTATTAGGATCTACTGATGTGTGTGATAATCAGATTTAAATAACAGAAAGCATTTGTAATGTGCTAATTGTGGTACCTATGAGGTATTATAACTGCCTCCATTTTTCAAAGGAAGACACTGAGGCCCAGAGATGGTAAGAGACAGACTCAGTAACTCAACATTAGTGAGTAGCTGGGCCAGAATTTATTCCAAGGAATCTGGCCTCAGAGGCCACACTCCAAAATACTCCACAATACTGTCATTGCAAAAAGCTCCTTAAAACCTGGTCAGATCATTCAACAAACTAGAAAGAACACAAATATTCATCAATGTAATGAACTTACATAATACAGACTCTTACAGTTTGTTTGTATGTATGTATGGATGTATGTATGTATGTATGTATGTATGTATGTATGTAGTTTTTGGAGACAAGGTCTCCCAGCGTAATTCAGGCTGGCCTTGAACTCACTATGTCGCCCAGGCTACCTCAAACTCATGGAGATCCTTCTGTCTCTGCCTCCCAAGTGCTGGGAATGGAGGCATGTGCCACCATACCAATGTTTAGACTATTACAGTTTTCAAAAGGTATCTTTCAGATAAATGTGGCAGTACCTCTTAGAAGGCATTATTTTTTGGTTGTCATAAGGACTAATGGGCACGAGAGGCTAAGGGTCCTGCAATCTGTGGGATAGACTTGGACGAAAAAGAATCATAACCTAATGTCAAGACTGAGAAACAGTGCACTCATTTTGTTCATAAGAATACATACATATTTCTAAGACTATTGATTGAAAATGGGAAGTTGCAAAATGATAATGCCATTTATGCAAATGAAACAAAAGGTTGAATAATACTGTGGTTACATATATTTGTACATAATAGCATAGTACAAATTCTGACAAGTACACATTAAATTTATAAACAGGAAACTTTTGAGAGAGGGCAAAAAAGGGGAATGGAATTTGGGCTAGTATCCAAATGGAACTTTAGTTTTATCTCTAATATTTGATTTTTAAAAGGAAAATTTATTACCATAACTATGTAATTAATACTCTGGGACAGAAAAAGCCTTAACAAGATACACAAAGTTAAAACTTGCTGGGTATGGAAGTGCATGGAGGCTGAGGCAGGAGGATTATGCTGCAAGTTTGAGACCAGCCTGGGCTACATAGCAAGAACTTGTCTCAAAAACAAAACAAAACAAAACGAGAGAGAGAGAGATACAAAAACTTAAAAATTCTGAAAGAATTTTCTCATAATTCCATCTTCATTAACACTTCAAACTTCTTTTATGGCTTGACCTTATAATATTAAAAAATGAGGGATAAAATATGGAAAGTATAATGTTACAAAGCTTCTATTAGACAACAACAAGGCACTCAATAAAGATAGGCAAAAAACAGCAGGCAATTTACAGAAGATAAAATGTAAATCCTTATGAGAAAATGTTCAACCTAGCACTAACTAGTAATTAGGAAAATTTAATTAGCATTTTTTTAGGGGAGTGCTGAGGATCTAACCTATGGCCTTGTGCATGCTGAGCAAAAGCTCTACCACTCAGTTATATCTTTATTATTTATTTTTTGTTTATTTTTGCTCTCCGGAGAATTTGAACCCAGGGCCTTCACATTGAGCTACGTCCCTGGCCCTTTTTTATCTAAAAAATTTTGACACAGGGTCTAAGTCACCAAGTTGCCCAGTTTGGGCTTGAATTTGTGATCCTCTTGCCTTCCAGAGTGCTGAGATTACTGGTGTGAGCTCGGCTCATATTATGAGACTGGTTCATAATTTTAAATTTTGATAATAGTTAAATGTTGGTGAAGAACAGGGACGATGATGATGATGATGACTGTTTGAGATAGGGTCTCGTTTTATAGTTCAGATTCACCTTGAACTCACTATGTAGGCCAGGCTGGTCTTGAACTTGTGGTGATCCCTCTACCTTAGCCTCTGGAGTGCTGGGATTACAAAAGGTATGTGCCACCATGTTTAACTAACAAATATTCTCATACAGTACATTGTTGGGACTAGAAATGGGTAAAATCATTTTGAAGGGCAATATGGCCATATTATTAAGATTCTGACCTAGAGCTTTCACCTGCTGGATTAGACCTTTGAAAATTACTTGCACAATTGCACAATGAAGCATATATACAAATGGTTTGAAAATGTGTAATGAGGGAAAATGAGAAGCAACCTAAATGTCCACTATCAGATAAAATATTTTAAATCCATACCATGGCAGACTACAGAAGTCATAAAAAAAATAGTTAGAATTCCACAGTATAAATCTGTATGTACTCATATGAAAAGATTTATAAGATATGAAGAAAATAAGCTGTAGAACAAAATGTATGATAAAAAAAAACAAACCCACAAAAAACACAAAAGAAGCTGCAGAAACTTCACCCCCCTCCTCCAAAAAGAATCAAATAGGAACAATCAGGGCAAGTCCTGATTATGCAGATACTGTATTAACCACCCATCATGCTGAAGGGAACAGGATTTTAAAGAGTTAAGTCACATTCACGTGACCAAAGTGTGGCCTCTGTATGTGCTGGGCTGGAGGAGGACTGGCTAACCTCAAAGAGTCTGTCCTTGAGGGAATAAACACCTTAATCTGAAATACTTGGTACAAGAACTTTGTCCTGGCTCCTAGCCTGATCCCAGCGCAGACTCCTTCTAAGATACATACGCCTTATTGAGAAGAGGCCACTTTTATGAAACATGATATATAAACTAGCAGGGAAAAAACAGACTTTGGGAGACTTTTGGAACTGCACGCAAGGATTCTGCCCAGCAGGACCCCGACCAGCCGCCGTCTTGGGATTTTCCTAGCTGTTCTCGGGTGTCGAGCCGAGTTGCTACCCCAGCTGGTGATGGATTACTTCTATCTGTCCATACTTTCTTTTTTACTGTTCTTATTGCTTAACTTTGTAATAAAGCTATCTTTACTCTCACTTTCGTGTGGCATGGTGTGACTTTCATTGTGGATTAAGCCTCAATCTAAGTGGTGCACCCAAGTAGCTTGTTATTGATCCTTGCTATAAAACACGCAAACTCTGATCATCTCCTAATCTGGCTTCCAAAAGGAGGAATAGGGAAGGGCTATCCATCTGATGATCCACTATTTATGTACATGTTTATAAACGCATACAGGAAGAGGCTTAAAACAATGGTTGTAAAGATTAGAAATGTAGATGATGGTCAAAGGAAATGGACTGGATTATTTGTATTGTTTTCAATGAGAATACATTCACAAATTATATATCCAACCAAGAAGCAGTGAAAACACTGAGTCTATTAATTAACTCTGAGTATCTTTTGTTTACATCTTTTATTTATTTATTTATTTTTATACTGGGGATTGAACTCAGGATCTTGCAATTGCAAGGCAGGCACGGCGCCAGAGCTAAACCCCCAGCCCAATGTTTAGTTTTTATTTCTAGTTTTACTGTACTATGGTCAGCCAAGTACAGTGATGCAGCTAGCAGCTTCAGCTTTTCTTTTTCATTCTGCTTTTTCTCTAACATGAGTAATCTGAATGTTAAGTAACCACAAAATTAGGTAAGATTCACTGTTAAAATTTTACATAGGAAAAAAAAATTTACATAGAATTGGCCAGGGATTTAGCTCAGTGGTTCTGCTGCCTGCCTCGCAATTGCAAGTATGAGGTCCCAAGTTTGATCCCTAGTACCAAAAAAAAAAAACAAAAAAAAATTTACATAGAGTTGAATATCCTGCATCTGAAATGGTTGGGACTAGAAGTGTTTCAGATTTTGAGACTTGGATTTTGGAATACTGTACTTGTATATACTTTACTGTTAAGCATAGTTTCCTTTCTTTTTACTGAAAGCTTCTTTCTTTTTTCTTTTTATTTATTCTGTTTAATTGTAATATTTTTAACATGCTGAGAAGTGAATCCAGGATCTTGTTATTCTTTATGGGCTATGTGAACACACTCAGCTTCAAGATTACAGACATATTACATAGACTATAATGTGTCTACTGCTATTAAAAACACAATTTCCTAAAAGTATTTACAACACACATTGTTTTAAATAGTAGTGAAAGGGCCGGGGATTTAGCTCAGTGGTGTTGCTGCCTGCCTCGCAAGTGCAAGGTCCTGAGTTCAATCCCAGAACCGAAAAAAAAAAGGCATAGGACGTATTTTGAATTTCTTGGAATGCTTTTGAAAGTACTATTATTCTGCTTCCTTCTTTTTCTCACTGTTACATTTATGTAACAGTCCACACAGCATGGCTCAAAAGTTAACCAATTTTCCTAAAAGCACAATGCACTGAGGACTGAGAAACCTAGATTTATTGATTCCCATTCTAATGCACTATCTTAACTAAGTTTTTTTTTTTTTTTGGTACCAGGGATCGAACTTGGGTCCTTGCGCTTGCACAGCAGGTGGCAAAAACACTGAACTAAATCCCGCGCCCTATCTTAACTAAGTATAGGCATTGTCTTCTGTCTTTTTAAGAGAAAAGAAAACCTACTATAAGCTACTTTTTTCAGGTGATGAATCTGTTTTAAATCTGTAATAACTGTAGTTACTCTTCTCAGGAATCATAAGAATGATTTGTAACATGGGAATTGATGCATAAGTATGTATCTAAAAGAGCCTATACATACAACATAGCAGGGATGGATTTCTATTACTGGTATTCCCAGTTTCATATCTTTTCTCTTATTATAAAAAATATTTTAGAAAAACATGATTTAAAGTGAATACTTAATTTTTTTCTCCAAAAGCTGAACTGTTAATTTTTAATTTAAATTTGCTTTACCTGTCTTCCTCCATGATGGAGTCTTCCTTCCCAGGCATTTCTGATGTGGTGTCATACATGAGTTTGTGAGTTTCAATGAAGTTCTTCTGTAAGGCGGACATTTGAGCCATGATTTTCTGGCGATGCAGCCTAGCAGCTTCAGCTTTTCTTTTTCTTTCTGCTTTTTCTTTATCATGAATAATCTGAAACCACAAAATTAAGTACGATTCACTGTTAAAAATTTACATACAGTTGAGTATCTCACATCTGAAATGGTCAGGACTAGAAGTGTTTCAGATTTCTGAGATTTGGATTTTGGAATACTGTATTTGCATATACTTTACCATTAAGCAATCCTGACCCAAAAATCTGTTAAGTTCAAAGTCCTCCAAAATTTTGGATTTTTGAACTAGAAATGCTCAATCTGTATACTGTTTATTTGGCAAAATCTCTTAGAATAAGATTCTGGAAAATTTACTAACCCCTTAAGACCAAGATTTGATTTAATGTTTCAAAATTAACATTAATGTTCAACTAATTGTTCCTCTAATTATATCAGTAATTTAATGTAAAAGGCCAAGTACCTTAATTATCCAATAAACTGCCTTTTTACTCAGTGCAGATACATTAAAAGATTTAGGTGGAACAAAATTTTGAAATCATTTGTCAATCACTTATTCACTGACATTTAAACAATGTAAATAAACTAACTTAATGTCTTACAATCCTGAATGCACTGCTAAGGCTGAGAACTTCAATGACACCACTGAGATATATTTGGGGCCTTTTTGTGCGTGTTTTTCTTTTAGGAAGGACAGCAAATAACCACAAATAATAATATTCTAATAATTTAGAGAATTTTAAAAATCTGATTCACTACACTATGAAAATCATTGATGTAAATATTACTGCATTTCCTTAAGCCTAAAATGTACCATTCTCTTATATTCTGCTAATAGAAGAATGTTGTGAATTAAATTATGAGAACCTAATTATAGACACTAAAATATTTTTTAAATTAATGGTAGTACAGTATTTCTAATAAAGCTCCACTTTTGTAAAATACAGAAATTGTACTGAATAACTGTCAGGTATCATTATTCCCTGCAATACAGAAGCATAATAAAAGATGAACCGATGTCACATATATTATATAAACAGCTTCCTTCTAACAGAAGTAATTCCTTGTTCAAAGACAGAGATGGGGCCGGGGACATGCCTCAGTGGCGCGGTGCCTGCCTGGAAAGCACAAGGCCCTGAGTTTGATTCCCCGCACAAAAAAAAAATAAAGAGAGAGATGAATGTCATTATTATTATTGTGTTCTTTATTTACCTCATCGTTCTTAATAGATTCCAGTCCTGAAGTAGTTGCTACAATTAAACAAGATTTTTCTCTTAATCGCTTCACTGTGTCAAACATCTGTGAAAAACAGATGAAATATTAAAAGATTTGGTTAGACTGTCCAGAAAGACAAACTCACCAATCTAATTTGGTGATCATGTCTCCAAATGTCTTTGATTTAAACTATTTCAAGTTTTGGGAAAATAAAAAGAAAACCTAGACTGTGACCAACTTTCATGGTGAATGAGCTGAGTAGGTGGTCACTGATTCAGTCCACAGCTCTGAGCATGCCTGTTTGCTTTAGAGAGATTTGTCAGAAAAATAACATTTTTTTTGTTTTGGTTTTTATGAGACAGGGTCTTGCTACACAGTCCAGGCTGGTCTTGAACTCATTATGTAGCCCTGGCTAGCCTCCAACTCCTCTCGATCCTCCTGCCTCAGCCTGCCAAGTGCTGGCATTATAGCCATGGACCACCACGCCCTGCCAAAAATAACATTTTTTAAAAAAAAATAACATTTTTAAAAAATAACTTTTTGTTTGTTTTTTTGTACCAGGGATCAAACTCAAGAACTTACACTCACAAGCCAGCCGCAGTGCCACTGAGCTAAATCCCTGGCCCTGTTTGTTTATTTGTTTTGAGACAGGGTCTTGCTATGTAGTTCAGGCTGGCCTTCAACTCATAGTGATCTTCCTGCTTCTGTTTCCTGAGTGCTGGAATTACAGAGTGCTGGAATTACCTAAATTGATATGGTGTTTCACAGCAGCCCAGGCTGGTCTCAAACTTGATGGCTCAAGTGATTCTCCTGCCTCAGCCTCCCAGCCATAGTACCCAGCTTAAAATAACATTTTTAATGCAAAAATGTACAAGGGCAAAGACACAAAATGGAAAATAAATTTGGTTTGCGACCAGCATCGTGGAAAGAATTAAGTTCATGAACCAAGGTACCACTGTAAGTACCTGGTTAAAACATCTAATGTTTCTTTTCCTTTCTTTCTTTCTTTTTTTTGAGTCAGGGTCTTGCTCTGTACCTCAGACTGGCCTTGAACTCACTGTGTAGCCTAGGCTGGCCTGGAACTCACGGTGATCTCCCCGCCTCAACCTCTAGAGTGCTGAGTGTGCATCACCACGACTGGCTACATCGAACATTTCTAAAAACAGATACTGTGGTTTCACATATTTTGATAATGAGTTATGGTATACTAATAGCAAGTGAATTTTGGAGAATAGATATACAATTTATTACATTATGTGTATTTGACTAAATGACAACTCAGTTTACTTTCTTAACAAAACTGGAATAGTTACCTACATTTATTTCTGCTTTATGTTTTAAAATGATTACATTTAACACAAATACTAAGTTTTCATGAAACCTACTGCAAGAGAAATCTTAACACCATCATTATCTTAGGTTACATGCCTTATTATATCAAGTTGCTTAAGGAATACTTCTAGTTAAGTAGGAAAAAAGAAACAATCCCTTGGCGTACACGAGTTAAAAGATTTCCAATGAGTAAGAATTTAGAAAATAACCTCTCAATTCTAATGAGCAAAATAACATCCAGATCAAAACATCAGAATATTGTAATGACTAGAAAGAAGATCCATAAACTCTGGTTTTGCGTTTCCAGATGCAAGCTCTTTCATTGACATTCCTGGCCTCTCTCTATGCCCCTTATTTACATCTCCCTGTAGGCACTTGCCATGCACCCACTCGGTTTTTTTCACAATGAAAAGAACTTAAGTAATTTACTGATTTTGCTTTTCACTGTGTGACTTAAAAGATACCTTACTAAAAACTGGTTTCTGACATGACACATTTGCAGATTGTAATATCGTAGTAACAACACTGAGGTTAACTGTTAAAAACTAGTGACCTCTTTTTGTACAAAATGCTTACATCTTAATTTTTTTTTTCTTTGGTACTGGGATGGAACTTGGGACCTTGCACTTGCAAGGCAGGTGGCGGAACCACTGAGCTAAATCCCCAGCCCATACACCTTAAATTATTTATATAGAACATTGGTCCAATAACATAAAAATAGAGAACAGCATCTGGGAAATTTATCTCACTCAGTGTTCGGAGATAAAAGGGTTAACCATGCTGCAAGTAAGTCCTTGTTCACGCTGAAATCTGCTGGCAGTCAGATTCTGGCATTTCACCAAGCTACTGCGTGAAGAGGATGCTGAGGGCCATTACTACACAGCACACTGCAACACAAGGGCTCTTTCCTTCACCAGTTCTGGCAAACTTCCAAAACATCCCCAATAGACTCAGTGAAGCCAGCGCTGGCCCAGCCACATCAACTTTCCAGGCCCAGGATGGAAAGCTGAGCCCACTCAGCAATTTCTGTTATTGTTTGTATTTAGTACTGGGATTGAACCTAGGGCTTTTGCCTTGAGCTATATCCCCAGCTCTTTTTATTTTACTTTATTTTGAGACAGGGTCTCACTAAGCCCCTGAGTTGCCCAGTCTTGGCTTGAACTTTCAAGCCTCCTTCTTCAGCTTCCCAGACTGCTGGGATTACAAACGTGTGTCACCATACCTGTCAAAGCACTCAATAGTTTAAACATCAAATCTAGAAGTCATCTTTGAAACCTTAATTTCAACCCTTTTATCAAACCTATTAGTAAGTACTATAGATCATCTTCAAAGTATACCTTAATCAGGCCAAGCTTCTCAGCATCTGCATCTTAGTCTAGGTAATGCTCATTTCTTACCAAGATTACTCTAACAGTCTCTTAACAGTTTCCCTGCTTTTATGCCTGTCCCCTTTAATCCTTGTACTCTGCAGCAACCAAAGTCATACTGTACAAATACAGACCAAATTGTCATTTAAAATTCTCAAAATGAAAATCTACTACTTTATTCTGACCTTATAATGTGCCATACATGATGTGGCACCGGATTTCCCTCTGACTTAATTGCCTACCTTTCTTTTCCTCCCTCAAATATTCTGGTCACACTGGCTTTCTTCTTGCCTACCTTAGAACTTTTGCACTGCTATCTCCTCTTCCTGGAGTGCTTGTCCAAATTATTATCATACTGACTCTATGTCATTCAGGTCTTGGCTGATTACCCAAAATAACCCTGTACCATTCTACTGCATTATTGATATTTTCTTGCTTGTTTATTGTCTGTACTTCAAGTACAGTATGTGTTCTATGATAATAAGTCTTCAGTCTTATTCAGTCTAGGAAAGAGCATGGCATATGATAGGTACTCAGTATATACTGACTCAGAAAATAAAGATACAAATGAATACATCTGACATTATTAAAAAGAAAACTCCACTCAAACATAGGAAAGATGGAATTACTAATATGAAAAATTGTAAGTGATCTTGATAATCAGTGGTAAATGACTACAATGAAGAATATAGTGAGTATTGTGGTTTAATTTTAGAAGCAAGTAGTCTTTCATACAATCGTATACAATATAATGACATTTTGGTCAATGTCAGGTAACATAATCCTATAAGATTATGAGTGAAAAATTCCTACTGCCTACTGATATCATCACACAATTATATACAGAGTATAATACTTGATAATTGTAATAAGTGATTGTTATAGCTTATGTATTTATTATACTTTTAAAAACATTTATTTATTTGTGGTGACGGGGATTGAACCCAGGGCCTCAGGCATGCTAAGCATGGATTCTGTCATACTGCTGACTCCCATACTATACTTTTTATTGCTACTTTAGAGTACTCTCTTTCTATTATTAGAAACGTTTACTGTAAATGTATGCCGTGTTAAGCAGGTAGCAGTCTCACACCTCGTGTTTTTTGAGTATACTGGATGTATGAGAGGCCACACTGAGTGAGTGACTAAGTGGCTGAGTATACCATGTAGGTTTCTGTAAGCACACTTTATGATGTTCACATAAGGATCGAATCACTTAACAATGCATCTATAAGTATGTATCCTTGTTGTAAAGTGACACGACTGTTTTCAGTTTATTTTTCTAATTTACCTGGAGTATCCATGTTATCATGTCCTTCTGGCCTTCTAACTGGGGAATTCCTTTGAGTTTTTCCAAAAGCATTTGTATATTCTGAGCATTCATGGCTGAACTTCCTAATCCTTTTTGAAAACATGAAATTACATATAATTAATGCAGTAATTATCTTCATAACTATATAAAAATTACAATATTTAATATTACTCACATAGATAACCAAGATTTGCTGATCATCCCTTTAACTACCTTAATATTCATTCATTCATTCATTCATTCATTCATTCATTCATGGTACTGGGGATTGAACTTGGGGAACCACTGAGCTAAATCCCTGGCCCCAATTTTTTATTTTTTAATTTTAACTTTTTATTTATTTTGAGACAGGATCTTACTATGTAGTTCAGGCTGGCCTTGAACTTTACTATGTAGCCCAGGTTGGCCTCAAACTCTCTGGCGATCCTCCTGCCTCATCCTCCTAAGTGCTGGGATTACAGGCATGTGCCACCACACCTGGTCTACACTAATTTTTTAATAGAAGAAGCCACAATTACATGAAGTACTGAGTTACAATGATATAAAATACTACCACATTAGAAAATAATATGAGAAAAACTTGAAATTTGTTTTGTTTTGTTTTTTTTGGTACCAGGGATCGAACTTGGGTCCTTGCGCCTGCAGAGCAGGCGGCTGAACCACTGAGCTAAATCCCTGGCCCAAAAACTTGAATTTTTAAAAAGTCTCTCTCCTCTATCTTCTACCTATATTACTAAATGAAAGCTACCCTGATGAACCTGTTTCTCATCTTTTCTTCCCCTGATTCACTGCCTAAGCAGAAGTCTTAAAGAGAAAGAAAACTCCCAAGAATATCTAAGTGGGAGGTGTTAGATCTATTAACCAAATAGGTTTATGTCTCAAGTGATCCAGAGAATATATTATGTAAACAGATAATGAGATGTCTGTTCATAACTCTTGATTTTATAATCATTGTCCCTGGAAATGTACACTGAAGAACAAACAGCATTTAACAGAAACCTGATCTAGACCCATCTTGTTCTTCCATGTTGAAAACAATGCAAAATGAACACATTATCATTCAATAAACTTCTACAATAGTTTTAGATTCTGAAATAACAGCTTTCACAGGTGGTCATGTGGATCTTATAGCTAAAAGCAGCACCAAATATTTGGAAATACTGACACAAGAAATGAAAATAAGAAACTACCAATGTTTGCAACCCTCCCTGCCACCATTAAAAAACAGAAAGCACAAGAGGGAGGTCATACAGTAAAAGGGCTTCAGTTTTAAAAAATATACCAGAAGTGCCGCCTGCCTCGCAAGTACAAGGTCCTGAGTTTGATCTCCAGTACAAAAAAACAAAAAACCCAGAAAATACTAGTTAGAAACTAACTAAAAAGATAATTTGGGGGTTTTTACATTTTCAGGAGTGACAGATTAAAACTCTCAAAGATCTAAACTTTTAATTACAAATTGGTAGTTAGCTCAACCGTGTTGAAAAGTGACACTCAAACATACTTGAAGCCTTATGGTAAAAGTCAAATGTTACTTCTTCTTCAGGAGCTTTTTGAAGCTGCTGCTTCTCTTCCAATAGACCCAGTGCCAGAATATGGAATGCCTAAAGGAGAAAATTAAGGGAAGATCTTTAAAATTGTGCTTCCTCAGAGCTGGGGGTAGTGGCACACACCTGTAATCCCAGAACTAAGAAGGCTGAGGCAAGAGGATCATCATGAGTTCAAGGCTAGTCTGGGTCTCATAGTGAGTTCAAGATCAGCCTGGATCACATAATGAGACCTTGTCTCAGAAAAAAAAAAAAATGTCTAGCCTCACTTCAAAGTAAAGAAATCTGAGTTTGATGCAAGATCATCTCATTATGGACCTATTAAAGGAGTACCAAATATTTTGAGTTTAATAAAATTCAAAACTAGCAAAAATTCTTTCACTGTACTAGTGCCAGGAAAGTAAACTGGTATAATGGCTTTGGGTGTCAATTTGACATTATCAATCAAAAATGTAATGATACAGATACAGTACTAGGAATTAGTATGATAAATACATTCATTTAAGTAGCCAAAGACATTTGTATAACGATGTTCATTTTAGTGTTGTTATAGCAAAAACCTTAAACAACTTGAGTGTGTATTAATAGGAGACTAGCTAAAGGCAAGATAGTATACCTATGCATTGGAAGATGCAGCTATGAAGAGTAAGGCAGATCAGTATGTGCTAACATTGGAACGATTTCCATAATATACAAAATTGTCACCAGTGCTTATTCCCAGGCAGGACAATGGGAAACACAAAGAAAAATTTTAACTTGATATCAAATATATCTCTTTAGGTATGAAATTAAATACTGTATGTATTTGTCATTATTATAACAAAAATTGAGATACATATATAGCATGACAGTATAGTAGACCCATTAGGAAAAAAACAAAATTTAGGTAGATGCTAAATAAATGTCCAGTTACAGCTACCACAAAGTGGCATGATTAAATAAACTATCTATAACAGTATTAAGAAAAAATAGCTGCTTCTACTTGAGCTAATTCTCATAACTCTATGAAATAACCATACTCATTTTACTAATGAGAAAGTTGTTCCTCCTAAATAAGAAGTGGGGAACCCATGATTTAAGTCTAGGCCTATTCATCTTTAACTCCTTACTATTCTGTCTCCTTTTAATAAAAGTGAAATAAAAGAAGAAAAAAATCATGATGCAATAGAGACACAATTTATAACTAGCATGAGTAGGTCTTTTTTTCTTCAGGTTTTTAAAAATATAAATGGTTCCCAAGTGTGAGGATTTTAAGGCATAAGAATGTATCACTATGGATATTTGTGCCACATGTAAGTTATTTTAACAACCCTTAGTATGAAGTACTACACATATGATCCCAACTTAAGCTAGGATCTTCTCCAGACCACGAGCACTCTAGGAACATCTCAGGTAAACATACCATTTGGAGCATTCCTTCAGTCCACAAGTTAGAATCTGTGTCTACTGCACGTTCAAATATGGTCC
Source organism: Heterocephalus glaber (assembly GCF_000247695.1). The sequence continues at coordinate 10,106,855 of NW_004624804.1, forward strand.
TGAGGATGTACATCATAATGTCACAGCTGAGAAGGTTAACTACTTTGCTGAAAGCAGGACAGAACTCAGGAGGAGGCGGTGGCGGCAGTGCTATATGGAGTAGGGGATGGAAACAGGTATATTTTTAATGGGGTTATCCTACATACTTAATTGCAAGTGTCAAAAAAAAATAGATTATGTGCAAATGACATATGATTTTTTGCTCCTTTAAAGTACTGAAAATATCAATGTTGAGAAAAATGTAACTGTCACTCTCCCAAAATAAACTATATTTGCTATTAATTTAAAATTTTGTCTCCCTCCTTTTTGCTCTGTGAGGCAGCGGAGCCTGGGAAGGTGTCTGGTTTAATATTTGTTATTTTTTTAAAAAAGAACACAGATCATGGATGTACCAAGGGTTTTTTCAGCTTATTACAAAAATGGATTTCTATAACCCTGGAAGGGGCTTGAGGCTATGGAAGTCTTAACTAGGCAGTGGACTGTGGATGGAAGCCAACGCTGCTAAGGGGGTGTGAATGCATTGGTGAGGGGGCTGTCTTTAAATATACTGTTTAACTGTACCATTTGGAGCCATCCAGAAGCTATTGACCATTAAAATTATGAGAATTTAAAAAAAAGCCACATCTTAATATGTGAACAGAAAGGAAGACTCTTTGTACTTCTTTTAGCTGCCCACTCCCCAAAACCAAAAAAATAAAAGCAAATCATAATATAGAACACAATTTTTTTTCTTTTCATTCTTTGGGAACACAAATTTTTGACACAATTTGGAATCTCACTTTTTACCTTCATCTTTATTATCTTGTTTTCTCCTTTTCTTCTGCATATGTTCAGCCTATTAAAAAGGAAAAATCTATTATTAAGTATATTGCTTAGAAACACAAAACAAATGGAATACTGTTTTAAAGCAGGGAAGACCCACCCACCTACTAAAATATTTTATATATTGAAGCATATTTTCAAAATGCTATCTTGTCCATTCTAGGGAAGGTCACTGAAAAGTAGTTTAAGGAATGCTTCTTCTTTCTTATTTATTTATTTATTTATTTATGGCTTTTTGAGACAGAGTCATGCTATATAGTTCAGGCTGGCCTTGAACTCACCATGTAGCCCAGGCTGGCCTCAAACTTGTGGCAATCCTCCTGCCCCAGCCTCCCAAGTGCTGGGATTACATATGCCACCATGCCTGGATGAGGAATGTTTCTATCAAGAACTTAAAGACTCCATTCTTTTTAGTAAAAATTATTTCCTTAGTACTTATTATATATGTGATTGTCTGTAAATTAATAATTTATAAAGTCAAAACCAGATATCCCCTTAACCACGTGATTAAATTTTAACATCACCCTTCCTTCATGGGACCAACAGACATTAAGTGGCCACCAGTGTGATACAATATATCACCTATGTAGTATTCTTGCCCAGAAGTGTTTAATTTGAATCTTATCCTAACTGTAGCCAGACCACCCTGAACACCTGTGCCAGTCTCATCTGAGTCTAATTATGAGAATACAATCATTTTGATGCAGGCTGCAGAGGATTCTAAAAGAAAACTACAATGTTATGAAAGACAAGGCAAAGGACTTACTTAGCCTAAGAGACAGGAGGGAAGCTTGATAGCCAAATGAAATGTGGGATCATGAAATACATGATACTCCATCGAATCCTCCTCCCCTGAAGGCAGATATCAAGGACATTTCTAATATATATAGATAACAAAGAACACTAGATAAGATTACTGATTCAATTTTAATTTCTTGGGGGAGAGCATCCCTTCTACTATTGAGAACCAGCATGAAACTACAGTAGACTTGAGAATTTTTCTGTGGACTTACAAAACACAAAGCATTTTAGGTTGGTTTACTGAAAAGCATGCTTTCTCCTACCTTGCTATGCTGTGTTTTGGAGTAATGATAAAAGTACATATTAAAGTCTTTCAGTGATTCATCTTTCAGTTCATAAACTCCATGGCCTGATACACCTGGTTTCCTAAATAGATAGAAAATACAGAAGTGAACTGCAGTATTCTTAACAGTACAGAAAAAAAATAAGAATCTAAAAATTAATCTAAAAGTTACAATATATAGAAAGAATAATTGTATTTTATCTAGTCCTGACCACAGTTAAGATGTAGTTTTTTTGTTTGTTTGTTTTTTTGGTACGGAGGATCGAACTTGGGACCTTGTGCTTGCCAGGCAGGCAGGGGAAGCAAGGAGATAAATCCCCAGCCCAGGGGAAGTTTTTAAAATACTATCTAGATCTGACCCCACCCCCTACTTATATTCCTGAGACTTCTTTTATAGCCTTTGGAGCCTAAAGATTGTCTGCTAAACTATCACACACTTCATTGTCTAAGTTCAAATCTAAAATGGTAGGGAGATATAGTCTTAGCAAACTGTACATGAAAATAGTGCTGAGTTTTCTATACAGTACTCTAAGGAAAAGCACCAATGCCAAAATACCACACCATATTTGCTGTGACATTAAGCAGCTTTGGCTGGCTGGCTTTCATTCCTTGTTTCTGCCTGTCTGTTGCTCGTCTCTGTCTCTCTCTCTCCCTCTCTTTCTTTTTTTTTTTAAAGGGAGGAAATGTTTATTTTGGTTCAAAAGTTTTGGGTTTCTACCTGAATCTTAAGTCAAATATATCACTCAACATCATTAGAACATAAAAAGCTCTAGCTTATTTTATAAATTATTTGAACCCAGTAATTTATTTATAAACATAATACTATATTCAGCAGAAATTCACTCTGGTATCAATTTTTCAAATTAGAAGAATTAGTCCAATTAAAATCTTATTTCCATTTTAAGAATGAATTATAAATTTTCTAACTTTACTGGAAAAAACTAAAATAAGAAAATAAAAATGTATAGAACAATGAATAAAATCATGGCTTCCAATTAATAAGAAAAAGACTATTGGAAAAGTTTATTAACTTGCTATCTAAATCACCCAGTATCACAAATAGGTATTTCTCATTTACCTCCCCCCCAAACTCATCTCTTTAACAAACATGTACTCAATGCCACTGCGTGGCTCTCATCTTCTTCACACTTCTAATCTGTATTCCATTCCTACTACTAGCAGTCTGGCAAGAACTTCAGGCTTCTACAAAGTACCCAAAGTGTAAGAAAAAGATCAATCTACCCCGTAGAAGAAGTATAAACATTAAGCACTTACTTAAATGTGGCCACTTTGTTTATGACATTCTCTAAGCCAGTTTCATTATTTTCCTGTTGAAACAATTTTTATCATTTTTACCTTTGTGTATTGAAATACATTTTGTTTTTTGGAGACAGGTCTTGCTATGCTGTTGAGGGTGGCCTTGAACTCACTATGTAGCTCAGGTTGGCCTCAAGCTTGTGGCGACCCTCCTGCCTCAGTCCCGTGAGTGTTGGGATTACAGGTGGGCACTACTATACCCGGTCTTGAAATACACTTTTAACTGCATGTCTACAGTACTTCGCAAACAAAAAATAAAAAGATCAATTTTCAGTATAAAAATTACATCCAGTTTGCTGCATTTTGGTGAACTGATTTCTTTTTTTTTATTTTTTATTTTTTGGCGAACTGATTTCTTAGGAGTTAATATCTATGTATAAACTACATAACAAAGAAATGTTTGCCTTTATGCTGAACATGCATTCCTGCATGTGTACATGTACACGCACACACACATCCATTACCAATAGTTCAATGAAGAGAAGCTTTTTTTATGCAGTACTGTCATTACCCACATTTGGGCACATGCTCATGCTTTTCTAATCCCTAAATCCAAGGTAACAGGATAAATGGGACCCAATTAGAAATTTCTATCAAAATACATGTATAGATGTCCTGATGTATTCTATCATTTGTAATTATAATAGTTTCTTGCTGGTTGGCCTGAACATTTTCTTGAAAAGTGAACACTATTTTTTTGTGAAGTCAGGATAAGGACCTAGTAAAACTACTACAAAAAGTTTATAGATGCTGCTTGTAAATATCTACAATATTGTAAAATCATAAGAAATTTAACCCTTTTTGTTTTAAATTTGTTTTATTTATTCAGTTTTTAAGAGATGGGGTCTTGCAATCCAGGTTGGTGCCAATCTCCTGGGCTCAAGTGATCCTCCTGTCTTAGCTTTCCAAGTAGCAGGGACTAGGGGCATGCCACCATGCCCAACTTGACCTCTATAAAGAAAATGTACTCCAGGATACGTAGCAAAAAGTTAGAAGATGCCTTAAAACTGTTCTTTTTTTTTTTTATCAAAGTATGGTATGTGCATCACAGGTAATACATGAAATTATTTAGATGTCATATAGTTATATATTATTAAAATTTAAAAATATGTATCGGGGAAAATGACAGAGAATACCAAATGCACACAGATGGTATTGCTTAGAAAAATGTTATGGGAAACTGCAAGTTGACATTTCAAAGGTATTAATCATAGAATTGATAGATGGATATGCAAAAATTTTGAAGTGATATGCTAAATAACTATAATTTGAGAATCATTAAACAGTGAAACTGGAAACAGATACAAATAATTTGGGGTGGAAAGGAGGGAAAAGACCAGTGGTCAAGGGTTATCCTTATTGTATCTCCTTAGAAAACCTTGATGGTAGAAATAACTACAATTCTTTTTTTAAGAACCAGTATTCTAATTCATACTCAAATTTTCAAAGGGAAAAAATATGAATCTTTAGGACTATTATGTTAATTTTTTTTTTTTTGGTACTGGGGATTGAACTCGGGACCTTGTGCTTGTGAGGTAGGCGGCAGAACCACTGAGCTAAATCCCCGGCCCTATTATGTTAATTTCTATACATACGTAATCATAAATATCATCTGTGGTGACCACAACAATATACCTTGCAGAGGAAGCATAAATGTTCTGCTCAAAGAAGCATAAAGGGCAACATGACTCAGCTATTGTGCCCTAGCGACACTAAGCTTCCTGATGATGCTCTCCAACAAGGAGTAAGGTAGAGATACCAAGATATCAAAGATACTAGGCTTGCTCTGGGAGACACAGAAAGGCACCAGTGGCAAGGTGCCAAGCCCAAGAGGAGGATGCTTTTTAAAAAATTAAGTTGACATATAATATTGCGCATATTTATGAGGCAGAGTAAAATTCAGTACATTCATACAATGTATAATGAACAAATCAGGGTAATTAGCATTTCTAAACCCTCAAACATTTATAATTTCTATGTGTTGGGAACTTTTGGACTCTTTTTTCTAGTTATTTTGAAGTATATCATAAATTGCTGTATAGTTACTGGTACCCTATTGTGATACAGAACACTAGAACTAGTTCTTGCTATCTACCTGTACTTTGGTACTTTGTCATCTAACCTCTAGCTATCTGGCTTCCTGCTACTCTTTTAGTCTCTAGTGACCACTATTCTATTCTCTTCTTCTATGAGATCAAGTTTTCCATAGGATGCTTCTATTTAATATTCTTCCTACTTTTTTTCATAGGAATCAGACCTGCACAATACTCTGGTGGCTGTCTCAGCCTTGCCCAGTTCCCTCATAACTTTATTTATTTGTGTGTGTGTGTTTTTGGTATCGGGGATCGAACTCGGGACCTTGCGCTTGTGAGGCAGGCAGCGCAACCACTGAGCTAAATCCCCAGCCCTCTCATAACTTTATTTAGAAAAATTTTTTGAGGGCTGGGGATTTAGCTCAGTGGTTGTGCCGTCTTCCTCGCAAGTGCATGGTCCCGAGTTCAATCCCCAGTACCAAAACAAAACAAAACAAAACAAAATTTTTTTGAGCCAGGGATTCTTTATGTAATTCAGGCTGGCCTAGAACTCACTATAGAGCCCAGGCTGGCGTCAAACTCTACGCAATCCTCCTGCCTCAGCCTCCTAAGTGCTGGGATTACAGGCATGAACCACCATGCTTACTTAGCTTCCTCATAACTTTAATATAAAGCCTTAATATTTTACCTTCAGATCTGCTTCCCAGAAGACCCATATTAACACACTGCTCCCAAAGACTCAGTATTTCAGGGAGCCCCTTTTTATCTGGTGAAGTACTATTTAAAGTAAATAAAAAGTGAAGGAGTTTTTCCTACAATTAAAGCTTATACCACTAAGGGATGAGACAAAAATATGGGGCTTTTTGCTTAACATATTCTCCTGAAATTTAAAGTAGCTTCCGATTAAAGAAAAAGAACAAACCATGCCATCTTGAGGTGAAGCAAGAGAAAAACAGTTAGACTTACATTCTCAGGCAAATTTTTGGCAATAGCACTGTGTGGCATGGGCTCAATGCAAAGCAAGTGAACAATTTCTCTCATTATGACCTCTTCTTTGGTCACACTTCCCACTCCAGGTACATACCGCTCTCCTAATACAATGAAAAGAAAAAGTAGAATAATTAATTGCTTTTTGGTTTAAATCTCTCCCCATCAGATATATTTACACATATATCAACGCATTAAGTTTATTATGTATCCCTCCTATGAAAGAGGGATCAAAAATTATTTCAACATTTTCCCAACTCCAAACAAGAGTTTATTTGTTGAAAGACAAGGGAGAAAACTGAGTAACCTGAAGAAGAATCCAGGCATCTTAACTCATGTACACACACACACACACACACACAAACACTGTAACAACAAGACCCCTCAATTAATTACCCTCTGCTGCTAATCCAGAAAACAAGGCAGATGGCATGTGAATGAGCAGTGGCCATCACTGAACAGCTTTTCTTTGAAGATCTTCCTCAGTGTTGCCTCTACCAGCCAGGTGTGGCAGGACACACCTGTAGTTCCAGCACTTGAGAGGCTGAGGCAGGAGGATTGCCATGAGTTTGAGTTTGAGTTTGAGTTTGAGCCTGTGTTACATAGTGCCTTCAAGGCTAGCCTGAACTACATAGTGAAACTATCTCAAAAAACCAAAAAAACCCAAAAGTCTCTACTTGTGGTGAGACTCTGACCAAAACAATGTTTGAAGTGGGCTGGGGATTTAGCTCACTGGTGCCGCCACCTGCCTCGGCCACCTGCCTCGAAACCGCAAGGTCCTGAATTCAACTCCCCCTCCCCCAAGAATGTTTGAAGTGAATTCGGAAAAAGGAAGGAACTTTCTGGACAGCAGTTCAGGACTCCTGGAATGCATGGTTAAAGTTTAGAGCAGAATCTGAAGGACAACAGTCAGCAGAATTAAAAGCAGTTTGCTCTCAGAGATGTTTCTTGTGGCCATTGTGTCCCCTCTTGCCCTGACAAGACTGCTTAAACTAGGTCAACATGTTTCATGTAACAAATCATTCCATGCCAAACCATCTGATTATGGCCCCATCTCCTGACTAAAACTCCTATACAATAGGTTGCAAATGCCTTTCTTTCATGTCTTTGTTCTCATGTCCTTGAGTTACAAATAAATACCCATGGAGGTATCAGCTTGCTGCTGTTTCCCTGAAGCTCTCTTATGCTGAAATAGCAGTGCTCCTGGGTCCTCTCGGTGACTGAACTAAAGTTTCATCTCTAACTAATCTTCTCTGTCCTTTACACACCTTTACATAGCCATGGTTGCACACTGGGACAGTTATTTAAGAAACAACGACAACAACAAAAAAATGAAACAACAAAATGAAGACTGAAAAACAAAATACTTAAAAACATCTTTATGGGTCAAATGAAAACCCAGTAATATGTATCAAGAATGACTGGTGTTGCAAAAATGCCCACATAATCAGGTATTCACTTTTTTTTTTTTCAGTACCAGCGACTGAACTCAGGAATTTGCACTTGCCAGGCAGGTGCGGTGCCACTGAGCTAAATCCCCGGCCCAGGTATTCATTTTTCACTGCAATAAAATGCAAAATGGAGAAAGGCAAGAGCCAAGTTAACTCTGGAAACGTCACTGGTATCTACAATATATGATTCGAGCAGATTCATAATATCTGGCTGTATGTCATCATCGATTCTCACTACTGTAACATCGGTACTAAGACCTATGATTTCTATAAGACACAAAGAAAGAAACCCTTAAGAGATCTGATGAATTCTGCAAGTTTGTCAAAGAATGGCTTTTTAAATGAATTTGTTTCTATTAAACTCATTCATCTTTACATTTGTAAAGCCTTTTGTAATTTTCACATTTTTTCACCAAAGAGTGAATTTTGGTGCTAGAAGCAACCTTAAGAGATCATATAGGATCCAGGCATGGTGGCACATGCCCATGAACCCAGCACTTGCGAGGCTGAGGGAGAAAGATCACCACAAGTTCAAGGCCAGCCTGGACTACATAGTGAAATCAAGGCCAACCTGAACTACATAGCAAGACTGTCTTAAAAACCAAACAAAAAACAATCAAACAAACAAAAATGATCATGTAGATTCCCTTCACATTTTACAAATGAGGAACTGAGGGTCAAAGAATATGAATGAGATGCTTGTGATAGTTGATGGCAGGGCCAAACTGAAGCCTTTGATTCCTAATCCAAATATTTTTCTACTTAATGTTCTTTACATTATAAAATCAGACAATATTTTTTAAACAAAAATGTTGATTCTTGAAAGTAATGAACCTATACTCAGAATATATCAAGCATTAACGATTAGAAATTTCTCATATCATATTCTAAGAACAAACACAAAATTTTTCTCTAGTTTTTATACTTTGGTAAACTATATAATCAATTTCATTAGCTTTTACACATTTTTATTTATTTATTTATTTTTTAATTTTTTTGGTACCAGGGATCAAACTTGGGACCTTGTGCTTGCGAGGCAGGTGGCAGAACCACTGAGCTAAATCCCCGGCCCTTTTTACACATTTTTAATTTGCTCCTTCGTAGTGTTATTAGTTTCATACTGGAATACGCCAGACAGACGTATGTAGTCTGGAAAGGTTTAAAACATTATCTACTAAGACAAACAACTGATCCACCACCAGCTCTCAGACAAACAAGTTATGGCTAGAATCTTCACTAGGAAATACAAAAGCAAAAGTATCTGGTGCAGCAAAGTAAAGAACAGTGAGAAGCTGAGAATAAGATGATGGCAATAAATGTACGCGACTGGTAAAATCAAGACTATGATACAGTATACATCTGTCTTCAAGAGGTTAGAATTTGTAAGTACTTCTGCAAAGAAGGATTATATTATATTCAGCTGAAATATAAAACACATTTCTGAAGGTCAATGCCATAATAACTTGATAAACATTATTTCTAGCAAAGAACATTTTTTGCCTTTCCCCAACTAATCTCAATGAAGCTAGGTATGACCAATATTTGTGCAAGGTAATTTAACACAATGACATAATAAAACTACAGTTTACGTAGAACTATGTTATGTTTAAATTTCGTATACTTATGTAATTTTTAGCACTAAATGAGTAAGTTTTAAAAAAATCTATATTTCTATCCGGGGTAACTATATCCTAGAAGTTTGAAGTCCATAAAATTACAAGTAAGGCATTAAAAATTAAAAATATAAGATATGTGCTCTTCTAAAGGTGTTTCTAAATCTATCAATCACATTAGACACATTTATCTCTAATATTCTATATAGTATTTGAGAGAGGAATGAGATGATCCATTATAACTCTTGTTAACATTCTCTCTAAAAAGTAATCCATGTTATATTTCAAAACATTTTGTTTTAGTCTTACCCACAACATAGATGAGGACCTGAAGCATTTCTTCTATTAATGTATTATACTGCTTAATTAAATCCTATAGAATTGAAAATGAATAAATTAGTTACATAAGAACCGAAAACTCCATAAAACATGCATTTCTGTATCAGACTCATAGTCCTTCCAGTCTAGTATTTTCTTTCAGAACATAGTAATACAAATTATGAGGTTAATAGTTCCTTTTTTTTTTTGATACCAGGGATTAAACTCAGGACTTTGCACTTGTGAGGCAGGTGGAATGCCACTGAGCTAAATCCCCAGCCCTTAATAGTTCCTTTTTTTGACATCAAATCCAAAAAAGTTCACAATACCCTGCACATGAATATTGAACAACTATTATTGTTATCATTTTCATTATCATTATCCTTATATCATTATTTATCCTAAGTTGACAAGCAAATTGTAATCTTTAACACTTCCTCCACTATTAGCTTCCTTCTTACTGGGCTAGTAAGATAGTGGTTCAAATAGTTATGGTGAAAGTACAGTTCTCTAACACATTTTTTACTTAAGTACTGTATCAAATCATATTTATTTTTACTAAGTATCATGACTAAAAATTCATTTGCAGGCTATGTCCTATTCATTGCCACTTTGCAAGGGGCTTCCAAATTGAAAGAAAGTGATTTCATGAATTCAAAACAGTGAAGGGTTACTTTATAAATTAGGACTTCAAATACTGAAACAATAGATGTGACAAAACATCATGAGACAAATTACAAATTCTGCAAAATGGAATCAATATACCATAAAGGAAGAGTTAGTAGTCCTTAAAAGAGCTTTTACAAGAACAGGAATAGACTAAGAACAGGAACTGATAATTCACTGACTTCTGCAAAGGTTAACAATAATTAAAACACATTCAACTCCACCAATAATTAAAAACTGCAAGTTAAGGTGAAAAGTCATGTATCATCTGTCAGAGCAACAAAGATTTAAAATATTGTGCCATTAGAAATGTACATATTTGAGTTTAAACAGAAATAACTTTCCTGACACCAATTTCTCGATACCTATAAAGAGCCTTAAAGAGAATGCTGCTTTACACATCTTCTAAGAATTGATCTTAACAAAATAATTAGGTAAAAGTTTTAAACAGTGAGGTACAGATGTCTGTAAGATCAAAAAACTACAGGGCTGGGGATTTAGCTCAGTGGTTCTGGCTCCTGCCTCACAAGCGCAAGGTCCCGAGTTCAATCCCTGGTACCAAAAAACAAACAAACAAACAAACAAAAAAACCCTGCAAAAAACCTCTAGCATCACAAGACTAAAGTATAACATACTCATTTAAAATGATACAAAAAGGCTGTTCCACCACTCCCAGCCCAGAGGAAGGGGCTTCCGGGCCACCATTCCACCGCTCCCAGCGCAGAGGAAGGGGCCTCCGGGCCTCTGTTCCACTGCTCCCAGCACAGAGGAAGGGGCCTCCCGGCTGCCATTTCATCACTCCCAGCCCAGAGGAAGGGGCTTCCTGGCCACCGTACCACTGCTCCCAGAGCAGAGGTAAGGGCCTCCAGGCTGCCATTCCACTGCTCCCAGCACAGAGGAAGGGGCCTCAGGGCCACTGTTCCACTGCTCCCAGCACAGAGGAAGGGGCCTCCCGGCCACTGTTCCACCGCTCCCAGCACACAGGAAGGGGCTTCTGGGACATGGCACCACTGCTCCCAGTGCAGAGGTAGGGGCCTCCGGGCTACCATTCCACTGCTCCCAGCCCAGAGGAAGGGGCCTCTGGGCTGCCGTTCCCCTGCTCCCAGGGCAGAGCAGGTGAGCCTTGTGGGCGCCAACAGCACCCCCGCCTAGTCGAAATGAGAAGACACGTAAATAAGTCTCAAAACCAGACTTCCAGATCACCTACAGCAACCCCAAAGAGAAATAAGATGGAACACTCTAATACTCAACCACCTGGACTCCCTGAACTGGCAAAAAAAGACGATCTGCAAAAAATGAAATCAGAAATAATTTCTCTGAAACAGCAGAGATTGTGCTCATAGTGCAAGACACGATTGATAAATCTAGAGAGGAGCTCAGGAATGTGATGGAATCCCAACATAGGAAACAAATGGAATCCATAAAACAGATGCAAACAGATTTCCAGGAGATTATAAAACTCCATTGAACGTCTACACAGCAGAATGAGCCAATGTGAGAACAGAATTTCAGATATAGAAGATAAGATTGCAATTAGTGACCAGGAAAAGAAAAATGCTTCAAAATTGTAAGGGACCATGAGAAATCAATCCAGCAGCTGCTAGATGATGCAAAGAAGAATAACATAAGACGGATTGGAGTCAACAAAGAAACAGGAGAGAGTACAGATGACATAAACAAACTGTTCACAGAAGTGATGGCAGAAAACTTCCCAAGGAGGGGAAAAGAACTTGACATACAGATAAGTGAGGCATATAGGACTCCAAATAGCCTTGATCAAAAAAAATCTACACATAGGTATATAATTGTTAAGATTCCAGAAACCCAACAGAAGAACAAAGTTCTACAATCAGTGAGAGAAAAGAAACAAATCATATACAAAGGAAAGCCCATCAGAATCACAGCAGACTTCTCAACGCAAACCCTCAAGGCAAGAAGAGCTTGGAGTGACGTATTTCAAGCCCTAAAGGAAAACAGCCTCCAACCCAGATTGATGTACCCTGCAAAACTATCTTTCAAAATTGATGGAGAAATAAGATACTTTCATGACAAAGAGCACCTTAGGAACTTCATGAATGCCAAATCAGCACTCCAAAACATTTTAGACAACATCCTAGGAAAAGACAATAAGGTTCACAACCCCAGGAAGCACAGCAGAATGAATCCATTGGGCATGACAAGAAATTAAATGTAAAGGGGGAGAATCCAACAAAAAGAAGAAGTCATGACAATGACAAGTCAATATATATCAGTTATAACCATCAATGTTAATGGTCTCAACTCACCAATCAAAAGAAACAGACTGGCAGAATGGGTCAAGAAGTAAAATCCAACAATATGCTGCATACAACAGACACACTTAATTCAAAAAGAAACTCATAGACTGAAAGTTAAAGGGTGGAAAACAATACTCCATGTGACGGGAACCCAAAAAAAAGCAGGAGTAGCTATCTTCTTTACAGATCAAGTGGATTTCAAACCAACACTGATTAAGAGAGACAAAGGACACTACATCCTTGTAAAGGGAAAAATCCAACAGGAAGAGATGACAATCATAAATATCTATGCACCAAACACTAGTGCACCCAACTATATAAAACAAGTACTAACGGATGTGAAAAGTCATTTATGCACTAATACAATTGTAGTGGGGGACCTCAATACCCCACTGTCACAAATAGATCAACTAGACAAAAAATAAGTAATGAAATACTAGAACTCAATCGAACTCTTGAACAAATGAACTTAACAAATGGTTACAGAATGTTCTACCCCACAAAATCAGAATACACATTCTTTTCAAGTGCACACGGGTCACTCTCCAAAATAGACCACATACTCACTCACAGAACATGTTTAAGTAAGTGCAAAGGAATTAAAGTTATCCTTTGTATATTATCAGACCATTGTGCGATCAAATTGGAGATCAACAGCAAAAGGAAGCACAAGAATTTCATAAACACATGGAAATTGAACAGCACACTTCTGAATAACCAATGGGTCACAGAGGAAATTAAAGAAGAAATCAGACAGTTCCTTCAATTAAATGAAAATGACAACACAACATATCGGAATCTATGGGACACAATGAAAGCAGTCTTACTAGGGAAATTCATAGCAGTGAATACTCATATTAGGAAAACGGGGTGAGCCCAATTAAACAACCTGATGCTGAACCTCAAGTTTCTACAAAAAGAAGAGCAGGACAAACCCAAAGCTCATACAAGGGAGAAAATTATAAAGATCAGAGGAGAAATCAATTCAATGGAGACTAAGAGAACGATACAAAAAATTAATGAAGCCAAGAGTTAGTTATTCAAAAGAATAAACAAAATTGACAAACCCTTAGCCAACCTTATCAGAAAAAGGAAAGAAAAGGCCCAAATCCATGCAATTAAGAATGAAAAGGGTGAAATTACAACAGAACCAGCAGAAATCCAGAGGATCATCAATACCTACTTCAAGAACCTATACGCCAGCAAGATGGAAAACACAGAAGAAATGGACAGATTCCTAGATACATATGAATTACCAAAGTTGAATGAAGACCTAAAAATTCTAAACGACCCAATATCAATCAATGAAATTGAAAATGTAATTAAAAACTTACCAACTAAGAAAAGCCCAGGTCCTGATGGCTTCATTGCTGAATTCTATGACATTTAGAGAGGAACTACTGCCACCATTGTTTAAACTCTTCAATGAAATTGAAAGGGAAGCAATAGTCCCGAATTCATTCCTGGAAGCAAGCACCACCTTGATCCCCAAAGCAGAGAAAGACCCAACTGAAAAAGAGAACTATAGGCCAAACTCACTAATGAACACAGATGCAAAAATCCAGGGGCCGGGGATTTAGCTCAGTGGTTTCGCTGCCTGCTGTGCAAGCAGCACAAGGACCCGAGTTTGATCCCCAGTACCCAAAACAAAACAAAACAAAACAAAAAAACCTGGTCACTCTTAAGTAGCCACTCATTGCTTCTTTAGGGCCAGGGATTTAGCTCAGTGGTTTCGCCACCTGCTGTGCAAGCGCAAGGACCCGAGTTCGATCACCGGTACCAAAAAAAAAAAAAAAA
>NW_004624804.1:10124132-10146290 GCF_000247695.1 Heterocephalus glaber
TCATTAAAAAAAATGAAATGGTACAAAAATATAAAAATAATGAAATGATACAAAAATGATGATATAGCTGCATATTTATTTAATGACAAAGAAAAAGTCAATCATAGTATTTTGTTAAGCATAGGCAGCAAATTTACAAAATGAGATTTACAGAAGAATATAATTTTTGCTTTAAAAACAAACAAGACAACATTTTTTTTCCTCTCTTTTATCTTCTTTGGTACCAGGAACTAAACCCAAGGCCTCATGCTTGCTAGGCAGGCACTGCACAGCCAGCTACAACCCTGGTCCACGAACACTTTATTTTCTGAAGGTAGTATTTCATGTGGTATTTTTCCCTTTGTTGAGCTGTATATTCTAACTTTTCTGGATTGAAAAGAATGTGTGTATGTATGTATACATACAGTACTTTAAATCATTTCCAGATTATGGTACCTAATATGATACAAATGCTATGTAAATAACTATTATACTGTAATAATTTGAGCTTAAGAAAAGGAGAAAAGTCTATACATTAATACAGATTGAATTTTTTGTATATTTTTCATATATATATTTGATCTGTGATAGGCTGAAACCATGGACATAGAACCAACACATACAAGGGCCAACTCTGAAAATAAATAAATAAACTTGAAAATAGTGCAATAGTATTTCCCTCAGACTAATTCATTTGTCAGTTTCTTTGCTCACCTGATCTTTTGTGGATATGGTCTTGGTAAAAGCATCAGCAAGCTCATACCTCTGAAGTATCAGTAACAAAAACTTGTTAGGGTCCATTAAAGATGCACCAATCTGTGAATGAAATACAGCATCATGTTTCTTCTATATTAAACAGAGAAACAGGTTTTTTTTTCTAATAGTACTAGAAAATTATAAAGTAAGATTGTAAAAAATAATACAGCAGGCTGGGGATTTAGCTCAGTGGTTTCGCCGCCTGCTGCGCAAGTGCAAAGACCTGAGTTCGATCCCCAGTACCAAAAATAATAATAATAATAATAGTACAGCAGCCTCCTCTATTTCTGTGCTATCCTATTCAGTTTATTAGTGAAAAAAAATTTAACTTAAAAATAAATTATAGGACAAAAGAATAATCAAAATATATTATGTACAGGTACAAATTTCCTATGATGAATGTGAACATTTTATATATATATAAAATGCACCAATAGTAGTGCACGCCTGAAATCTCAGCACTCAGGAGGCTGAGGCAGGAGGATCACCACGAGTTTGAGGCCAGCCTCGGTTACATAATGAGTTCAAGACCAGCCTGAACTACACAGTGAGACATTGTCTCCAAAAAAAGTATCAATAAAACTAATTTAAATAATAAGTTATAATCTCTTCTCTTATCATGAGATACACAGAAGGAAGAATAAGGCATAATTATGAAAAGTAACTTAAACAGGTACCTGAAGCATGATAATATCTTTATCATACATTTCTTCTCTGCACTTAACGTCTTGGTAATAAAATACCTATAAATAAAGGAAGGTAGATGCTAAAAAACTTCAAACAAAATTCTCAACAAAATCTCTTCTTAAAACTTTCAGTTAGGAACTCCTGGAACTTTAACTGGTGGGAAAAAGTTGCAAATCTATGAAATCATTTTAAGGTATTTCTGATGATAAAGTGAAAAGTATGACACTGAAAACATTTGAAAGTTAAAAATGCTCTACATTTATTCTTAGTATATTTAACAAAAAATTTATTTCCTCTAAGTTTAAAATATCTATTTCAATAAAAGTAACCCAATATTTACACTTAATCATAATACCAGTTTTCTTCCAAGTGGTAATTTTACAAGTCTTATTTCCCACCCTTTAGGGAAAGTACTTCTCCTTATGTGCTCTAAAATAGAAGGAAAAATTATAAAGTAGCCTTTGATTAAGACAGATTATGTAAAGACTAAAAGTCTCTAAGTAAAGTAATCCTTAGAAAATAATTATGTTAACAGGAAACTTCTAAGTAAAGAGAGAGAGAAAAAAAGAAAAAAACAGGGCCGGGGATTTAGGTCAGTTGTTCCGCCGCCTGCCTTGCAAGCACAAGAACCCAAGTTCGATCCCCCGTACCAAAAACAAAAAACAAAACAAAACAAAAAAACCAAAAAATACAGGAAACTTCTGTGGTACTACTTACCGGCTTTCAGATCATCTGTTCACTTAAACACCCTAGTTTCTTTAATTAATTTAAGATAGGACAATCAACAAATAGGATAAAAGGAGAAACATTTATATGGCCCCTAAAATTTTCATTTCTAAGAATTTATACAAGAGAATAAAAACAAATACTGATCAAAATTTAGGAATATGAGGTAAAATTGTATAAAAGAAAAACACAATGGGGCCAGGGATTTAGCTCAGTGGTTCCGCTCCCTGCCTCGCAAGCGCAAGGTCCCAAGTTTGATCCCCAGAACCAAAAAAAAAGAAAAACACATTTATGAATGTGAATAACAGACCTTACCATACCTGGCTAATAAGAGACAGCCCATTTCTTCGCCACATCTCAGCAACTACCTGGGCAACCAACACCAGACAACGCAAAGGATATTCCACTAGCACCTCTACTTTCAAGTCCTCCTGAAACAGAGGGAAGTCAATTTCACTGTTTCTCACAGGACTTGGGTGTATCTTAGTTATGACGCTACATATTTATTCAGTAGTTTTCTCATCAGTGAAATGGAAGGTTTGAACTAGATGACTTTCAAGTCCTTGTGATTGATACTTTAATGGGATATATATATAGTTGGGTTTCAAAATATTTTCTTTCCACTGAACAAAAAAGCGGTGTTCTGAAATATGATACAAGCAAATCAACACTTAATAGAATCACTTACAAAAGGTACAAATTCATGCAGTCTTGAGACAGCACCCAGTCTGCTTAAACGTACATGAAGACCTAAATTGTTTTAAAAAGAAAGTGAGAAAGCAATTAAACCCAGTCAGTATGTTTACTAGTTAATACATCAAGTTTAGAAACACAGGTAATTTAAATGTATATTTACCAGGCTTGGTGTATAGTTCAGAGGTACAGTGTTTGCCTAGCATGTGTGAGGCCCTGGGTTCAATCAACATCTCCTTTCCTCCCAAAAAGCACATTAACTGAATTTAGAAATGACAGTCTAAAATGCAAACTTTTGACATTTAATTTTGAAACACTGTATTATCAAAATACTTAAAATACTGTACTGTGCAAGGTATGCACATATATTATATAAAACTAACATGCTGCCTCTCCAGAGGTTTATTCTGCTCTTGTTATCAAAAACTATTCTAAGTATTTTTAAAAATTTTATTAGTACATGTTTGCATTACATAATGACTACATTCCTTATGCGGAGTTGGTACGTGTACATAATGCATCTTAATTCTTTTTTCATCTCTTTTCCCTCTCCTCTCTCTTCATTCTTCCATCTCTTGATCCCCTTCCCATTTGAGAAAGATCTATCTCTCTACTTCCTATTATCTTTTATTTTGCTCTTTATTTATATTTTGGGTTTCTCATATAAGAGAAACCATATGATATTTATTCTTGTGTGTACTATTTACTTCACAACATTATGGTGTCAAGGTGCATCCATTTTCCTACAAATGACAAGTTATCCTTCTTACGGCAGAGTAACACTCTATTGTATATATAAATACATTTTTTAAAACCCATTCATCTGATGAACATACAGGCCACTTCCAAGATTTAGCTACTGTGAGTTGTGCTGCAATAAAGATAGGTAGGCATGTGTCATTGTAATATGATGTCTTTAACTCTTTCAGGAAGATACCTAGAAGGGGAATAGCTGAGTCAAATGAAATTTCTAGTTTCAGTTTTTTTTTTTTTTTCTGGTACCAGGGGTTGAACTCAGGACCTTGCACTTGCAAAGCAAGGTGCAGTGCCACTAAGCTAAATCCCTGGTCCTAGTTTCAGATTTTTGAGGAATCTCCATACTGATTTCCATAGTGGCTATACTAGTTTACATTCCCACCAACAGTGCAGAAGGTTTCCTTTTTCCGAACTGCCTTGGCAGCATTTGTTATTAGATTTCTTGATGATGGTCACTTTTTCTTACTTACTTATTCTAGGTATTCTTATTCTTACTTACTTATTCTAAGTATTTTAAAAATAAAAATAGAATCAAAATAAAATCACATGGTGTAAATGACACCATATATAAAAACTAACTTGCTAGGCACAATGGTGCATGCCTGTAATCCCAGCACTTGGGAGGCTGAGGCAGGAAGATTGCCACAAATTCAAGGCGAGCCTGGGCTACATAGTAAATTCACGGCCAGCCTGAATTATGTAGTGAGACCCTGTCTCAAACAAACAAATAAACAAACAAAAAACTAACCAACCACCAAACAAAAAATAACCAAAAAGCAAACAAACAAAATGAACTCAAAATGAATCAAAGATCTAAATAACTAAAACTATAAAATTCTTAGAATAAACGATAGGAAAAAGGTTTTGGGATGTTGGATTTGACAATGATTTGGATCCAACACCACCCTAGAAATAGGCAAGAACAGAAAAAAAAGAGTTGGGCATAGTGGTGCATGCCTGTAATCCCAGCACCTGAGAGGCTGAGGTAGTAGGATTTCTGCAAGTTTGAGGCCAGCCTGGAGTATGTACTGAGTCCAAGGTCAGCCTGAACTACATAATGAGACTCTGTCTCAAAAAAAAAAAAAAAAAAGAAAAAAAAGAAAGAAAATATAGATAAACTGGACTACACCAAAAACTCCTGGCATCAAAGAACACTATCAATAGCAAAAGGCACCCCACAGCACGAGAAAAGATATTTGCAAATCATATATTTGATAAACAGGTGATATCCATGATATACAACCCCCCCAAAAAACTCTGACAATTGAACAAATCAATTGAATAGCTATTTCTCCAAAAAAGATATAACAAACAAAAAAAATCTGAAAAGATGCTCAATATCAGTAATCATGAGGGAAATGCAAATCAAAACCACAATGAAATACCACTTACAAATACCATCCAAATGAAGATGGCTATTATTAACAAATGAAAATAAACACAAAATAACAAGTGTTGGTAAAGATGTGAAGAAACTGGAACCCTTGTACATACACTGCTGGTGGGAGTGTAAAATGGTAGACCTACTGTGGAAACAGGATGGTGGTTCCTCAAAAACATTACACAGAATTCCCATATGATTCAGTAATTCCTTTCTTGGTATACACCCAGAAGAACTGAAAAAACCTTAACAGATTCATACATCTATGTTCATTAACAGAAATATTCACAGTAGCAAAAAAGAGGAAGCAACTCAAGTGTCTCAATGGATGAATAGTTGAACAAAATAGCACACAATGGAGTTGTGGGTTTTTTTTTTTTAAATAGAGTCTCACTATGTAGTTCAGGCTGGCCTTGAACTCACTATGGAGCCCAGGTTGGCCCTGAGCTCGCAGCAATCCTCCTGGCTCAGCCTTCTGAGTGCTAGGACTACTAGTGTGTGCCACCATGCCTGGCCATACAATGGAATATTATTCAGCCTTAAAAAATAAAGAAATCCCAACACATACTGCAACATGGATGAATCTTGATGGTATCCTAAATGAAATAACCCAGTCACAAAATGATAATACTATATAATTCCACTTATCACAGGTACCCAGAATAGTCAAACTGAGACAGAAAGTAAAAATGGTAGTTGCCAGAGGCTGTGTGAAAAGAGTAATAGTAAGCTACTGTTTAGTTGTAATATCATCATATGTCAGTTTTGGAAGTTAAAATGGTTTTGCAGATGGATGGTGGTCATGGTTGAACAACTATGTGAATGCACATAATGCCAATGCACACTTAAAAATAGTTAAAATGGTAAATTTTGTGTTACACATATTTTGGCACAATTAAAAATATAAACATATGAATTTTGACAAAATTGTTTAAAAAAACGACTGACAGGCAAATGGACAATTTACACGGACATTCCAATAACTAAAGAAAATCTATGATTTCTTTCTTTAGTGATAAGAAACGCTGACAGATTATCCATTGGTGAAAATAGGCAGAGAGGAAGGTTAAAATCAATGCCAAGATTTTATTATATTTAAATATGGTGAGAGGTAAGTTATAGTTAGCCATTAAGTGTATACTCTTAGGACCCATTAGATGACCCAGATGAAAAATGGCCCAATTAAATAAATATTCTTAAATAAAAGTTATGGCAACAGCTTCTTGAAGAACAGTGACAATGATGACCCTTAACTATAGGATTTGGTCTGAACATGTCTGAACATACTAAGCACATGTAAAAAGCAAATACCAGCAAGAGTCCTAGAGAGTGGCAGATGGATGCTCACAAGATCCTCAGATACCCTGTAGGACCTGGTTTCCAGAGTATGACCACACAGCTGTATTGCTGTCTTGCTACCAGTCATGAAACTTGTGCTGCACCTCATCACAGCTTTGTGACATTCTTTATAAGCCACCAGTAAGAGTTCTTCCTGAAGGGAAAGTAAAAATGCAAACATGTCAACAAGTTAGCTGCTTTAGCACTCATTATTCA
Source organism: Heterocephalus glaber (assembly GCF_000247695.1). The sequence continues at coordinate 10,130,665 of NW_004624804.1, forward strand.
ATAAATATTTACTAAACATGAGTGCAGAATTATTCTGTGTATTATTAGAGATACCCCCACAAAATTTGCAAACCAGGAGGAAATATACAAACATACACACTTATAAGCAAAGCAAAAATTTTTAAGTATCATTAGATGGTACAAACTCATTTTATTAAGAGGACAAAGAAAAGAATCACAAACAATTTGGAAGACATGCTTGTGAAAGTAGCTTCTGAGTGGGCCCTAAAAGAATATGCAGAATTCAAGGCCGGGGATATAACAAAGTGGAAGGGCATGTGTTTAATATGTGCAAGGCCTGGGTTCTACCTTCAGCACCATAAAAACAAACAAACCAACAAAAGAAGAAACCCTACAGTTTAAGTATAGGGAAAGATAAGGAAAAAGTGGCATTCAAAAAAATAAGTAAAGGTTATAAGAAAATAAACTTGGGATAATGAAGAATCAAAAATAAGTAAAAGTTATAAGAAAATAAACTTGGGATAATGAAGAATCAAAAATCTAAGGGCCAGGGATTTAGCTCAGTGGCACTGTGCCTGCTTTGCAAGTGCAAGGTTCTGAGTTCAATCCCTGGTACCAAAAAAAAAAATCTAGGCGAGTGTGGTAAGGAGAGAGGAGTCAAAGGTCATTCAGCTCACTCTAAACACAATGTTTCTGTCACCGATTTCATCTTGAAAAAGAAACTACATTCCCAGATAAATTTTGGAAACATTCCTCTTAAAATTTAGCATGTTGATTAAAAGATCTGAAAAGTTCAGTAGCTTAAAAAAATCTTCTGTCATTTTGTTTGACCCCAAATTTCCCAATTCTATGTGAACCTAGAACTTTTTTTCTCCTCAAAACATCTGTTAAGCCAAGCCAGGTGTGGTGGTGTGCCCCTGTAATCCCAGCACTCGGGTGGCTGAAGCCAGTGGATTACTGTGAATTTGAGGCCAGCCTGGGCTACAAAGTGAGTTCAAGGCCAGCCTGAACTACACAGTGAGACCCTGTTTTTTAAAAAAAAAATCTGTTAACATCAAACACAGAGGATACAATGGTTCTGAGATTTCCTATATGGATAAATATAGCAATAGCAGCACTATTAATAGAACTAGGGAAGGTGAAATTAGAAAATTCAAATTGGAAGTAGAAGGAAATGATGACAAATCAATTTAAGATACTCTGAGCTTGATAAGTAGGAATATCTGCCACTCAGACAGGTGATACTATAGCTTGGGAGAGTCATTGCTATAAAAATCTAAATTAAGTAGTAGAAATAAAAGATAAACAAGAGAATAGTGGGGAATGTCTCTTAACATGCAGAAAGAACTGCAACAAAAGGTAATTACTTATTGATAGTCGTAATTGATAATACAAGTATTAGCATACCACAGTCTTCTGAAAATTAGAGAGAAGGAAAGGTTTGAGAAGACTAAGGTACTTAACTGAATACAATTCTACAGGAAGGAAGAAGGGGATCAAGAAAAGACCTCTAAATTTGGTTATAGTTTTTTCTAAACATAGTTCTAGTCAATTGGTAAAGGCAGACTCTGACCCTAAGCTGTATTAGGACATAATGCATGAAGATAGTAAATGTAGATTACTTAGAAGGTTTGGGAGATGAGATGAAAAACAGCATACACCTTGATCCCATCTCCCAACAATTATGCATGCCATTTCATATGAGTAAATGAACCAAGAAGTAGTGCTGTAGTTGTTGGAAATATTTCCTTGCTTATTGTTCTATAAAGCTACTTGCCAGATTAAAGGCTATTTTGATAACGAGTGTGAGTGTCACTTTACACCTGACTAAAAGGAGGAAGACAGGGAGACTGCTGTTCAGAAACAGCAAAGGCAAAAAACGACGATTTTGTTATTGCGTTTAAGGACAGGAGAGTCCTGTGTATTTATAGGTAGACAAGTAAAAGCATGGGAAATACAAGTGGAGACAATGGAGGAGGCAAACTCCAGGAAAGTCATTATCAGTTGGAACCAAAAGTTCAGGTAGAGTATTGGCTTTACAAAGAAAGAGACCAAGAGATGAATAGCAAAGACACAGAAACTTGGTCAGTGCATAGATGATAATGAGGACAGTATAAAGAACTAGAGGACATGGAGGAATCTGAATCAGGTAATGTTAATTTTCTCAAAAGAAAATAAATCAGGTCATCTTCCCCAAAGGGAAATTGCAGCAGTATTAGTGTATTTAAAGAAGGCCATGATTTAAAATTGTTGCTTAAGAAACTACAATAGTTCTGTATTTGGAAACTAATTTTTAAAAATTTATTTAAAACTATCACTAAATTTATTTATTAAAATTTAAATTATTATTAAATTTACTTATTGGGATTTTACATGGCTTAACAAATGTAGTAAAGCTCTTGATTGAATAAATTTTCACTTCTTTCTATTCCTGAAATACTTAAAAGTCTACATGGTCTTAATTACCATCTTCTTAATCTTCATTTTCAAATAAATAAATGTGTAAGAAAATATGCATTTTTAAATGCTGTATTTCCTCTAAAGAAGCAAAACCACCTTGAGGCACATTTTCTAATCAAGTATAAAAGACTGGATATTCCTCTAAATTTAATAAGACAAATTCAAGTAGCTAAGAAATGTATATTAGATATATAATAAAAATTTACATCAAGGAAGCTCCGATATAAAACATTAGTAACTATTAGAGCACTCAAAAAGGTAATGTTCTTCATAACATATCTTACATCACAGGCACACCACTCTTGGAACATGAGTAAAATATTTTTCAACTGCATCTGTATAGCAATGGCAGCCTCCCAGTCAGGATCTACTTCAATGTGTTGCCCAACCTGTCTTCTGATTTCTTCCATTCCCTGCAAGAAAAGATTGATCGACATATATGATCCTCTTCTTTTGCTCCTCCATTGGCAAAATATAAAACTGTCAGGATTCATATTTATAAATGCATAATATTTTAACTTTTAACATGGTTTTTATATTAGGTCAGAATATAGGGGTTCAAATCTCAGCCCTCAAGGAACAGAACATCTAACACCAAGTATCAGCTCTGTCTAGCTATATGTAGGGTCAAGTTATATGATTCTGGGCAAACTACTTTTAAGGTTCCATTCCTTATATGTAAAATGAGAAAAATAATAATAATAATAATGATGATGATAATGACAATGATGGCCAACTACCTCATAAGACTGCTATAAGGCTCAAAAGAGATAATGCTTACTATACATGTATCACATGAGAAACATTCAATAAGCATTAAGAGTAGTAGCAATAGTAAGCTAAGGTATATGAGTCAACGTTTAAATCTTATTTCTATTTTGCTAGATAAATTTTCTCTCATATAAAATCCACAGTTTTCAAAGAAGCAGAAGGAGGAAGAAAGGGAAGAGAGGAGGAAGAGGAGGAAGGAAATGAGAAGATGAGAAAGAGGAGGAGGAAAAAGGAAAAGAACAACAACGGCAGCGACAACAACACTAAGATTATACTTTTTTAAAATAAATTTTTTTCACTGATGTACAGAAGAATTACAATACCTGCATACAGGTAAGTATCTTCAGAAAAGATCGAAAACCTTCAAGGAACTGCATTCTTAATCTTTCTGTCCATATTGTGGGCTTGCTGATCAGGATATACCTATAATTTCAAAAAAGGAAATATTTCATTTATTTGTCTTAAGATATTTAAAGGTTCTCAAGGTTATAGACAATGATGTCTTATCAAAATCATACATTCTAATTTCTTAAAATAACTAGAAGCCCTGAACAGAGCTAGAATTACTTATTTACCTTTATTTTACATATAAACAGCAAACTGTGGGAATGAATACTCTACAAGAGACAGATATTAAAGCTAAGGCTAACTGCTCCATACATTATATCTTGAGAAGTTGGTATGACTAACAGAGCCTCAGATACTAGCCAACTCTGGACAAACATATTACAGATCTCCTAGAACTCTACATACTCATTACCTAAAAGGCCACCTGAAATCCCTTCAGATTCAAGAAATTTGGAACAGATTTTCTACTTCCAGGTTTTCAGAATTCAGAACCTGGAAGAAGGATATAAGCTCCTATGTCATCCTGGTTTGCCCATCAGGATGTACTAATTTCATGAAGACACGGATCCATTTTAATCTATCACTTATAGTATTTCCTTTGGCTGAAAAGACAATGATTGGTTTCATATCTAATGAGAACAACATTTATAATCGAATGACTTCACAGTTAGCAATCACTGATAATTATTAGAAATTATTTTGCATTCAATTAAAATGCATTCCTGTCATATATACCAGGTATTGGGAACATAAATACAAAAAAGTTATATATCCTTTTCCTTGAATTTCAAAGAGCAGCGAGGAAACCAAATGTATCTAGGGGACACTGCAATCCAGTGTTAAGCACTAAAATGATGTACAGTGCCGGGTGTGGTGGCACACACAGCCTGGGCGGGCTACATAGTGAGTTCATGACCAGCCTGAACTACATAGCAAGACCTTGTGTCACAACACTAAAAATAAAGCACAAAGAAAGTAATATAGAAATACAAAAGGCAACAAAGGTAGGGAAAATTTTTTTTCTGAATTGTAAGGACAGTAGGGATTGTGGTTAAATATTTGCCATTCATTAGACATTAGACATATGTGATTATACATTAAAATACCATCATCAGGTGGGCAGAGTGGCATACACCCATAATCCCAACTACTCAAGAGACTGAGGCAAGATCACAAGTTCCAGACTACTCTAGGCAATTTTAGCAAGATCCTACTTCAAAGTAAAAAAAAAAAAAAAAGCAGGGAGGGGGCAACTAAGGATGTAGTTCAGTGGATTCAAACTTCAGTACAAGAATTAAAAAAATAAAAAATCAAGACCTTATCAAAGAAATAATTTTGAAATATAATACTTAGCACCTAAATCTTTTATGTTTTGTTTTGAAATAAGGTCTTTCTATGTAGTTCAGGCTAACCTTGAATACACTAAATAGCCCAGGTTGGCCTCAAACTCATGGTGATCCTCTTGCCTCAGCTTTCCAAGGGCTGGGATTACATGTGTGCATTACCACACCCAGATAAATCTTTTAAAGTAAAAGGAAACTGGGTACAGTGACACATGTCTATAATCCCAGAATGTAGGGAGACTGAGGCAGGAGGATCACAAGTTGGTTGTTTTTTTTATTTTTGGTACTGGGGATCGAACTCAGGTCCTTGCATGTGTGAGCCAGGCGGCAAAATCACTGACCTAAATCCCCGGCCCAAGGATCACAAGTTTAAGACCCACCTGGGCAACTTACCAAGATCCTTTCTCAAAATTTAAAAAGAATAAAGGAGGTTGGGGCTGTAGCTCAGTAGTAAAGTGTCCCTGGGTTCAATTCCCAGTACCAAGAATTCAAAAAATAAATTTAAAAAGCTAAATTATAATCTGCCAAAATAAACAAAAGGTGTCAAGGTCTGGCAATTTTCTAGAGTACTACTACTTAAAATATAATCCACCAAGCAGTGCCAAGAGCAGTAGTATCATCTGAGTACCTTTTAGAAATACAAGATGTTAGGCTCTAATCAAACCTACTGAATGAAAATCTGTATCTTAACAAGTTACTCAGATAATCTGGATGTATATCAAAATGTGAGAAGCACTGATCCAGAGCAAAAGATAATTTACATTTCTAGTTTCTCACAGTCCACACCTGACCTCTGTAGTTGACCTCACAGGTAAAAAGGAAAGGGTAAAGAGGGAAAGAAAAGTCTGTAGATAAAAGTAGGTGGCAAAGGCAAATGGGAGAAAAGAAAGAAAGGAATAGACAGAGTGGAAGAGTAAAGGGGTGATCTGGTCTGAGAGTCTGCTTCTGCTATACTTTTCATATATGGAACACAGGAACAAGTTACAGGGTGGTATTTTCTTAATAGGGCCAAGGTTTCATTTCCACAGTGAATTAACAACTGTGGATCCAAACACCCCAGACATCTTCCATAAAGTGAGGGAAAAAGCTAAATTAACAGAGATATATTATTAAATAGAAGCAGGAAGCAGTAATCCCTCTTTTCTATGCTTTACTAGGCAGACAGGTGGAGAACTGTGCTCATTTCTTGGCATGTAAATGGCATACATTTAACTGGAACAGGTTCAGAAAAGGACAAAGATTTAGAAGAAATTTTAAACAGTATGAAATGAGAACAGTTAAAAGAAGTGGTTGCCTCGTGTGGTGGCACACACCTGTAATCCCAGCTCTTTGGGAGGCTAAGGTAGGAGGATCATGACTCTGAAGCCAGTCTAGCAATTTAGTGAGACCGTGTCTTAAAATTAAATACATACATACATACATACAATAACATGGCCTGCGGATGTGGATCGGTGGTAGAGCATTTGCCTAGCATGTGCAAGGCCCTCAGTTCAATCTCTAGTACTACTTAAAAAAATTATTACTTGGAAGATATGACTGCTATTTTAAAATATTTTTTGAAGTTAAACAAGAACTGAATTTGTTCTAAGGGGATAAGGGAGAGTTAAGACAATGAAAGCTACAAAAAGAATTCCATATACATGAAGAAACTTTCTACCAGTTGGAAGGGGATATACAAGAGTCGGAATGTACTGTTTTGACAGAGGGGGCTTGAACAGTTTCTACTAACACCAAAAATTTATTTCACGCGGAGGTAAAGTCAGATAAATATAGTATATGGTTAGACTATGGAGAACTACAAATTCTGGAAGAACTTACACTTTATTCTGGCAACAATGAAAATATATACTACGTATTTGTGATTATTTAAAAGCAGGTTTCAGGAAGAAGTAGTAAATAAAATTTTGGACTGCAGAATTTCTCCAAGAGTCAGAAAAATGGGGTCAATAATTATTTGCTACACAAGGAGTATTTCTAAAGGACCACTGTCATCCTAGCTCCAGACAGCTCCGCTTCAAAAAAGCCTGTTTCAACAATGATGGCTAAATAAATCATAGCCTCAACAGTCACAATTTTCAAAACAGCCCAGGCACACCTACAACAGTTCAGTAATCACAGACTTCAAAGCAGCTGCAACTTCCTTCTACAGCCGTACAAAGCCCCTAGCCTAAGAGACTATGCAGCTCTGGTGTTTGTTTACCAACAGTCCCTCTCAGGTTTTTTGTTTTGTTTTGTTTTGAGACAGAGTCTCACTATGTAGTTCAGGCTGGTCTTGAAATGCACTATGTTGCCAGGCTGGCCTTGAACTCACAGTGGTCCTTCTGCCTCAGCCTCCTGAGTGCCCCTTTCAGATTTTGACTCTAATAAAACCTGTCTTCAATTGCAGAGCTCAATTCCCTTTCCTAACAATTTTTGATTGGTGTTTTCAGACCAAGTTTCAATATATATATTCCTTCTGTGAGGCTACACTGTATAGTGAAAGAAACATGAGTTTTATAAATAAGAAGTGGTTAGGCTCAAATTCCAGTCCTGCCACTTATTACCTTTGTGGCTTTAGGCAAGTAATTATAATCTACAAAACAAGATTGTATCACTTACTTATCTTTTAAAAAATGTTTCAAGATTAAAATGAGGTAAAAGAAGCAAAGCTCCTTAACACAGGAATTACTACTAAATTTTACATAATCCTTGTGAAAGCAAATTATACAGTATCTATTCAACATGTACTCAAAATATGTTAATTTTCTCTAAAATATTTCAGAATATTGAACAGCATAGACAGTCACAGTAAAGAGACCCCCCACATCCCAAGGCAGACCAAGGATATTCACTGATTTAACAATGATAACTTTAAGTACAGCCAGTAGGAGTCTTGCCTTGCATAATATAATTCATACATAATTTGACTAAGGAACAAATTTGAATCATAATGGCTACCTGCCAATTCACCACTGAATTCATCTACCATCTCTACTTGTGCTGCAGGTGCGATAACGTTAACAAATTATCTTTAACAAAAGACTTACATGCCACATTCATATGAGAAATTGAGGAATCCGAAAGTCTTTAAGAATTCAGCTCAGTAATATCTAGAATCTACTGTGTAGTTCAGAAATCTAGCAAATGCTTTTCTGGTTTTTTATTTTTTGCTGGGATTGAACCCAGGGCTTTGCATATGCTAGCAAGCACCTCAACTCTCTACTTTTCAATATATTTCTAAATTGAATTGGAAGTCTATTTGTTGCCACCATCTATAACCTACACAGTCACCAGATGTGGATAAAATTGGAACCCCCCCGCAAACACACCCTTGAGACTAGAAATAATCATATATGCCTTCGAGTTTTTAGAAAAATAACAACTAGAGCCGGGGATTTAGCTCAGTGGTTTCGCTGCCTGCTGAGCAAGCGCAAGGACCCAAGTTTGATTCCTGGTACAAAAAAAAAAAAAAAAAACCTAAATGAAATATATTTTGTTCTAGTATATTTTAAAAATAATTTTTGAAGTCTATGATTTATTAAATAGTTATCTATCTTAACCCTTATAATATTCACCACCTATTTCTATAATAAATTTATTCCCTTTTAGATTCAACAATCTAAAATGTGATCTATCATGTGATTTGCCAATGCTCTCCAGGGGAAAAAACCTTAATGAAGAAGCCTCTGATAAATTTTGATGACTTTGATTTCTATATATATATAGATATAGAAAAGGGGAGAAATTTAAATCAACAGGTCACCTGACAATATACTACTATACTAAGAGACTACACAAGAGGGACAGAACCACAAAGTAGTGAGTGGAAGTGACTGAAAGGTGTGGTAATTATAATGAAGATCCATTTGGTGACCCAGGAAACCCCAAGTGGCTGTGACAGGACTCTCCTCAGTACTTCCTTTATTAAATTGGCTGTAAATTCAGGAAGACACCTTCACTGAAGACCTTCACAAACTCCCACTGGTATCAGTGGAGACTGGTTCCAGCACCCACCTCCTAGGATATATTTGCTTATTTGGCTTATTTGCATCTAGCCTATGTACATCCTCCAGAATACTTTAAATCACCTTTAGATTTAATACCTAATACAATGGAAATACTATGTAAATACTTACTATCCTATGCTATTTCGAGAATAAGAACAAGAAAAAAAGTCTGCATGTGCTCAGTACAGATTAAATTATTTTCTTCAAATATTTTCCATATGCAAGGGGTTGACTCTACAGATGTGAAGCCCTTGGGTACAGAGAGACAACTGTATTAAATAAAGTAGTAATAGCTCTTTGTGCTCGCCATCCTTATAAAGAGAATCCCAGGGCCAGGGATTTAGCTCGGTGGTTCTGCTGCCTGCCTTGCAAGTTCAAGGTCCCAAGTTCGATCCCCGGTACCAAAAAAAAGAGAGAGAGAGAGGGAATCCCAGATAACCGAAAAAAAAGCCAGAAGTTTACTTACAAAATAGAGCAAATACAAACATTGTGATTTGACTCAAATCACTTACTTTAGGTCACATATTACTGCATATACTCTTCCCAATTTGTCCTGGCTATACCCCTGGAAGTTGAATTTATTGTTCCTGTCCAAGTACTCAGGTAAAACTTCTAGCAGAGTTTCAGTAATGACAGAGATAACATTCTGCTCTTCAATAAGATGTCGAGCCTGCAGAACATTTCAAGAATATTGTCTTTAGCATTAGTTCATCATAGTATGGACTTTACTCATTCATTTGGTTGGTCATTAAGTAACTTTTAGTACATGTTTATTGAGAAGTAAACACAGTCCTTAGTTTTAGAGAACAGCAAATTATGGGTAAGTTAGTTTCTATCAGTAAAAACCCCCTACTCTTCAGTAACTAGAAAGCCCTTGTCTGGATACTCCAAACTCATTACACAGGTTATCTAGATAAACATTTATCATCAATAATCACACAAAGATATCCTTCACTTCAATCACATTAGTATCTATTCTGGCATCTCTCCCACACCTCCAATCCAATTTTTCTTCCTCATCCTTTCCTCTGGCCTTTTGAAAAGGGAAAAAAAGAACAGTTAATCAAATTGTCCAGCAGAAATAGGAAAATAATAGTACAAAAAAGTAGCAGAATCCTCCATTTTCCTCCTAGGACTTTGCAGCACCATCTCACACATTTTTACTTATCTTGACAGGTATACTCTCTCTTTTCTTAGTCTTACTCTATTTATCTACCCCAAATAAAAACTAAAAAACAAAGAGTAAAATTTTTAAAAAGTTTTGGTATGGAAACAGTAGTGCTTCTCACTTAATGTAGAAGGTGAGAAGTCACCTTTGGATGGCCGTCTGCAGAGGTCAGGACATCTGAGCAGGGCAGTGGCCAACTCTCAGTCTTGCACACTACTAAAGTACTGTTCTCACACAGATATTACTCAAGCATTTTCAGCTTTCCAAATGGAACTAGACCAATTTAGAGATTTTGATATTGTTTTAATTAACATTAAGTGAAATTAATAAAAAGCAGTTACTCTGACATAAGACTGCAAAGAAATAACTGACACATACCAGAGTAGGCACAGTGAACATCTGAACTGAGAGTGCAGTTATAGAGATGCTCCTGTCATGATCATCACTGATGTATTCTTTCTGCAGTTGTTTATAATACTGAAAGATACAAGTGGAGAATCAATTACAATTCACTATTAAATCACTACTATTTCGAAAACTATTTTACTAACTGCAGCAAGCTTTTCATCATAAGATGAAAAGCATAATGCAATTCCTAATTATTAAGGCAAGATATCATGGTCAACAAAAATATCCTAGAAAGAAAACAACAATAAAAAAAGAACAAATATGAATTTAGCTACCCAATATAGCAGAGTTAGAAGAACTGTTAAAACAAAAAACACAGGTGAAAATCATGGAGGAATGCAGTGGTACAGTTTACCCTTTTTCCAAACAATCTGGAACAATTTTTAGCAGTTTCTACTCCAATGGGATAGGACAGGAAATATATTTAAAGTATTTAACAACTGATATGACCCAAAAAACCAACCAATCAGATTCAATCCAGCCTTAAATGGAATAGATGCTGGCTGTGAATAATTTTTTATCCATACTTGTGCATACCAGCTGAAAATCAACCCCAAAACATTAGAGGAACAAAATTAATAATACACTCAGTCATGTACCAAGCATCTCTTATGTGTAAGCACAGAGTTGGATACCTGATTTACATATTTAACACCCCAGAATTTCTAGAGTTTAAAAGATAACTATGTTGTACAAAAATTATCATCTAAGTAGAGAGATTACTTTTAGTGTAAGAAAATAAAATTTCATTTCAGATCATACATATTATCTCTAATTCTATTAATATTTTATCTCTAATGAGTTTAGAAGAATTTTCACACTGAGCTACATCTCCAGCTCTTTATTATTTTTTTACTTTGAAACAAGGTCTCACTAAATCACTAAGTTGCTCATGCTGGGCTCCAACTCAAAATCCTCCTGCTTCAGCCTCCCAGAGTACCAGGATTACAGGTGTGCACCACAATGCCAGCTAATGCAAATATTCTATCCCACTATGCCAGCATCATTGCCAACAACAATTATTATTTCCCTCTCTCCTAATTCCATCCTGAGTCCTATCTTGACCTATCTTAAGTCTTATAGAATTATCTGTAACCCTAAATCAGAAGAAATCAACAAGCATTTGTTGTATGTCTTTGTAAAAGGCAAAGTATAGAATTCAAAGAAAAATTGTTCTATGTAATCTTGCAACCTATCTTGGGAGACAGACAAAAAAGCTAATACCACAAGAAATATGAAGCAACATTTTAAAAAGGTGTAAATTTTACCCTTGTGTTTTAGTTAGATATAACTCTTGGTCACCTAATTACTGCTTCCCTTTAACGTACACATTTATTCCTGTTCCAGCTGTTCTCTTAAATCAGTCACTTCTATTCATATTATAATTTTACTGACAGGCAAATAAATGAAAACCAGAAAGAACAAATGCATGTGTGAATGTGATAACCTTTCTTCATTCACTCTAGGAAAATAGGTCATTTTCCATCTATCTGTTCTCTAAGACTGGTGTTTCCATACTACCAAATGTCATTTATGAAAATATTAATATAACATACAATAATGGACTTTTGACAAAGAAATCATAAAATTCAATTCATAATTAGCTTTGTTTCTATTAGGTCACTTATAAAAACTGCCTTTCTATTGATATTTATAAATAGCAATTACCTTCACAAATTCCACAGCAAAGAGTTTTTTGTATTCCATCTCCATAAAAAAACTGCTGAAGATCAACTCATGAAGGATCTTACGGGCACCTATATATCATTTAAGATTGGGGGATAAGGAGATATTACTAAGGCAGAAACATTATTCTAGTCATTATAAGTAGTAGAATATTATAAAAGTATTTCACATGCTAATAGACCTCAAGGACAATTATGAATAGCATTTATTACAGTAATATTTAATGTTAAATTTAAAGTACATATATTGCCTTTCTTTTTCTGCACTTTTTTTTGGGGGGATTGAACTGAGCTACATCCCCAGCCCTTTAAAAAAAAAAAATTGGGGGTTGGGTATGGTGGTACATGCCTGTAATTTTAGTACTTGGGAGGCTGAGGCAGGAGAACTGCCATGAGTTCCAGGCCAACCTAGAGTATATAATGAGTTCAAGGACAGCCTGAACTACACAGCAAGACCCTGTCTCAAGAAACAAAACAAAACAAAAAAAATTTTTTAAAGACAGCTTCTCTCTCACTAAGTCACTAAATTGCCCATGCTAGGCTCAAACTTGTGATCCTTTTAGAATACTGGGATTACAGGCATCTGTCAGAATGCCTGGTCCCTTTTTTACTTTTTATGTTAAGATAAGGTCTCACTGCCAGGGATTTAGCTCAGTGGTTCCGCTGCCTGCCTCACAAGTGGAAGGACCCAAGTTCGATCCCTGGTACCAAAAAAAAAAAAAAAAAAAAAAGATAAGGTCTCACTAATTTCTCCAGGCTGGCTTTTGAACTCACAATCCTACTATCTCAGCCTTTAAAGGAGCTGGGGTTACATGTATGCACTACTATGCTTGGCTTTTATTTAGATTTTTCCTTTTCTTTTTCCAGTACTGGGGATCCAACTCAAGACCTTGCACTTGCCAGGCAGGCAAGGTGCTGCTGAGCTACATCCTTGGCCCTCCTTTTTTTCTGTTTTGAGGCAGGGTCTTACTATACAGTCCAGGCTGACCTTGAACTCACTATGTTGCTCAGGCTGGCATGAAACTTGCAGTGATCCTCCTGCTTCAGTCCCTGAAGTACAGTACTGGGGTTATAGGCATGTACCACCACATCTGACATTCATTTAGATTTTTTAAATGAAGACATAACTTTAATAAATGCATTACTAAATGAACATCTATATAGACATTCTTTTCACCTGGTCCTGATTAAATGAAAAAGGACTATAATTAAAAGGCCTGGTTTTTGATACAGAAAAATACAAATTGATTGGTTAACCTTAACATCACATGTCATATCTTCACAATTAAGCTTTTTTTCTTTTTCTTTTTCTTTTTTTTTTTTTGGTACTGGGGATTGAACTCAGGTCCTTACGCTTGCGAGGCAGGCAGCGGAACCACTGAGCTAAATCCCCAGCCCCACAATTAAGCTTTTAAGTTATTATCTTCTTTTAATTCCTGGTAAATAGCACAGATAAAGGTTTACTTACCTTTATACAGCTTTGCATCCCAAAGCATTAACCTGCTTATGAGACAGGGATTCTCAGAGCCAGGTTCTTCTCTAAGACATTCATGGCAAAATATCTGCCTAAAATCACCTATAAATAAAAATTAAGTAATTTTTATTCTTGTGAAATTTCTCTTAAAAGTACATTTCCTATAACACATGAGAACATTAAACCTATTATGCTTGATGTCAAGAATGATTCTGTCATGGGGCCGGGGATTTAGCTCAGTGGTTCCAGTGCCTGCCTCGAAAAGCACAAGGTCCCGAGTTCAATCCCTGGTACCAAAAAAAAAAGAATGATTCTGTCAACATCAAAGAATCAAGAGCCAATAAAGGGTATCACTGGACATTATGTATTCTATAGAATATCTCATGATATTATGCATTTGAAATACTGAAAATTGATTAAATTGGATAACTGATCAGAAAGGAAAGCAGGGCTGGGGATTTAGCTCAGTGGTTCTACCACCTGCCTCAAAAACGCAAGGTCCAGAGTTCAATCCCCAGTACCAAAAAAAAAAGGAAGGAAAACAAATTTTATTTTATATTCAATAACATTTAATTTGTGACCATAAAGAACAAAACAGCTGATCAGAAATAAGGCAAATAGGATGTATACTTACTTGAATAGCTCATAATTTTGTTCATCCAGGAACCAAGACGCAAAGCAAATTTCTGATGAGCCATAACTTCAGAGTGTAATACTTCTACATGAAGTGGATGTTGAGAAACATTTTCTGAATGACTCTACAAATGAAAGGAACAATAATAAAAATTTTTTAAAAACACCAAAAAACTAGTATAGGAAATTTTGCTTTTAGTTAAGTAATCTAGTCTTTTTTTTTTTTTTTTTCTTTTTGAGACAGAGTCTCGCTATATAGTTCAGGCTAGCTTTAAACTCACTATGTAGCCCAGGTTGGCCTCAAACTCGTGGTGATCCTCCTGCCTCAGCCTCACGAGTACTGAGATTACAGGCACATACCACCATGCCTGGCCTAAGTAATCTATTCTTAAAGAAAAGAAAAGAGGAATCACATAACCCAGCCAGTTCTAAATCTCTGAATCTTAGTGTCTCAATCCTAATTCTACTTAGGATGTCAAATCACTTTAGCAAATTCCTCTACTTGTCGTACTTGGTTCTTGGTTCTCTTAGTTCCTAATTCAGAAAGTTACCTTTATATCTTCCTTTGCTTCTTGGCAAGCAGCATAAGTCCCTGCTTTGACAGCTCGACGACCCTAATTGTAGACAAAAAAAAAAAAATTCGGTAATGGAAATGATAACCACAATCAGTAAGTAAGATACACCACAGAGACCTAATGAACTGCCAAATATTAATCACATATTGAAAAGAAAAATCACTTATTGACTAAAAGTTTTAAGATTATAAGACAGTACCTGAAAGATGGACATAAATGTTAAACACTGTTTTTTTTTAAGACAGGGTATCTATGAACACTATGTAGTTCAGGCTGGCCTTGAACTCACTATGTAGCCAAAGCTGGTCTCGAACTCTTGGTAATCTTCCTGCCTCACTTTCCCAAGTGCTGGGGTCATATGCATGCGCCACCACACCCAGCCATGGTTAGCATTTTTATGAAGTATCTGAAATTTCTGTACCTCTAGAAGAGAATTTATACAATTTAGGATGCTAGTTTTCCTGCTGGGCGAAAATACCTGTTCTTTAACTTAATATAGTGAACTCTGTACTTCTATCAGATAATAACAACTTAGGTTTACCAAACTCTTGCTATGAGTTTTAAATATTTTCATGAATGAATGTAGAACTCCTCAACATATATTCTATGACATACTTGTTATTACATAGGAAAAATAATGCATGGGCCGGGGATTAGCTCAGTGGTTCCACCACCTGCCTTGCAAATGCAAGGTCCCGAGTTCGATCTCTGGTACCAAAAAAAAAAAGAAAAGAAAAGAAAAAGGGGCTGGGGATTTAGCTCAGTGGTTCCACCGCCTAACTTGTAAGTGCAAGGTCCTGAGTTCAATCCCCGG
>NW_004624804.1:10163097-10180028 GCF_000247695.1 Heterocephalus glaber
AAAGATTAAAACTAGACCCATATCTCTCACCATGCACTAAACTAAAATCAAAATGGATTAAAGATCTAAATATTAAAACAGAAACACTGAACTGGGTGGAAAAGAGGTTAGGTAGAACTCTTGAAGACACTGGTGTAGCATGTTTTCTTTATGACCCCCACACACCTTCTTCTTTTTTTTTTTTCTTCTTCGTACAAGTGATCAGGTTGCCAGACAGGCATGGCTTCTGTCTCTTGAATAATTCACTCATATCTTTTTTTCTTTTCTCTTTCCCTCTCTTTATATACATACTATTAGGATTAACTTGAGTGCTATTAGGGTTTAGTTTTTTTTCAGTCTACTGTATTGTAACAGTCTCCCTCCTCTTTTCTGGGATGGTGAAATAGAAAATAAAGAAAATAACTGCCAACTTAGATTGCTATCATAATTCTGCAACTCTGTCCTTCAAAGTTGAAGGAGAAATAAAGACCTTCTAATGTCATTATATTGTATACCTAAAATGTACCAATAAAATTAATTTTTAAAAAAGGAGAAAGACCTTCCATGAAGTATAAAGCACTGAAATAAATGACTAGTAAGCCAGCATTGCAGAAAATAAAGGGAATTCTAAACACAGATTAAAAAGACAACAGGGCCAGGGATTTAGCTCAGTGGTGCCATGGCTGCCTCGAAAATGCAAGGTCCTCAGTTCAAATCCCAGTACTAAAAAAAAAAAGACAGTAACAAGGGAAAGAAGAAATCTCACTGAGAAAATAGATAAACAAATGAAAAACAAATGAATCAAATATGGGAACAACAAAATGACAAGAATTAGTACAAATCTTTCAATAATAACACAATGTAAATGGCCTTAAATCTCACATTAAAAGACAAAGACAAATTGAATCAAAAAACAAGATCTATCTATATGTTGCCTTCAAGAAACACATCTCATCTTCAAAGACATACAAAAACTGAACACTTTCAGTTGGATAAGATGATAGAAAATAATACTTCAAGTAGCTGGAGCCCATAAGCAAACAGGAGTAGTTATCCAACAAATTAGACTTGAAGTCAACAGTGGTCAGAAGAGACAAAGAAGGCCACTACATACTGGTAAAAGGAACAATTCACCAAGAAGAGAAAACAGTGGTAAATATGTATGCACCATATGTCAGCATACTCAATTTCATAAACAAATATTACTGGATGTAAAAGGGCAAACAGACCCTAATAAAATCATGGTGGAGGACTTTATCAGCCCACTTTCACAACTACGTCAAGCAGACAAAAACTCAACAAGAAAACATCAGAAAGAACCTATGCTAAGAAGCAACTGGATTTAACAGACTCTTTTTTTGTGTGTGTGTGAGACAGTCTCGCTTTGCAGTGCAGTCTGGCCTTGAGCTCACTATGTAGGCCAGGCTGGCCTCAAACTCCTGGCAATCCTCCTGCCTCACCCTCCAAGTGCTGGGATTATAGATGTGCCACCTATAGTGCCACCACACCTGGCTTAACAGACTCTTGAACAATCAATCAATGGGTCACCAAAGAAATCAAAGGAGAAATTTTTAAATTCTTGGAATAAAATGAGAATGAATGAAAACACAACGTATCAGAATCTGTGGGACACAGTGAAAGTAGTTAAGAGGAAAGTTATAAGTGCCCCAGACCCCCCAAATTCAAAGACCCAATTCAAATATGGGCATCTGAAATGAACAGACATTTCTCAAAGAAGTAGAAGCAGCAAATAATTATATGAAAAAATGTTCAACATCACTGGTCATTCGAGAGATGCAGATGAAAACAACACTGAGATTCCACCTCACCCCAGAAAGAATGGCTGCTATCAAGAAGTCACCAATAACAAATGCTGGCAGGGCTGTGGGGAAAGAGCAATGGTTCTCCATTGTTGGTGGGAGTGTAGACTGGTGCAACCACTGTGGAAATCAGTATGGAGATACCTCAAAGAACTAGGACTGGAAGTCCCATTTGACCCAGCTATTCCCCTGCTGGGTATCTTCCCCAAAGAATTAAAAGAATCATACCACAGTGATATATGTGCACCCATGTTTATAGTGGCACAGTTTGTAATAGCTAAAGCTTGGAAGCAGCCCAAGTGCCCATCAACTGGAGACTGGATAAAGAAGATGTGGTTCTTTTATAAAAGGGAGTACTACTGACCTATAAAGAATGAGAAACTAGACACATTTATGGCTAAATGGATGCATATTGAGGCCATACTCTTAAGTGAAATAAATAGGACACATGTGTAAATACCAAATAGTTTCTTTAGTGTGAGAAACTGAAAGTGTAAATAAGGATTAAAATGGTTAAAATGAATAATTGATAATTTAAAATAGGAGGAAAAGGTCCAAAGGGTAGGGGTGGTGAGAGGGGAAGGGGAAAGGAAAGAAGAGAAAGGAAAAATTATAAGAAAAGAAAAGAAATGGAAATGAAGTCTATGTAAATAGGGAAGGGTGGAAGGGGTGAAGGGCACACAGGTAACAAGGAATAAATAAGAACTAAGATACATCATGTATAGGTACAAGCATCCAATGATAAATGTAAACATACTGTATACCTAAAATTTACCAATAAAAGAATTTAAGGAAAAAAAATTATAAGTGCCCACAATAGAAAAACATAGCAATCCCAAACAAATAAAGCAAGAACAATTCTAAAACCAGTAAAAATTATAAAGATCAAACAAAAATTAATGAAATTAAAACTAAAAAAAAAAGGGCCGGGGATTTAGCTCAGTGGTTCCGGCGCCTGCCTCACAAGTGCAAGGTCCCGAGTTCGATCTCCGGTACCAAAAAAAAAGAAAAGAAACTAAAAAAAAAAAAAAGGTTCAATAAATCAGACTGGTTCTTTGAGAAGATAAACAAGATTGATAAACTCTGTCAAACTTACCAAAAGAGAGAGGCCTAAATTAACAAAATTAAAGATGAAAAGAGGGGAGACTCTGGGACTCTGGACTCCCAGGCAGGGACCACTCCCCAGTTCCCTCCTAATGAGGTTCCAGACCCTCAAGTACAGCAACCACAGCATCCCTAGTGCTGCCATAGCAGCATGGCCTCAGAGGAGGGGACCCTCATGCACCAGGAGAGGTGGAGCTGAGCTTGAGGGTCAAGAGGGTGGGCAATGGCCTGGCATCAGACAGCTAGCTAGAGATGTAGCTCTGCTGCTGGCCCAGATTGCTGGACAGCAAACCTCACAGCGTTGTGAAGTGGGCAGGCTAGAGCACATCTGCCTGCATGGTTTTGTGAACATGACATTGGGACCACACCTTTGCTTAAACTTATTACATCAAAGAGAAAGCAGAAGACCCTAGAGGCTATAGCTTGAGCTGGCACCAACAGAGAGCAAACAAGGAGAGGACGGTAGCCCTGAACACCAGGAAGAGGTGGAGGGGTTAGACACCTTACCAAGTGCATGTAGGGAAAGAATGGCAGAGGTCCATAACCTTCATTTTCTGTTGGCAAGAGTAAAAATTCCACCTGTCCTTTAGCAACACTGATTGGCACTTAGCTAGCCTGCATCCAACAGTGACGGTACGAAGTTGGCACCGAGGCTCCTGAGCCTCATGGTCACTTGCACTTGCAAACAACACTGAGGAGATTCCAGGGCAGCATCTGCTTACTTCCTTGACTTGTGGTCCCTTCCTTCCAACACTCCAACTTCTCTTCCATCCCCACACCTCCTGCTGCTCACCCTGATCTGCCACTTGACAAGGCTCACTGAGATGACACTGGGCCTACCCAGATAACCCAGTATCATCTCTCCACCCTGAGACCTCTACACACCTGTGACCACATTTGCAGGCTTTCTTTTTATTCTATGAGGTACAATAACAGACCAAGCCCTATATGTTTATAATCATAGCATGTTGATGGACTGTTGATTGACTGACCCTTTATCACCCTAAAATGGCCTTGTTTGTCTCGGGTGGCAATGTTTTGTTAAGCTTGGTGTCTATTTTTTATGATATTAGTCTAGGCATTCTAGTTTTCTCTTGGTTATTGTTTACATGGCATATCATTTTACATCTTTTTACATTCAATTTGCACCTTTAATTTTAAAGTGCACCTTATAAGCACCATATATTTGAATCATGTAAAAAAATTCATTCTGCCAACCTGTGCTTTGCTGTGGAATTTTTACATATTACAAAGAATGGGGACATCTTTGGCAGGGCATAATTCAGCTTACCATAAGAGTTGTAAAGGAAATTAAGCTACTTAAGCCAGAAATAGGGGAGCAAAATAACCCCTTATGAAGAGGAAGGAAAAATATAATAAAGTAAAAAAAAAAAAGAAAAATATAATAAAGATAAGGAAAAAGGAGTAAAATAGATAACAGATGAACAATATAGAAAAATCAACAAACTAAAAGTTGGTTCTATGAAAAAATTACTAAAACTGATAAAACTGTGGCAAGAATAACCAAGAGAAAAACACATATAAGAAATAAAAACGTGACACCATACAAATTTGATGGATAATACAAAGATAGTAAGGAAATATCACACACAGCTTTAAGCTAACAAATTCAAGTAGGTGAATTTAACAAATTCTTTAAAAAAAAAAGACTTCTGCAATGGACACAAGAAGGAAAAAAGAACGTAAATAGCTCTGTATTTGTTAAAGAAGTAGAAATTGTATTTTAGGTGCGTGTGTTTGTGTGTGTGTGTGTGTGTGTGCGTGCGTGTATGTGTGTTACTGGGGACTGAACCCACAGCCTTGGGAATGGTAAGAAATTGGATTTTAAATTCCTTCCCCCAAGTCACCAGGCTCAGGTGCGGGGAATAGCACTGTTCAACCCAAACTCTTAAGAGCAGAGCAACAGGGAGAAGCTCTGAAATCCAAGCCTGACAAGAAAATAAACAAGAGACCAACATCACTCCTAACCATCCATGCAAATACTATTATCAAAATTAGCAATGGGATGAGATTTAGCTCAGTCGTTCCACCACCTGCTTCACAAGAGCAAGGTCCTGAGTTCGATATCTGGTACCATAAATGAATGAATGAATGAATGAATGAATGAATGCAAAACCTGAAACATTTCAAAAAGATTATACATCATGACCAAGTAGGGGTTATCTGAGGAATACAAAATGAGCATCAAAAATAAGCCAAAACCTGGTACAGAGGTGCACAACTGTAATCCCAGCACTCTGGGAGGCTGAGGTAGTAGGACTGCAAGTTTGAGCCTAGCCTGGGCAACTTAGTGAGACTCTGTTTCAAAACAAAAAAATTTAAAAGAACTGGAAATGTAGCTCAGTGCTAAGGCCCTGGGTTCAATCTTTAGTATTGAAAAAAGAAAAAATCAACGTCATTTACCCTATTAATAGGCTAAAGAGGGCTGGAGATTTAGCTCAGTGGTTCCCGCTCCTGCCTCACAAGTGCAAGGTCCCGAGTTCGATCACCGGTACCTAAAAAAAGAGCTGGGCCAGGGATTTAGCTCAGAGGTTTCTGCCGCCTGCTGCGCAAGCGCAAGGACCCGAGTTTGACCCCCAGTACCAAAAAAAAAAAAAAAAATAGGGCTAAAGAGAGGAAAATCATACGCTCATCTTAATAAAGGAAAGAACCAGTTGATACAATAAAAAAAGATGAAAAAAATCAAAATTCCAACAGACACCACTGGAATCCACAGAATTATTATAAGTTATTTTGAAAATTTATACTTTAATAAATTAGAGAACCTAGAATAAATCTCTAGGCATATATGACCTACCAAAACTGAACCAAGACAATAAATTTTTTAAAAGCGTAATGGATCAATAACAAGCAATAAATTGATGCAGCAATAAAACTTCTACTGACTAAAATAAGTCCAGAACTCTATGGGTTTACTGCTGAATTTTAACAGACTTTTAGAGAAGAACACCAAACTTCTCCATGTAAGAGAAAGGGAAAGAATGCTTCCCAATCCATCCTATGAAGCCAGCATTATGACAATCTAAAACCAGACAAGGATCAACAAAAACAGCAAACTATATAGATCAATATCCATGATGAACACAGACGGCAAAAAACCCCTCAGAATTCAACAGCTCATTCAAGATCTAGACCATAACCAAGCTGATTTCATTCCTTCATTCCAAGGATGGTTCAACATATGTAAATCAATAAATGTAATATACCATATGAAAAACAAGGATAAAAATCATGATCTTCTCAATATATTCAGAAAAAGGCACTGACAAAATACAACATCCCTTCATATTAAAAACTTTGATGAAAACAGATTCAGAAGGATCTTACCTCAAACTGATAAAAGCTACTTAGAAGCCAAGTATGGTGTTACACGCCTATAATCCCAGCACTCTGGGAGGCCGAGGCAAAAGGATCGCTAGTTTGAGCCCAGCTATAGCACCATAGTGACTAAGTGAAACCCTGTCTCATAAAAAAAAAAAAAAAAAAGACCATATATGACAAGCCCACAGCCAATATCACACTGAAATGAGAAAACCTGAGAGCATTTCCAATAAAATCAAGAATGAGACAAGTGTGTCTACTCTATCTCTCCTCTTCACTAGAGTACTCAAACCTTTTGCTAGAGCATGGTGGCAAGAGAAAGAAATAAAAGGCATACAAATATGAAAGAAAGAAGTTAAATTATCCTTATTTGCAGAGGATATGATTCTGTAAAAAAACCAGAAAATTCTACAAGAACACTTCCAGATCTGATTTTTTAAAAAGCAGCAAAGTACCAGGATAAAAAAACAAACACAAAAATCAATAGTGTTCCAATACATTAATAATGAACCCAATGAGAAGGAAATCAGGAAAACAATTCCATTCTCAGTAGTTTCAAAAACAAATGCCTAGCTTCCAGGAAGATGGTGGATCAGTGAGCAGTGGCAAATCAGCTTCTCCGAGACTGGGAGACCAGACACTGGTGTACAGCAACATGGGGAAGAGAAGAAAGAGGGAAGTGGATCTAAGAGACATAGGAAAGTTCTGAGGGGAGAATCAGAGCCCACCAGGAGAGCAAGGTGACAGACCTCAAGGCAGAGGAGGGGGCTGGCAAACTGGTTTGCTCATGAGAAGCCCGAGCCTAAGGGTGTAATAACATTGGAGAACCCTGGAGGCCTCCACAGAGAATGGAAATGAGACAAAGAAAACAATAAAAGAATCAATGAATCAAAGAGTTGGTTCTTTGAAAAATTAAATAAAATAGACACACCCTTAGCAAAAAAAGGAAAGAAAATACTCAAATCCATGCAATTAGGAATGGAAACAATGAAATCATAATGGATCTTACAGAAATCCGGATCATCAGTACCTTTGAGAACTTGTACTCTAATAAGAGAAAATCAGAAGAAATGGACAGATTCCTACATACATATGAATTACCAAAGCTGAATCAAGAAGATTTAGAAATTCTAAATAAACCAATATCAGTTAATGAAATAGAAGAAGTAATTAAAAACCTACCAACAAAGAAAAGCCCAGGTCTTGACAGATTCATTGCTGAATTCTATAAGAAATTTACAGAAGATCTAATGCCACCACACCTCAAACTCTTTAATAAAATTGAAAGGGAAGCAACATTCCCAAAGTCATTCCTGGAAGCAAGCATTACCCTGCTAACAAAACCAGAGAAGAAACAACCAAAAAAGAGAACTACAGGCCAATCTCCTTAATGAATACAGACACAGAAATCCTCGATAAGATACTGGCAAAGAGAATGCAGCAAAGAAAGATTATACACCATGCCCACGTAGGATTCATCCCAGGAATGCAGGTATGATTCAACATATGCAAATGAATAAATGTAATATACCATATTAACAAAGCCAAGGATAAAAACCATACGATCCTCTCAAAGATGTAAAAAAGCATTTGACAAGGTCAAACACCCATTCATGATAAAAATCCTACAGAAAATTTAAATAGATGGTCTTTATATCAATTTGATAAAAGCCATCTATGACAAACCTGTAGCCCATATCATACTAAATGGTCAAAACCTGAAGGCTTTCACTTTAAAATCAGGAACAAGACAAGGAAGTTCATTGTCACCACTCTTGTTCAATGTAGTGCTAGAAACATTAGCCAGAGCAATTAGACAAGAGAAAGAAATAAAAGGAATAAGGATAGGAAAGGAAGAAGTTAAACTGTCATTATTTGCAGATGACACGATACTCTACATAGAAGACCCCAAAAACTCCACCAAAAGACTTCTAGACTTAATAACCAAATTCAGTAGCGTAGCTTGATACAAAGTCAACACTCAAAAATCAAAGCATTCCTGGGAACAACACTTTCCACAATAGCATCCAAAAAAGTAAAATATCTAGGAATCAATCTAACAAAAGAAGTAAAAAAGACCTCTACATGGAAAACTACAGTATTCTGAAAAAGGAGACTGAAGAAGATATCAGAAAATGGAAAGATATTCCTTGTTCTTGGGTAGGGAGAACCAATACAGTGACAATGGCCACACTTCCAAAACTGTTTTACAGATTTAATACAATCTCAATCAAAATACCAATAGCATACTTCACAGAATTAGAGAAGATAATCCTAAAATTCATTTGGAACCAGAAGAGACCCAGAATAGCAAAGGTAATTCTAGGCAACAAAGGCAAGGCAGGGGGCATCACAATCCCTAGCTTGAAATTATACTACAAAGTTGCTGTGATAAAAAAAAGGATGGTACTGGCAAAACAAAAAACAAAAACAAAAACAAAAAAACCCCACAGACCTATGGATCAGTGGAACACATAAGAAGATGCATAAACAACTCCACATACATTCAGCCACCTAATCTTTGACAAAGGAACCAAACACCTTCACTAGAGGATAGATAGCCTCTTTAATAAATGGTGCTGGAAAAACTTTCCACATGCCAAAGATTAAAACTAAATCCACATCTCTCATCATGCACTAAACTAAAATCTAAATAGATCAAAGATCTAAATATTAAAACAAACACTAAATCTGCTGGAAGATAGAATACATAGAACTCAAAGACATTGGTGTAGGCAAAGACTTTATGAACAAAACCCTGATCACACAGGAAATATTACAAGGAATCAACAACTAGGATTTTATCTTATTAAAATCTTTTGCACAGCAAAACAAACACCAACAGAGTGAAGAGACAGCCCACAAAGTGAGAAAAAATTTTTGCCAGGTGTTCCTCAAAGGACTACTCTCTAGAATATATAAAGAACTAAAAAAAAAAAAAAAATCAGATTCCTCAAATTTAAAGACCCAATCCAAAAATGGGCATCTGAAATGAACAGACACTTTTCAGAAGAAAAAGTACAAACAGCAGATAAATATATGAAAAAATGTTTAACATCACTGGCCATTCAAGAGATGCAAATTAAAACAAAGCTGAGATTCCATCTCACTCCAAAAAGAATGGCTGTTATCAAGAAATCAACCAACAGGGTCTGGAATTTAGTTCAGTGGTTCCGCTGCCTGCCTCACAACCACAAGGTCAAGAGATGGATCCCCCATACCAAAAAAAAAAAAAAAAAGAAATCAACCAACAACAAATGCTGGAGGGGCTATGGGGAAAAAGGAACCTTTCTGCACTGTTGGTGGGAGTACAGACTAATACAACCATTGTGAAAATCAGTGATCAGTGTGGAGATTCCTAAAAGATCTAAATCTAGAGCTTCCATTTGATCCATTTGACCATTCCCTTTTGGGAATCTTCCCCAAAGGATTAAAAGCCACAGTGGTATATGTATACCCATGTTTATAGCAGCACAGTTTGTAATAGCTAAATCTTGGAAACAGCCCACTGATGAATGGATAAAGAAGATGTGGGTTTTTAAATACAATGGAGTACTACTCTGCCATAAGGAAGGATAAATTTGAGATATTTATAGCTAAATGGATGCACCTTGATACTATATTCTTAAGTGAAATAAATAGGACACACATTTAAATACTGCATTGTTTCTCTGGTGTAAGAAACCAAAAGGGTAAATAAGTAGCAAAATGTATAACAGATACTGGGAAATAGGAAGAAAATGTTCAAATGGGAAGGGAATAAAGGAGGGGGAAGGGAGAAAGGAAAAAAGGAAAAGAAAGAGAATAGCAGGAAAAAAATGGAAGCAGGGGCTGGGGATTTAGCTCAGTGGGGCCACTGCCTGCTTTACAAGCAGAAGGTCCCGAGTTTGATCCCCACTACCAATAAAAAAAGAAAGCAAAGCTTTTGTAAATAAGGAGGGAAAGAAGGGTTGAATGGAAGGGAGGGAACTGGAGAAAAAAGAAGAATCTAGATATATTATGTACAGGTACAAATTCCCTATGACAATGTTATCATAATGTGTATCTAAAATGTACCAATAAAATTAATTAAAAAACAAAAAAGAAACTCCAAATCCTAGAAATCAACCTCAGTAAGGAGATGAAAGGCCTCTACAATGAATATGGAACTCTGAAGAAAGAAATTGAGAGGATATTAGAAATTGGAAGACCTCCATTGTTCTTGGATTAGAAGAACTAGTATTGTGAAAATAGTATTACCAAAAACAATATATACACTTAATACATCCCCTATAATAACATTCTTTACAGAACCAGAAAAAACTCCTAAAATTCATAGTGAATCAGAAAAGATCCAGACTAGCCAAAGCAATCTTCAGCAAAAAGAACAATGCTGGAGGGATCATTACACTAGATTTCAAGTTACACTACAAGGTGAAAGCAACAAAAACAACATGGTGCAGGTACAACAGACATGTAGGCCAATGGAACAAACATTAGACACACAAATGACTTTATGTACCTACAGCCATGTGAGTTTTGACAAAGGGGCCAACAACACACGCTGGAGAAAAGACAGCTTCTTTAACAAATGGTCCTGAGGAAACTGGTTATCTACTTGCAGAAGACTAACACTAGATCCCTCTCTCACCCTCTACTAAGATAAAATCAAATGGATCAAAAACCTAGATATTAAAAACTTTGAAAGCTGCTAGAAGCTAACACAGGGGAAACACTCGAAGCTATAGGCCCAGGAAAAGACATCCTGAATGGAATTCGAATAGCACAGGAAATAATATGAAGAATCAAGAATGGGATTACATCAAATTGAAAAGCTTTTGCACAGCAAAGTAAAAATCAATAGAATGAAGAGACAACTCACAGTATGGGAGAACATTTTTGCTAGCTAGTCTTCTGATAGAGGATTAGTATCTAAAACATATAAAGAGGGGCAGGGATGTAGCTTGGCGGCACTGTGCCTACCTGGCAAGCCCAAGGTCCTGAGTTTGATTCCCGGTACTGGGGGAAAAAAAAGAATAAAGTAAAACGTATAAAGAACTCAAAAAATCCTTCCAAATAAATGGCCCAATCAAAAAATGTGCAAATGAACTGAGTAGACAGTTTTCAAAAGTACAAATGGCCGTAAGTATAGGAATGATGTTCAACATGTTCATCCACTAGGGAAATGGAAATCAAAAATACGAGATTCCATCTTACCCCTGTCAGAATGACTATCATCAAGAATACAAAAAAAAAAAAGAATGCTAAGCAAGGATGTAGTGAAAAGAAAACCCTACTGTCGGAAGCAATTCTACATAATTTTGAAGAAAAGTCATTTGATTAGGCCTAGTTTTCCCGCCTACAGGCCAGCTATGACATTTCCAGACATAACTCCATTTTGGCCTATGGTCACAGCTAAGACCTCAATGGTCCAGTGATGCTTTGCCGCTCCAGGGTAAGATTACACCAGCTGAAGACATTCTTGGGAGGAACAAAATCTTCATTTGCATAGTTCCTCATTGTTCTAGGATCCGGCCCCCATCTGTTACATTTGTCCCGTCCTGTCCCATCCCCGTGTCCCGTGTCGTCCCCCGACCCCCACCATGAACTCGCTGTCCTGAGTCATTTGTTATATTTGTTTCTCCTGATGTACTGAATAAAGGTGTGGCAAGCTTGGGGGCTTTAGTCCTTACCACTCAGAGCAGTATTGATCAGGCCCAAAGCTCAGCTTCTTCTCAAAGTCTCATTTTTTCTACCTTTCCTGTATAATAAGTTAATTTGCCTCGTGCTGTCATGGTTTGCAGGAGACTAGGACTCACTGCAGAGGTTCTAGTAACGACCCCTTTCCCTGTTCCCTACACCCTATTACACTGTTGCATAAGCAGCATGGAAGTGATTATGAAGATTCTTCAAAAAAAAAGAAATATCATTTGATGCAGCTATGCCCGTCTTGGGTATATACTTGAAAGAATTAAAGACACATAGTATGATACATGCATACCTATCTTTATATAGAGTGCAATTCACTCTAAACTGTGGAAACAGTCCAGATAAATGAATAAAGAAAATATGGCATATATATCCAATGGAATATTATTCAGCCATAAAGAAGAATAAAATCATATCACTTATAGGAAAATAGATGGAATTTAATACTATCATGCTAAGTAAAATAAACCAGATTCAGAAACTTAACCATCACATGTCTTCTCTTAATGAGAAACCAAATAAATAAATAAAATAAAGGAAATTAGAAAGTAGATTTAGGAGTGGGCAAAGGGATCTGGAGGAGGGAGAAGTAAAGGGAAAGAAAGATGAACAAGATAAGAAAAAATTTAAAGTATAATGTCATCATAATTTGTTTGAGTACCTGTGAAACACTGCTGGAAATACCATGAGGAATAAAGTATTAGTAAATTTTAAAAATTACAAAGGATAGCCTTTGCAATATACATTTTAAAAAGAGGGTGCTTCTATAGTTAAAGACAGAATCAAGTTAAGATTCTGAAACAGGGCCGGGGATTTAGCTCAGTGGTGCCACCACCTGGCTCAGAAGGTCCTGAGTTCAATCCCCTGTACCAAAAAAACCCCCAGAGATTCTGAAATGAAGACATTTTGCTTTAAAAAAAATACACTTTGGGTATGGTGGAATACGTCTCAGGAGGCTGAGACAGCATCACCTTGAGTCCAAGACCAGCCTAGGTTACACAGCAAGCCTGAACTACATAGCAAGACCCCATCTCAAAAAACCATAGATAGATACACAGACAGACAGACAGACAGATAGGCAAGTGGGCTGAGGGTATAGCTCAGAGAAAGCATTTGCCTAGCACTCTGGGAGGATGATACAGAAAAATCACAAGTTGGAGTCCAGTCTGCACAGCTTATGAAAAACCCATCTCAAAATAAAGACTAGGGGGAGACCTGGAATCTAGCCAGTCACAAAAGGACAAATACTGTATGACCCTCCTCATATTAAGTATCTAAAGTAATCCCAATCATAGAAACAGAGAGTAGAAAGTTGATTGCCAAGGGCTGGAAAGAGGGAGAGTTAGTGTCTAGTGGGAACAGAGTTTTAGTATCTCAAGATGAAAATTCTTGTACTCAGGAGACTGAGGCAGGATGACTGCGAGTTCAAAGCCAACCTGGGCTACATAGTGGGTTCAAGGCCAGCATGAACTGTATAGCAAGACCCTGTCTCAAAAACAGAAAAAAAAGAGAGAGAAAGAATAAAGTTCTTGAGACCTGTTGTACAACAGTATGACTATAATTAATATGAATGAACTGTATTCCTAAGAATGGTTAGGATGGTAAATTTAATGTTGTGCTTTTTACAATTAAAAAAATAGGTAAGAAATCCATTCCAGGCCAAAGAGCCTATAAATAGCAGAAGCAAGATTAAAACCTGGGTCTTTTGACCCCGACAAATAATAATATTCTTTTCATTACATAAGAGTAACAGAAAACTGTTCAAATCAATCAGTTATAACATGCATTTGAATGCTCTATCTATTCCATAAACGACAATGAGATACCACCACTTGGATGGTTATAATCAAAAAGGCAGAAAATAACCAGTGCTGGCCAGGATGTGAAGAGACTGAAACCCTCACATCTTGCTGGCAGAGATATAAAATACTGCAGCCATTTTGGAAAACATTTGGCGGTTGTTCAAAATGTTAGGCATAGTTAAAATGCAACACAACAACTCCACTTCTAGGTATACACTCAAGAGAAATAAGAATATCTGTCCACATAAAAATTCATCAACACACGCCTGTCTGGTAAGTGTAAGGTTCTGAGTTCAATTCCCAGTACCAGAAAAAAAAATTCATATACTGATGTTTATAGTAGCTAAAAAGTAGAAACAACTCAAATGTCCACCAAGTAACAAATGGGCAAATAAACTGAGGTATGCATCTATAGAATATGGCCATAAAAAAGGAATGAAGTACATGCCACAGCATGGGAAAATCTTGAAAACATTATGCTAAGTACAAGAAACCAACTGCAAAAGAATAAATAAGCTTTCATTTTTAGTAAATATCCAGGATAGGCAAGTCTATAAAATCAGAAAGTAAATCAGTGGTTATCTAAGGATAGAGACTTGGAGGAGAATGGAGAGTGACTTCTAAAATGGGTGCAATATTTCTTTTCAGGGCAACAAAATGTTCTAAGTCAATTATGATGACAATTGGAAAATGCAGCAAATAGCTGGGTGTGGTGCTGGTAATCTCAGCACTTGGGAGGCTGAAGGAGGGGGATCACCAAGAATTTGAGGTTACCCTGGGCTAAATCGAGAGGTCAAGGCCAGCCTGAACTACGCAGCAAGACCTTTTCTGAAAAAAAAAAAAAAAGCAAATGCACTAAATATATCACCAAATTATATGCTTTAAATTGATGAACTCTTTAAATGAGTGCAAATTACATTTCAATAAGCTGGGTGTTTTTTTTTTTTGATATGAGAGATCAAACTCAGGACCTTGTGCTTGCAAGGCAGGCAGCGGTACCACTGAGCTAAATCCCCGGCCCTCAATAAGCTGTTTTAAAAAGGAGATCAAGGGCCAGGGATTTAACTCAGTGGTTCCAGCATTTGCTTCACAAGTGCAAGGTCCCAAGTTCAATCCCTGGTGCCAAAAATAAATAAATAAATAAATAAATAAATAAATAAATAAATAAATAAATAAAAAGGAGATTAATACAGTAGCTCTTCAAAACAAAACATTCAGTATATGAAAAAACACGAAATAAAATAAAAAATAAAATAAATAAATAAATAAAAAGGAGATTAATACAGTAGCTCTTCAAAACAAAACATTCAGTATATGAAAAAACACGAAATAAAATAAAAAATAATAAATGTACTAGAAGTGTTTTGTTGTTGTTGTTGTTTGTTTTTGGTACCAGAGATCGAACTCAGGACCTTGTACTTGTGAGGCAGGCACGGTGCTACTGAGCTATATCCCCAGCCCAGTATAAGGTTTTTAATACTAAATCTTCATTGAACTTCTTTAGACAATGAACTAATGAAGCATATTTT
Source organism: Heterocephalus glaber (assembly GCF_000247695.1). Next base: position 10,178,362 of record NW_004624804.1, read on the forward strand.
ATCTGTAGCCTTCAAACTACTAACCTATTTATTTACTCTAGCACTCTTTCACTTCCCAGTGCTTTATAATTTGTTTTATCCTCCTTTAACACATCATCTCTCTGCAGTTTGCTCAGCAGCCTCTGAGGGAGAGAGTGCACCAAAGGTATTTAAGACCAACATTGGTGTAGGACATTCCTGTTTCTTATTTTTTTATGTCAATGTTTAATTTCAATTATTTATAAGGATAATTTGAGGTAAAGAGTTAAAATCTACTTATTTTTTCCATAGTGTATCAGAAGATGAGTTTTTTATGAGAGGTCCAGGTAAGAATGTACAAAATTTTGAAGAAAAGCACTTACAACTTAGAAAACAAGGTCAATTACAGGGTACAAAAGAACTATAACAAATTAAAACAAAAGCCTAAGCAACCAAATTAGTAATAAACCAGGATACACTGTAGGACTTATATATATATGAATATGAGAAAAGAGCCTCTCTTCCAAAAACTGCCAAATCCTTGGTGACTGCTTATTAGTAAAGTCTGATTACATTTAGTAAATCTCCCTTACACTTGGCACAATGTCATCTACTTGGCATTGTATGGCTTTTACATTTACCAAAGCAAGGAGAAAACAAAATTGTAAATACACAGGTCTGCTTATACTGCATAAACTGATTAGCTATGTGCTACCCCTAAGGTATCCTTTTCACACTCAGCTAATCAATCAGTTCCAGAATATCTTTCATCTTCTAAATCTAATGACAAATCCAAGATCAAGTTAGTTTGGGAACAACATTAATGTTTTGTGGTTTTATGATAAAGAAACCCCAAAGTAGGGTACTGGTTTTAAAAACTCAATATTCTATCTTAACTCCTACAAATTCTCTTTCTCAAAAAGACCCTTTGGACTACCTTGAAGTCCAAATCTTCTGGGAAGAACACTTATGGAACAGAGAGGATAAAAATGTCATGTAAGGGCGGTGGATGTAGTTTAGTAGTAAGAATGCTTGCCAAGCATGCTTGAGGCTCTGTGTTTGATCACTAGCACCACAAAAGAGAAAAAATCATGCTGGAAATGCTCTCCAACTATAAATATTCCTATGTGCTTTTTTAAAAAAAAGTGAGGAGAAGCTGGGCATGGTGGTGGATGCCTGTAATCCTAGCACTCGGGAGGAGGACTGTCATGATTTTTTCTCCCATTAAGTTTACTGGTGCATTTTAGGTATAAAATACAGTTACATTCATCATTGGGATCTTGCACCATTACATGAGTCTCTTGGTTCTTATTTTTTTCCCCTTCCCCTGCCCTCCCTTCAGCCCCTCCACCCTTCTCTATTTGCAAAGATTTTGTGTCCATTTTTTTCCTTTTCTCATATTTTTTCTTTTCCCTTCTTTCCTTTCCCCTACCCCTCCCAATTCCCCTGCTCCCTTAGACCTTTTCTTCTTATTACACAATAACCATTATACGTTATTAAAATTACAGTATCAAGATCTAGGAGACATTACCACAGATTTTACAGAATTTAAAAGGATATAGAAAGCATATTACAAAAATCTTTTTAGATTTGACAACTTCTAAGAAGTGCCTTGGAAAACAAATTAATGAAACTAACTCTGGAGGAAATATAAAATTTGAATAGCACCTATTAAAGAAAGTATATTCCTAGCTTGAAAACCTACCTAT
>NW_004624804.1:10181913-10195574 GCF_000247695.1 Heterocephalus glaber
TGAATTTCTTTTTGAATTAAATGTGTTTCTTGTATGCAGCATATTGTTGGATTTTGCTTCTTGACCCATTCTGCCAGTCTATTTCTTTTGGTTGGTGAATTGAGACCATTAACATTGATGGTTATAACTCATACATATTGACTTATCATTGTCATGACCTTTTCTGTTTGTTGGATTTTCCCGCTTTGCGTTTAATTTCTTGTTGCGCCCGACGGATTTATTCTGCTGGGTTTCCTGGGGTTGTGATCCTCATTGTCTTTTCCTAGGGTATTGTCTAAAATTTTTGAGTGCCAGTTTGGTATTCACGAAGTTCCTGAGGTGCTCTTTATCATGAAAGCATCTTATTTCTCCATCAATTTTGAAAGATAGTTTTGCAGGGTACATCAATCTGGGTTGGAGGCTGTTTCCTTTTAGGGCTTGAAATACACCACTGAAAAGATTGTAAGATCCATTTTCATGGTAAATGGCTAGCACAAGTTTACTTTAAATATTCCTGACCCCAATCTAAAATCAAGTATTTCAACAATAAACTTGACTTCTTTGAGTGAGAAATGGTACTTAAGAGACCAAAATCTTGGCTGTATGGATAGTCACTGAACAGTCTAAGTGAGATAGGGAGCTAGGCATGGCATAGACAGGCTGGGAAGAGAGGCACGGTGTAATTCCAGAATCTACAGGAACCGCCTCTCCAGGCCCTGTATGTGGAATTCTAGCGGGTTCCTGCCACAGGTGAAAAGGATAAAAGGACACAGACACCATGAAGAGCCCCGCCCGCCCCTGTGTCCTCCAGGGTGTACTTTTATTTTTGTTTTTATTTCTCCTCTCTTTTGCTCCCAAATTTGCCCTGCAGAGCTAGTTTATCCCTTACCCTTTACCTTGAATTTTTCAAATAAGTTTTGTTACCATTTTTGCTTGTGTTGTTCAATTGTTCCAGATGAGAAGAACCTGAAAACCAAGAGGTGAGCACCCCCAAAACCCAGTGACATAAAGACCAGAGAAGCTATCTATTTCTTAAAGTTTTGAAAGGATTCATCTGTGAAACTATATGAATACTGAATATGAAGGAATCACTTTGCTGTGATAATTTTCTAAAATGTTTTCAGTTCTGAGAGTTGAGCCCAGGGCCTTAGCAATGAGCTATATCTCCACATACACACACACACACAAACACACACACACAGTTTTGTATTTTTTTTGAGCCAGCGTCTAAATTATTAAGTTGCTCAGGCTGGGTCCAAGTGACCCTCCTGCCTCAACCTTCCAAGGTGCTGAGATCACAGGCATGCCATGGCCAGAAATAAACTTTTTCAATGGTTACTGATCACATTTTCTCTCCACTTTTGAATAAATTATGGTATTTTATACTATCTAATAAAGTAATCTATTTTCAAATGTACCATGTAAGTAGAATAAAAAACAAAACCACATGCTCATCTCAATAGATGCAGGGAAAGTCTTATGATCCCCGGCTCCTTTAAATTGTGCTGTGAGGTATCCTGTCTGGCACGAGGAAAATAATTAAGACAGTATCCTACTCTCATTAAGCTGAAACCAGTCATTCTAAGTCTTTTATAATCCTTTTAACCCATTTTTATCTGTAGTTTTATGGTTATTTCCCCATCTCATTTCTAAGTGTCTATTATGTGGACTTGCTCAAATTTTCTTCTGTACTTGGATACCCTAGTCAATGTAGAAGAGATATATTCTGTTTAATCTTTTTGACTTTTCTTTAAGAAGTTATTCTGAATTTATGTGTCAAGTCTACTGTTTTCTAATTCATTACATTTTATTTTTACCTATCAATAATTGCTTCTTTTTATTCTTTTTTTTCTTCTGGTACCAGGGATCAAACTCAGGACCTTGCACTTGTGAGGCAGGTGCCCATGCCACTGAGCTAAATCCCCACCCCTTCTTTTTAATTTTTTAGGCTTACATATTATTTACTCTTATCAAGTTGACTGCCTAGCAAGAAATATTCTGGGTTCATTTTTTACTGTGAATTTATTCCCTATTTTATTTTAATTTTCTGTGGTCTGGAGATTGAATGCAGAGCCTTCACATACTAAGCAAGCACTGTACTACTACGCTACATTCTCGGCCCAGCTTATTTCTTCCTTAGAGAAACTACCATACCTTTAGATTCTCTGGGATGGAAAGCAACTACTTACATGTTAAATATAAAACAAAACTATTAGGACTCTAAATAGAATTCATTTAACACATATAGATAGCATTTATTCTTATTTAATTCCACCAAGTTTTAAATAGCAATTTAAAAAAATAACATTCTTACCTCTTTTGTAGTACTTGCTCTTCCAGGTTCATGATTCATACAAAAAGGGCCAGTTTTCCAGGCCTCCATGTCTCCACAGTCACAAAACCCTCCTCCAGTAGAAGTATGCATCTGACCAATGAAAAATGAGTTTTATTTAATATTAAAATACTTTACAAGGAGGAATGATAAAGACAACTCAATTTATGTTTATGTGCCAGGTGTGGTGGCACATACTTGTAAACCCGACTACTCAGGAGGCCAAGGTGGATCATTAAGTTCCAGGTCAGCCTAGGCAACTTTGCAAGACTCTATCTCAAAATAAAAATTTAATAAAGGGCTGGGAATAAAGCTCAGTAGCAGCTGGGCATGGTGGCACACACCTGTAATCCCAGCACTCAGGAGTCTGAGGCAGGAGGATCACCAGAGTTTGAGGTCAGGCTGGGCTACAAAGTGAGTTCAAGGCCAGCCTGAATTACAAAGTAAGACTCTGTCTCAAAAACAAACAAACAAACAAACAAACAAACACCTCAGTGGCACAGCAAGGCCTTGAGTTTACTCTCTAGTACTGAAAAAAAGAAAAATTTCAACAATATTTCAACCTTAATTGCCTTTGATGTAATAGAAACTAGATGTAACAAAAATCATTTGTTACTAAAAAAATCCAAAATCCTGAATACATCACAACAAAATGAACCTTCAAAATTAATAAGTTTTTGAAAAAACCTCTAATTTTTAAATAGTTGTTTAAATTTTGAATTAATGGAAAACTGATTGAAAACTGTGTAAAAGATGTAACACCTAAAATGCTTGAGTAAATGAGACTTTTTTGGATAAACACTGTTTTTGGGGGGGTTTACCTGGGATCGAACTCAGGACCTTGCACTTGGAAGGCAGGTAGCACCACCACTGAGCTAGATCCCCAGCCCCTGGATAAACACTTTTAAGAAATCAGTATAATGATACTTATGTAGCATAAAATACAAAAGGCTGGGAATGTAGCTCAGTGGTAGAGCATTTGCCTAACATGGGCATGGTCCTGGGTACAATTTCTCACACCAGAAGGAAAAGGAAAAGAGAAACGTATAAAATACAATATGTTCATTTACACTGATGTTCCACAGCAACTAAAATCTACTCAATCGTTTTCCTTTCAGTCTTCCTGGAAAAAAAATACACTCTGACAAGAGGATAATGGCAACAAATTGATATTGAATCCCCCCAACATGCATTAAGAAAATACAAAACCACATATCATCCATATTTTCAGCATTACTAGGAAACAAAACAAAACAAAACAACTATGACCTTCATAAGACTTATTCCAAGGGCCAGGGATTTAGCTCAGTGGTTTCACCACTTGCTGCACAAGCACAAGGACCCGAGTTCGATCCCTGATACCAAAAAAAAAAAAAAAAAAAGACTTATTCCAACAGAGTTCCTATTATACATTACTTCAAGCTGGTGGGTGTAGACAGCCAGGAAGGGGAGCTTAAGATACTGTGCAAAAGAGCAGAGAGGTGCAGAAGACTTGACAACAAAGGAAAACAGGAAACAGGAAAATTAAAAATCCTACAGAAGGGGGCTGGGCATGGTGATGCACGCCTGTAATCCCAGCACTCAGGAGGCTGAGGCAGGAGGATTGCCATGAGTTCAAGCCCAGCCTAGGCTACACAGTAACTTTAAGGCCAGGCTGAACTACATAGCATAACCCCACCTCAAAAAAAAAAAAAAAAAAAAAAAATCCTACAGAAACAAGGAAGAAGTTAAGACATGCCAAACTGTCCTATACTTTACTACCACCATCTATGAAAGTACATAAAAGAGGGTAGACTTAACAGAAGAAAACACTTTTACTCCTGTTCATGAAATGAAAAGGAATAGGAAAAAAGCACACCATATCTATATATTCTATGGAAAAGAACAAAGCAAAAATGTAAATAAGAGCCAGAACTCAATGACAAAGCTAAGAACACTGTAACACAATGTTCCAAAATGAATCACATAAGCCCCAAACAGCTATCTGAGGATATGAAAACCTTTCAATGGACCAAACACCCTTAAATGGAAACATGAAAGCCAGGGGCATAATGTAGTTGCAGAGTGCATGCTTTGCCTGTGGAAGGAGCTGGGTTCCATTTCCAGGACCAAGAAAGAAAGAATCCAAAGCACAAAGGAAGAAAAAGAGCAAAAGAGAGAAAATAAAAAATGATGGCTAAAATGAACTTTAGAAATCTAGAAAATGAGACCTCATTCAACTCAGGAAAAAAAAATTGGGGGAGGGCTGAAGATACAGCTCAGTGTAGAGCCCTTGACTAGCATGCAAAAGGGTTGGAAAAAGAAGAAGGAAGAAGAAAGGAGAGGGGAGGGTGAAGGAGAAAAAAGGGGTGGGGAAAGGGAGGAGGAAGAAGAAAATGAGAACAATCATAGTAAAGTGAATTCTAAATTACACGGTACCTAACAGGTAGCTCAAATAAAAAGTTAATAAATAGCACTGAAGCAAAGCAGCAAAATAATTGAGAACAAAATGATGTAAACAAGTAGGGACAGAAATAGAGTAGCTGATAGGCGTAAGAGAGCTAACAAAAGTACAACTCAAAAAACTGAAGAAAATCAAAACAATGGAGCAGAACTAGTATTTAAAACTGTAAACTAAGTAAACTCCCTGGAAGTAAAAGCTGCAAATCTATACTTGAGAGGAGTCATGAGTCTATGAGTAACTGAAAAAGTTTTTTAAAAATGTACCCAGGATGATTAACTCCTCAGAAAAGCTATTAGACTGTTTGTTTGTTTGTTTGAGACAGGGTCTTGTATAGTTCAGGCTGGCCTTGAACTCACCATGTAACCCAGGCTGGCCTGAAACTCATGGAGATCCTCCTGCCTCAGCCTCCTGAGTGCTGGGATTACAGGCGTGTGCCACCACGCCCTGCAAAACTATTAGACTTTAAAGTCTTGAAAAAGAAAATTAGACTAGTATCAGACTTCTCAGTAACAAGATCAAAAACAAGGCAACAACAGAGCCTTGGGTTTTGTTTGTCACTGGAGATTGAATCCAGGGATGCTATATCTGTGCCTTTTTATTTTATTTTGAGACAGGGTCTCCTTAAATTGCTAGGGCAACTTGAAATCCTCCTACCTCAGCCTTCTGAATAACTGAGATTACAGGTCTGAATCACTGTGTCTATCCAGAACACAATTTTTAAGGAAAAGAAGAAAGAAGAAAACTAAGGATATTATTTCCAGCCGTGCTCTAAAAATGTCAGGATTTGAGGAACACTACACATGTGCCCTTCCTTAAGGGGTCTTAAGGATCTACAAACTTTCTGTAATAAAGGACCAGGTAATAAAATATCTTAGGCTTTGCAGGCTACACAGCCTGTTCAAAACATTACTTTCCACTCAGAAGTAGCCACAGACAACATATAAATGGTAGGTATGGTAAGGTTCCAATAAAACTTTATTCATGGATACTGAACTTCTTTTGGGGAAGAGTTAGGGACTGAACCCAGGGCCCAGTGCATGCTAAGGGTACGCTCTAGTACTGAGCTCCAACCCCACCCCCTGATATTTTTCCTATAATTTTCATTAATCATGAAATATTCTTCTTCTCATTTTTTTCCTAAAAATATAAAAACCATTCTTATATTACAGATCATACAAAATAGCCAGATTGATTCACAAGCTGTAGTTAGAAACTTCTGAAAAAGAATGGTTGGTGAACACTGTATATACTTAACTGCAGAGCTACAAAAAAAAGAGGGATATGGATAGAAAAATATAAACATATGATCTGAGACCCAGAAAGACTACAACCAAAGGGGAAAAAAAAGAGAAGGGAAAGCAAAAGTACCAGAAGATGAGTACTACACAGGTAACAGGAAGGAGCCAAAGGGCAGCATTCAGACAGACAGACTAGATAATAAAAGGCTGACTAAGGGGGAAAAGGGGTGTGAGCACGACAAAATTAATACTGAGGTAACCAATGGAAAAAAATCAACAAGAAACTAAGATATATAAATGAATTTTTCTTCTTTCATATATACTGATGAACACTGGAATCCTATAGTTACTAAAAATGTAACTGTATAAGCATAATCTTGAAAGAGAAGACGTGGCAGAAGCAAAGCAAAGGAATTTAGAGCATTAAAAAATTGGCAAATTTAACAACTTACAAATTTAAAATGTCAATAAGACAAATGACAGCATAAACTAAGTTAAAAAGGTGGAAAACAGATCTTGTAAACTCAAACATTCACTTATGATCCAGCAATCCCACTCCTACGTTACCAAAGAGAAATGAAAACATAGGCCTACACAGAGACTTATATTTAAATACAATAAAATAATAATGAGATAAAGAGCTTTACTCAAAAGCTGGACATAACCCAAATGTCCATCTAGCCAGTGAGTGAAGAAACCGTGGCACAAGCAAACAATGGTACATCACTCAGCAATAACAAGAAACAAATTGCTAGTACCTGAGTGGGTCTCATAGGCTTTATGCCAAGGGAGAGCAGGCAGACACAGGCAGACGACACACTTGATTTCATGCATACAACATTCTGAAAAAGCAAAACTCCAGGGACAGAAGTCAGATCAGCGTCTGCCAGGTACTGTATATACTTGGGGAGTGGAGGTAAGGGCTGAGTGTGTAGGGAACCAGAGGACTTTCTAGATGATGTGCATGTTTCTAGCTTGATTATGGCAGTGGTTTCAGAACTGCATGTTTATCAAATTTCATGAAACTGCGTACCTAAAAGGATAGATTTTATTGTATGTAATTTATACCTCAATAAAAAGAACTAAGATGTGTTATGCACATGTACCAACTCCCCATGATGAATGTAATCATTACGTACTGAAAACATGTACTAATAAAAATTAAAAATAAAATGTATACCTCAATAAATCTGACTTTAAAAAAATAAAAATTTGAAGGCCAGGTATGCTATTGAAAGCCTGTAATACCAGCTACCTGGGAGGCTGTGGCAAGAGAATACAAGTTTGAGTCCAGCTCTGGCATTTTCTTGAGAACCTGTCTCAAAATAAATAGACAGATAGACAGACAGATGTTGGGATGTTGCTCCACGGTAGAGTGATCCTCCTGGGTTTAATCCCCAGTCTCTCTCTCCCGCTGCCTCTTCCCCTCTCTCTATCTCACACACACACACACACACACACACACACACACTCATGCGCGCGCGTGCACACACACACATAAAATAAAATAAGCATATTAAGAGAAACCATATAACAAGGAAAAAAGCAATAGAAAAATGAGTAAGGACAGAAATAATCAGTAACCAAGATGCCATAAACATGGATAAGTTAAATGCATGGATGCATGTATAAGCCAAATGCAGTATATACATACAGTGGAGTATCATTCAGCTTTTAAAAGGAAGGAAATTCTTTTTTGTTTTGTTTTGGGTTTTTTTGGTACCAGAGATTTAACTCAGGACCTTGTGCTTACGAGGGAGGCTCAGCACACTGAGCTAAAACCCTGGCCCAAGGAAGGAAATTCTGATATATGCTACAACACGGATGAACCTTGAAGACATTACATTAAGTTAAAAAAGAAAATCACAAAAAGACAAATACTTACACAGTCACATAGCCATTCTACAGGAAGTAGAATGGTGACTGCCAGGAGCTGGAGGAAGGAAGGAATGGGGAGCTACTTCTTAGTGAGTACAGATTTTCTTTCTTATTTTTATTTTACCTTATTTTTTATGTTTTTGGTACCAGGGATCGAACGCAGGCCCTTGCATGTTCCTTGGCCCAGCTTATCTTTCTTAGAAGGTGAAAGGAGTTAGAGACAGATGGTGATACTAGCAGCATGTGATGAACATATTCAATACTGCTGAACTGTACACTCAGTAACAGTGAAGACGATAATTTGTTTTTTTGGGTTTTTCTTTGAGACTGGGTCTTGCCCTGCAGTTCAGGTTGGCCTTGAACTCACTATGGAGCCCAGGCTGGCCTCAAACTCCTGGCAATCCTCCTACCTCCGCTTCCCAAATGCTGAGATTACAAGAATGTGCCACCATGCCTGGCTGTTAAATGTATTTTATAACAGTAACAAAAATCGGAAAATCTTTTACCGTTCTTTTTTTTTTGGTACGGAGATCGAACTCGGTACCCTGTGCTTGCCAAGGCAGGTGGCGGAACCACTGAGCTAAACCCCTGGCCCTCTTTTACCATTCTAAATGCATGCATACTTCAACCCAGAAAATCTAATTATCTAGCTGCAGATATTCTTTAAACTTGTTTATATAAAAGCAAAGATTTTTTAAAAATGTGTTTGTTCAAAGAAACACTTTATTGTCAAAAAAAGTAAACAATCTACTTGTCTAGAAAAAGGAGTTTCGGGCTGGGGATTTAGCTTAGTGGTTCCACTGCCTGCCTCGCAAGCTAAGGACCTGAGTTCGATCCCTGGTACCAAAAAAAAAAAAAAGGCATTTTATAGCAATTAAATAAGCCAAAACTTACTACATGTATCAATACAGAATAATCTTTGTAAAGTATTGTTAAGTTAAAAACAAGTTGCAAAACAGAATATACAGTATAAACTCTCTACCCCCCCATATACATAAACATGCCAGATAAATGTAATAAAGATCTGTCAGGCTAAATCAGGCATGGTGGTGCACAACTGTAATCCCAGCACTTGGGAGGCTGAGACAGGAGGATGACTGTGATTTCAAGGCCAGCCTGGGCAACATGGTGAGATTCTGTCTCACCAAAAAACTGTCAGGCTAGACACTGTATTTTTTAATTATGGTTACCACTAGGGAGGCAAATACAACAGGACAAAAATCCAATTGTAATGTTTACATTCTGTAGTATTATCTGAATTTTGAAAAAGCAGTTTTTAATGTATTGCCTAAGTTTATTTGTTTTACAGTGCTGGGGATTAAAACCAGGGCCTTGTGCATATTAAGCAAGTGTTCTACGACTGAGCTATACGCCCAGCCCAATAAATAATTTCTTAAATGCTATTGTGTTTGAAAGCAATATACAGCTGGGCATGGTGGCACACACCTGTAAACCCAGCAATGTAGGAGGCTGAGGCAGGAGGATCACAAGCTTGAGCTCAGCCGTAGCAACTCAGCAACTTAGTGAGACCTGTCTCAAAATTTAAAAAAATAAAAATAAAAAGGACTGGAGATGTAGCTCAGTTTGAAAGCCTGGGGTTCAGTCCTTAGTATCAAGGGGTAGGGGGAGGAAGACAATATATATATTTTCTTATCAAGTAGGAAGATCACAGTATTTATAAAGGAGGATGATGCTAAATATATGGAAATAATTATTTTTATAATTAAATCTTAGCCATCAGTTTTGCCTATGATTTAGCCCCTTTGATCCTAACATTTCATTTCAACAAATGTTTACCAAAAGTCTCTGTATCCTAAGTACCACGACAAACACAAGAGGTATAAAGTATGTGAGACCTAACCTGTCCTCAAGAAGTTTATGGTCAGTTGGAATAAAAGATACACAAATAAGATAAAACCACTAGTAAGAAAGAAGAGGGCCAGGGATTTAGCTCAGTGGTTCCGCCACCTGCCTCGCAAGTGCAAGGACCCGAGTTTGATCCTCGGTACCAAAAAGAAAAAAAAAAAGAAAGAAGATTGTTGGTGGTATTTTCCTGATTACTAATATACTTTTCAGTGAAGCAGTATTTAATAAGTACAAATACATGTCAATAGGGTTTAGGATCTAAAACAGGACTGACAATAAAATCATTGTTTTCTGAAGAAAGGCCTCAAGTCCCAATCAATTCCCAGTAACAATGTTTTGCAGATTAGCAAGGGGTTTTGATTTCCCTCCCACTTTTATCATTCTAGTCTTAAGGATTAGATTAGAAATTAGTTCAGCCAGGTGTGGTAGCACATGTCTATAACCCTAGCATTCGGAAGGCTGAGGCAGGAGGATTGCTGTGAGTTCTAGGCCAGCTTGTACTACACAGTGAATTCAAGAACAGCCTGAACTACATAGCGAGATCCTCTCTCAAAACAAGCAAACAAATTAACTCAATTCCCCAGAAGGCAAATTTCTTTCCTTGGCTGTATGAAAGAAACCTCAAAGGGCCATTCCTCAGTCTCCAAGCTGTGCTTAAGATGAACTTTTTTCAATATAAAAGGTAATCAGTAAAATGTGCTCTGTACATTAAAACCAGCTGTTAGAGGGCCGGGGATTTAGCTCAGTGGTTCCACCGCCTGCCTCGCAAGTGCAAGGTCCTGAGTTCGATCCTAGTACCAAAAAACAAAAAAACAAAAAATACAAAAACCAGTTGTTACAAAGATTTAACTAGCTTTATAGCTTAAGTTTTAAAGGTTAGTAGGGGTCTGTTTTCTTCTCCAGATATGTTCTAGCTGGCTTGGGAATGTATTCAATCAAACAGCATCATCATATCACTCTCAAGGCTACAACAGGTCTGATTCTCTGAACCAACTTAGGTGAATTCAGTCTACTTAGGTGAATTCTGTTCTATTTGATTCAGTTATTATTCTGATTTCTGCTTCCTGGAATTAAATCTACTCATCAAATCAAAGACTGTGCTCCCATCTGCAAGGATAATGAAAAAATAGGAAGCAAAAGATGCATTCCAAAACAAAGGCTCAAAATTTTGTCTCCTTCCTGTTCTCAAAAGTTGTTAGAACTATTGTGCCACTAAAGTTTTGTCTTTGTTTTTGTTCACATAAGATCTGGTCTTGAGTCTTACCCTGCCATTACTCTCCTTTTGCCCCCTTCCCTGGAACAATACTTCTTATTTCTCTCAATTTCTTTTTCCTTTTTTATTGAAGACAGGGTTTTGCAATAGTGCAGACTGGCCTAAAACTTCCTACATGGCCCAGGCTGGCCTCAAAGTCCCAATCTTCCTGCCTCAGCTTCCCAAGAGCTTGGAATATAGGTGTATACCACCATACTCAGCACTTTCAATTTTTCTTTAATGTATTCCTTTTTTTTTTCTTTTATGGGGCATTTTACTATACAAAAAATATACACTATGTAAAGTTAAGTATATTATTTTGAAATGCTAAGTTGCCTAGGTCAGATTCAAACTTGTGCTCCTCCTGCCTCAGCCTCCCAAAGTGCTAGGATTACAGGCGTGAGTCACCATACTCAGCTCATGATTTGTTTTACAAGGCTAAATTATACTGTGTTTGTGTATGTGTGTGTGCATACGTGCATGTGTGTGTGTATATCAATCACTTTTGTTTTTGGTTCGTTTGTATTTTTTGGCAGTACTGGGGATTGAACTCAGAACCTCTGCACTGAGCTAAAGTCTCAGCCATTTTTTTTTTTTTCCTTTTTTGAGACAAAGTCTTACCAAGTCACTAAGTTACCTAGGCTGGGCTCAAACTTGCAATCCTCTGCCTCCCCGAGTGCTGGTATTTCAGGGATGTGCCACCATGCACTCTATTTTCTTTATACATTTATTTATCTTTTGATGGGCAACTAGGCTGGTTCCATATCTTGACTATTGTGAACTGTGCTGCAATAAACACGGGCATGCATGTATCTCTATAGCGCAATATGCTGACTTTAATTCCTTTGGAGATATAGAAAGGAGTGGTACAGCTGGATCATATGGTACAGCAGTTCTGTTTTTAGTTTTTTGATATTGTTATTCTTTAAATTATCTGTATGCTTTATACAAACTTTTGTATAAAAGTGATATGTCTCACCAAAAAGTTGTAAAGGGCTACCTCCTGAAGTAGGAGATGTCCTATCACATTATATATTTAATAGAGGTTAAAGGCCCACATACCAGTTCTGTTTAGCAGGAATGTAAGTACTAGTCAAGAATTTGGACTAGAAGGCCATCAGATTCTTGCTAATCCATAGATTTTATGGCTCTGGTTTCATACCTTATAGCGATGATTTTTATGAACACTATTCTGGAAGCAGTCCATACAGAGTACACATGTTGGATCAATTGCACAGTCCCTGGAAAAGATTGACAATTAGATTCCAAAATTTAGACAACTCCTATTGATGCTTATGGTATGACTATCATGTGAATAAGTTTCCTGTATGGCATCAACTGAATATGAAAATGCTTCAAAAACTGGATTTCAAAATATTTTGAGCAAAGACAACACTGTTAGTATCATTTTAACCTTACTGAAAATGTTAAGTGTACACATTTGGTTTTATTTCTTAAATCACTCTCATAACTTTGAGCCTGCACCTTGGTGTCGAGCTGTTAAGTTACAACTCAAAATTTTATTTTGTGAAAAATGATCAGTTGTGTTCCATTATTTGCCATCATCTCATCTCATTACACTTATAAATATTGGGGCCGGGGATTTAGCTCAGTGGTTCCGGCGCCTGCCTCACAAGCGCAAGGTCCTGAGTTCAATCCTCAGTACCAAAAAAAAAAAAAGGAACTTATAAATAGATTTTATAAACACTGACTATACATTGTTAAATGAAGTCTGGATAAAGACGAAATTTATCGGGAATACAAGAACCATAAAGGAAGGGATTTTTATTTCATACACTGATGTGTCCCAAGTACCCAAAACAGTGCCTAGGACATACTACACAATATTTACTGAATGACTGAAATTCAATCTCTTCCCTAATAACAACTTTTTAAAATGCAGTACTTGATACTTTTAGGCAATCACTAAAAACAATATAAATTAGTACAAAGTGTTGGATTGATTTTTTAAATATTTTATTTAATTAAAAGAGTTGTATAGATGAAATTAGGAAGTTTGAAAAATGAATTTTAGGGCTGGGGTGAAGCTCAGTAAAGTGTTTGCCTAACACAAGTGAAGCCCTGGGTTTGATCTCCAGCAACATATACACACACACACACACACACACACACATGCACACACACACATTTTAAAAGGCCAAGAGGATATAAAGGTTGCCTAATAATATTTTTTTTTTTGGTACCGGGGATCGAACTCGGGTCCTTGCGCTTGCGCAGCAGGCAGCGAAACCACTGAGCTAAATCCCCGGCCTGCCTAATAATATTCTTTAAAATATGTATAATCGATTGAACCTCTGGAGCAGGACTTCTCACCGTCAGCATATTGACTTTATGAGATAACTGCTGGGCATAGAGGGATCTGTCGTCCTCTGCATTGGAGGATGGTCAGCAGCAACCTGGCCTCTGCCCACTAGATGCCAGTGCCAATCCCTGGTTGTAACAATATCTTCAAGAAATTTTTAGAGACATGAATTCTACAAATATCTACTGTGCTTTAGTTGAACCTGACTGGGCTTTAGCTAAAAATATATGATAAATTAAGCTATACACATAAGATAAATGCATGACAGAAAATAGTACACAAAATTCAAAAGTAAATTTTTTTCTGAGAAAAGAGCAGGATAATACTGGTTTTAAACAAGTATTAAATAT
>NW_004624804.1:10195674-10213420 GCF_000247695.1 Heterocephalus glaber
TAACCAGTCAACTCTAAAATCAGAGGGAAGCAAAGACAATAAAAACTGTTTTCATGAAATCTAAAAATTCATTCTCCTAAAGTACCTCTAATAAAGAAGAAAAATAAAAGTGTTGCTAAGCTCTAAAAGTCAAAAATTTCAGGTAGCAGTAGGGAGTAAAAAAAACTTCTTTGATTTACCATGATGCTTAGGACAACTGCTCCTACACCAAACAAAAAGCCTAAAGATGTTTCTAATTTCCCTACCACTGGCTTCTTCTGTTCAGCTAAATTCTAATTGTTCCCAACGGTTGGTCCACAATCCTTCACCCACAACTGTGAAATTCAAAAAATCCTAAAAGGTTTTGTTACTTTGCAGGCTTACACCAAATCTCAGTTATTTCAAAAGAAGAAAAGGAAAAGGAGGAATGACATAACATGACACGACAGGACTACAGACTTTATTCATACCACTTGGTGTGAACATTCAGTTTTGTTACGGAAATCTTTTTTTTTTTGTACCAGGGATCGAACTGAGGACCTTGGGCTTGCGAGGCAGGCAAGCAGTGGAACCACTGAGCTAAATCCCAGGCCCTAGTTACGGAAATCTTGCTGTGTTTGATTATAGGATCCTGCCTTGACTCTGATGGGGAAGTATTCAGAATTCTGAGATATACCTGGCCTTAGAGGTTTAAGATAAGAGTATGATGACTACAATACACACAAAGCAAAAATCTATTAATTATATAGTTTTGGAGAACAGGAAGAAAAAAAGTGAGAGAACTGTGTAACTTGAAGTCACATATTCAAAAAACAACCTGTATGAGCAAAACAGACTTAAACTATAAAATAAAAGGAGGTTAACTAAATAGGGGTAAATATAGTATAAGTAGTAGTAAAACAAAAAAAACCATGGAATAAGTATGAAATACCAAGTTTATAATTATAACCAATCCTGTAAATCTCTAATTCTTACCTACAAGAATATGTTGTCTCTCCACTTTTGAAAACCTTCCCACAGAGTTGAAAAGCTCCACTATGTTTCAATTTCTCTAAGCAAATATCTGGATCTTCTCCAAATAAGTACCATTCCAACGGAGAAAATATTGATAACTGTACATTCTCTTCTTGCTTTTCCAAATCTGGGTCCATTTCAGCAAAATAAATTTCTGGCACCAACTGTGCCAAATGATGCAAGAAAGCAGTATAAAAATGAACTTGTTGATCCCACCACTGAAAGAAAAGATAACAGATTAACTTAGAAGTTCTCACTTTATAATGTAGGGTACAAATAAAGCATAATTCTATATTTTCAAGATGATTTATAATATATTTTGTCCTTTGCCAATACAAAAGGCAGATGGGGAATTAAATAAAATTAACCTTGGAAATAAGCAGTTGCCCAGATATAATAAATATCTGGAAACAAAAAAGTTATCCACAGTGTGTGTGGGGGGGGTGCTTCCCTCTGGAATGGCCATTCTTCCCCCACCCCACCCCACCCTAATTATTAGGGTAGGTTTGTGACACACAGGAATAGCCATTCTTGCTGTGTTAAGGTAACCTATTATCAGTCACAGGCTAGACAAAGCATTCTCTATTTCTTAGTTTAACTGTTTGAGGGAACCATAGTGTTTAGTAACACATCAAAATGGATGCAAGTCAGAGTTCTGTGAACACAAAAAGCACATAACATTAAATACAAAAAACAAAAAAATGGGTGTGGTGGGACACACCTATAATCCCAGCACTCAGGAGGCTGAGGTGGAGGATGGAGTTCAAGGCCAGCCTGAACTACATAGCAAGACCCTGTCTCCAAAAAAGAGAGAAGCTCTACCTCATCAAATATAAAATCTTCTGTTCTTCAAAAGAAAAGATGGCTTATCTGCACAAGAAAACATTCTGTTCAATATCATCAGTCACTAAGAGAATGAAAATTAAAATGACAATGAGATATTTCTATATAGTCTATTAGAGTGGCTAAAATTAAAATCTGACAATATCAAATACCAATAATGATGCAGAAAAATTAAGGAAGGAAAGGATAAGGACTCAGAAATGGAACAGGCACTTTACAAGAGTTCAACAGTTTCTCACAAAGCTAAACATACACTAATCATATGCCCCACCAATCAGACTACTAGGTATAAATGGCTCAATATCCCCAGCCAGCTTCCTTGCTTTTAAGAAACTCGTTTGGTTCACACCTGAATTCCAGCATTCTGTGAGGCTGAGGGAGGAGAATCACAAGTTCAGCAGCCTAGGCTATAAAGTGTGACTAGAGACATCCTGTCTCAAAATAAAAATTTAAAAAGGTATGGGGATGTAGATCAGTGTGAAGACACTGGGTTCAATCCCCCAGTACCACAAAAAAAGAGGTGAGGGATAGATATTTATCTGATATGGCTGTTGTACACAACTGTATCTTATGAGTCTGTGGATTTCTGAAACCTATGATTACACATTCAATAAATAATGAGTTCATCATAAAAAAACCTACTGGGTATTTACCAAAGAAATGAAACTTGTGTTCATGTGTGCACAAATGTTACAGCAGCTTTATCCATAATTACCAGAAATCAGAAACAATCTAACTATTCAACTGGTGAATTAATAAATAGTCTTTATGATTTTTTTGTGTGTATGATCTTTTTTTCTGTACATTTTGTGATTTTTCTATTTATCCCTACTGTTTAAAATTTCAGGATGGTGTTAGTGCCTTAGAGTAGGTCTTTTTCATTCATTGTGCTGGACTTTTCACTTCATGGACCTCTCAATCTGGAAATTTATGTTTTTTTAATTCTGGAAACTTTCCCTGCATTATTTCTTAGAGACTTTCTGGGTCTTTATTTTTTCTGGTTTTTTTCCTTTTTGTAACTCTAGGTCAATTTGCGTTACTTTTAAAGAAATTTTTTCAATTCTATCTTCCAAGCTGTTATTAAATTTTGAATTCATGTTTTGATGTTTTTAATTTCCAAGAGCTCTATTTTGTCCTTTAACTCCTTCCTCCCTTCCTCCCTTTCTTCCTTCCTTCTTCCCTTCCTTCTCCTTGTCTTATTTCATAAATGCAACATTTCCTCTTTTCTTTGAATGGATAATTATAGTTTCTTATATTTTCTCTTGTTATCTCTGTTTCCTGTGAGGACTGCTTTCTCAGAATTTCTTGTTAAAGCGTGTTTGTTTGCTTCGGTCTCTGACTTCCACATCACATGTCTGATGATGCCTTACCGTGAAGCCTGTTTAAGGTTAAGACATTTACACACCCATGGAATGAGTGGGCTACACAAATGTTAGCTTTCCCCGCTGACTGGTAGCTGGGGACTGGGTCATTCCATTAAGGAGTCCTCAAATCCTTTCTGAATTAATAGTGATATATCCAACTACTTGGCAATACATAAAAGGAATGAGCTATTAATACAAACAATATCATGGATAACTTCAAAATGCATTATTGTGGAAAAAGTCATACTCAAAAGGCACCTGTCCCATAGCACCTTGGACGATTAAGAGCATCTACTTCAATTAAAGCCCATCTCTGTTTATTCCAAATTCCTAACTACCGCAGTAAGTGGGTTTAGCAGTCAATATACACTGATTTCAAGAACACTGCCATTCTGCTCTTATCATCAATCAAACAAGGCTGGTTTCCAGATATCAAGCAATGCTTTGTATAAACAGACATTTGGGAAATACTCACTGGCAATGTGATAGCCAACCCGACTCCATCTTGTGCCTCAATGTCACTTTGTACCTGTGCTTGAACAAAGTGCTTGCACAAGAACAAAGTACCCCAAACCCCCACATCCTGCTTGGCAGTAAACTTGCTACAGTTTCAGGATGTTTTGTAGCTCACCTAGTGTGTGTGAAACTTTCTTGTACCCCCCACTAACCTGGCATGATTCTGCTTCTGTAAGATTCCTTGCTCTTCCCTGAGTCCTCCCCAACTGAAAGCATGATTTAAAAGGAGAAATCAAACTGCTTCCTATTGCCGAGGAACCTTTCTAGGCCACTAGCCCGCCTCGGTCACCGGCTATAATAAATAGGCATGAATCTGGCATGGAGTATGGTACATCTCTATTGCCCAAACTCACTCGTCCACAACAGCAATTTGGGCCTAAATGTTAGGTCTGATTACCTGAAATCAGCCTATCAGCCACATATCGTTAGTGGGTTCAAGTGAATAAAGCTGAGGGAAACTGGGCTGAAGATACAGCTATCTATCAACCTAACACTGGCAATTATTTGCAGTTAAAATTCCTCTAATGCAATCTATACTGTTCACCTGAAATGAATTGGCTCTTTTCTCTCATAGTTACGTAAAAACTGTAAGGTATTAATGTTAAATTTTGTATTTGTATACATTCAAGTTTGTAGTCTAATGGTAAAACTTATTTAAAATTTATAAAAAGGGCCGGGGATTTAGCTCAGTGGTTTCGCCGCCTGCTATGCAAGCGCAAGGACCCGAGTTCGATCCCTGGTACCAAAAAAAAAATAAAAAATAAAAATAAAATTTATAAAAGGCAGCCAGGCGTGGGGGTGCACACCTGTAATTCCAACACTCCAGAGGGTAAGGCAGGAAGATCACTGCGAGTTTGGGGTTGGCCTGGGCTAAGTGATTTCAAGGCCAGGCTGAAGTATACAGTGAGACCCTGTCTCCAAAAGAAAAAAAGGCTATGTATAATTCCATCAGTGCTACATTCCGACAAAGGCAAATTTTTGATAAAGCACAACGCATTGGTTGTCAGAAATTGAATGTGGGGAAGGGGCTGACTACAAAGTAGCAATGATGAGATTTTTTTGTTTTGTTTTGTTTATGGTACCGGGGATTGAACTCGGGTCCTTGTGCCTGCTCAGCAGGCGGCCGACACCACTGAGCTAAATCCCCGGGCTCTATGATGAGATTTTTGAGGGCAATAGAACTAACTGCTCTCTCTGTACTGTCGTGGCAGCCTCAAAATTATTGGTATGTCAAAACCCATAAAACTATAAAATAACAAAGCATGATGCTGAGTGGTTGCCTAGCATGCCTGAGTCCCTGGGTTCAATCCTCATCACAGCAAAAAACAACAAACAGGGCTGGGGATTTAGCTCAGTGGTTCCATCGCTTGCCTTGCAAGCGTAAGGACCCGAGTTCGATCCCTGGTACCAAAAAAAAAACACAAAACAACAACAACAACAACAACAACAAAAAAAACATGAGGTAGTTCATGTGGATTTAAAAATGAATAAAAAGGACAGTTTAAAAACATGAAAAAGGGCTGGGGATTTAGCTCAGTGATTCTGCCGCCTGACTCACAAGCACAAGGACCCGAGTTTGATCTCCTGTACCAAAAAATAAAAATAAAAATAAAAACATGAAAAAGGGCCAAGTGTGGTGGCACACGCCTGTAATCCCAGCACTCGGGAGACTGAAGCAGGAGGATCAAGTTTGAAGCTAGCCTGAGCTTTATAGTGAGTTTAAGGCCAAACTAAACTACATAGTGAGACCTTGTCTTAAAACAAAACAAAACAGGGGCCAGGGATTTAGCTCAGTGGTTCCGCGCCTGCCTCGCAAGCGCAAGGACCCAAGTTCGATCCCCAGTACCAAAAAAAC
The DNA here is from genome assembly GCF_000247695.1 of Heterocephalus glaber. The sequence goes on from NW_004624804.1 coordinate 10,201,246, forward strand.
CAAACCAAAACAAATACATATAATACAAATAAAAGTATGAAAAAGAGAGACACAGATGTTGAGAAAATATTTGCAATAATAATGATGAATGCTTTCCTTCAAAGACTAGGAACAAAACAAGGATATGTTTTCTCCTCCCCTATTCAAATTGTAATGGCTGTCCTAGTGAAGCTAATTTAAGACAATCAATCAACTAATCAATGGGTAGTATAAACACTGGAAGGGAATAAAAGTAAAACTGTTTCTACCGATGGATGACTTGATTATTTTCCTAAGAAATCAAATACACATACAAACTACAAGTGAATTTAGCAAGCTCATCAAATATAAGATTAATATACAAAAACCAACTATATTTCAGTATATACTAACAAAAACAATTGAAAAGCCAGGTGTAATGGCATAAGCCTGTAATCCCAACATTTGGGAGGCTAAGGCAGGGGGATCACTGAGAGTTCAAGGCCAGCCTGGGCTGTACATGTAGTGAGTTCAAGCTCAGCTGAAGTACATAGTGAGACCCTTTCTCAAAAGCCAAAACAAAACAAAAATTGAAAAGTAAGGAATTTTAAAAACTATTTAGAGTTAGTATCAAATATATAATTCATTTTAATAAACGATGCATAAAACTTCAGTGAAAACTACAAAACATTGAAATTCCTAACACATCTAAATAAATGAAGACATATACCATGTTCACTGGTTATAAGATTGAATATTGTTAAAATGTCCATGCTTCCAAAATTGATCTATTAATTCACACAATACCAGCAAGCTTATTTTATTTTTTTTGGTACCGGGGCTCGAACTCAGAACCTTGAGCTTGCAAGGCAGGCACTGGAACCACTGAGCTAAATCCCCAGCCAACAGCAAGCTTATTTTAGAAACTGGAAAACTGATATTAAAATAAATATGGAAATTCAGAGGACCTAGAAGAGACTTATACTACCTCATTTCAGGACCTACTGTAGAGCTATACTGTGTGGCATCAGCATTAAGACAAACACAAAATCAATGGAATAGAAGAGGGACCAAAATCAATCTATATATAGAGAGAGTCAATTTTTGAGAAGGTACCTACACATTTCCAAGGAGAAAAGACAGTATTTCAAAAAATGGTGCAGAAGCAATCAGACATCTTTACAAAAAAAAGAACTTCATACTTTATATCATACACAAAAATTAATTCTAAATTGACTACAGACTTACATATAAAAGGCAAAACTAGTGCTCACTTTGGCAGCACATATACTAAAGGCAAACTACAAAACTTGGTTTTTCATTTTTGTTTTTTTTTTTGAGACATCAGAACTTGGTTAAGTTCAAGGCTGGCCTCCAATTCAAGATCCTGCTGCTTCAGCCTCCCAAAATCTGGGATTACAGTTGTACCACTGCTACTGGTCTATAAAACAAGTCTTGGGGGCAGGCTCCAGACTAGACTGGACTAGACTAGACCAGACCAATGAGATAATATGCCCATTTAATGTGATCCCAAATAGCCTCAAATTATCTCCCTTAAGATACTTATTAACTTTAAAGAGAAAGATAGTAATTTTAAAACAAAGAAATCTACTTTAAATTTAACTAATTTAACTAAATAATTAAGAAAAATATCACCACGGGCCAGGGATTTACCTCAGTGGTGCCGCTGCCTGCCTCCCAAGCGCAAGGTCCCGAGTTTGATTCCCAGTACCAAAAAATAAAAAAATTTTTAAAAATATATCACCAGTAAAAAAAACTGCTATCAAGAATTCCTTGATGAGCTGCACTGAGGACACTACACAATTTTTCTGTTATTCTTGCCAAAAATGTTTAATCTTATTCTAATCATCAGAAAACATCAAGCAAATCCAAACTAAGGAAACAGTCTACAAAATAACCACTCAGTATGCTTTAAAAGTATAAAGGTCATGAGAAACAAGAAAAGATCAAGTCACTGTTACAGGCTGAAGGAAACAAGAGAGAGAACTAAGTGTATCCTGGATATGATCCTGAAACAGAAAAAAGGACATTTAGGGAAAATGGCAAGAGTCAAATGAGGTTTGTAGTTTAATTAGTAATAATAATTTCTTGTTCTTGACACGTGTACTGTCGTTATGAAGGATCTTAACATTTGAGAAGCAGAAAGAGGGGTGGTACTACTGTGCTACTCTTTTTGCAGCTTGCAAGTCTAAAATTTCAAAAACAAATTTTTTAAAAAAGAAATGATGCTGGAACTACATATTTACTAGTATAAATAGGCATTAATAGTAAATTAGGTTACAAACCAGTATGTACATTTCATTTTGATTAAATACTATATACACATTTATGTATTCATGTATACACACATAGGGATAAATCATGAGGAATATATTAAAATGTTAAAATGGGTGAGTGGTGGAATTTTTAGCATGTTTTCATTAAATTTGTCTGTCTGCCAACTTAATGAGTAATACCATTATAGTGATTCTATATTTTAGAGGTATTTATTTAGGTATTTATTTATCTACTTTTGTGGTACTGAGCCTTTACAATGAGCTACATCCTAAGCACTTTTCATTTACTTATTTTGAAGGCAGGGTCTTACTAAAGTCGTTCCACCTGGGCTCAAACTTGCAATCTTCTTGCCTCAGTCTCCTAGCGTGCCAGGATTAGAGACATGTACCAATGCATCTGACTGGAGGTAATTTTGTAATTTTATTTTATTTATTTTTATATGCAGCCCAGATTGGCCTCAAACTCACAGCAATCCTTCTGCCTCAGCCTCATGAGTGCTGGGATTATAGGTATGTGCCACGTCGCACAGCTTAATTTTTTAATTTTAAAATTAAAAATATATTTACTGGCCCAGTATTGTGGTATACGCCTATAGTCCCAGCTACTTGGAAGGCTGAGGCAGGAATCACAAGTTCAAGACCACCTTGGGCAACTTAGTGACTCAGCAACCTCGTCTCAAAAAATTTTAAAAGGGGGCGGGGGACCGGGGATTTAGCTCAGTGGTTCTGGCTCCTGCCTCAAAAGTCCAAGGTCCCGAGTTGATCCCGAGTACCAACAATAAATAAATAAATAAAAGGAGGTGGGGATGTAGCTCAGTATGAAGCCTCTTGTGTTCAATCCCCACCCCCACAATTTATACAAAAGCAATTTCTAAGAGCTATACTTCCCGGTATTCTAATCCTAACTTTTCTAGGGTAGTTAGAGACCAACAATTTGTTCCTCCACATACTTGCCAACAGCCACAACTAACAAGTAATATATAGTGTTCTATACTATACCCAAGGTTCTTTTCCTCAAACAGCTCTAAATGAAACACATACACTCACACACACACACAAAACCCCTTTATGTCCTATTTGATCATAGGCAAGGCACATTACTATTTCTTTTTTTTTTCCCTGTTTCACAATATTTGCTATTCTTTTTGGTCTTTATTTTCACTTTTAGTTTCTCACACCAGAGAAACTAGATATTTGCACATGTGTGTTCAATTTATTTCATTTAAGAATTTGTTTTCAGGCCAGGGATTTAGCTCAGTGGTTACTCTGCCTTGCCTCACAAGCCCAAGGTCCCAAGTTCAATCCAGAGTAACAAAAATAAAAATTTACTTTGGGCCAGGGATTTAGCTCAGTGTTGCTGCCACCTTCCTCACAAGCACAAGGTCCTGAGTTTGATCCCTGGTACCAAAAAAAGAATATGTTTTCAAGGTGCATCCATTTACCTAGAAATGTCTCAAGTTTATCCTTCTTTATGGCTGAATAATACGCCATTATTTTAAAAAACCACATCTTTTTTTATCCATTCATCAGTTGATGGGCATTTGGGCTGTTTCCAAGATTTAGCCATTACAAGAGTAGGACAAAATTGAGAGTCAGCAAAGATTTAAGGGATCTTCCATACAAGCTTCTCATTTTATAGATTTTCCAAATCACAGAGAAATAAACTTATTTTTGTCAAAGATTGCTGAATAATCACCAATATTAGCATCATAAACAGAACTAAAGGATCTGGGGATGTAAGTCAGTAGCAGAGGCCTTGCTTAAGATGCATGAGGGCCTGGGTTTGATCACCAGCACTTGGAGAGGGAGAAAAAACAAAAAACCAAATAAGAACTAGATATCTAACTTCTAAAGTTCAATACACACTCTACTAAATCAAATATATACAGGTATTTCACATTCACCCTTACTGAATCGTTCAATTTCACATTGGCAGTAAAACAAAACAAAGCTTTGGCTTCTCAAACATTTCCTCCAAATGAAACCTCTTAGCTAAAAACTGCCCAACATTCTTGAATACTGGTAAATATTCTTATTTTATATCTCTGTCATTATATGACTGCACAAAGAATTGATATTTTAAAACATTTCTCTATATTGCTGGTTGTTTTGGGCAGAATGTCTGGGTGTTTGTTTTTTGAGATAGGGTCTCGCTATGCAGTTCAGGCTGGCACTGAACTCTCTATGTGGCCCACACTGGCCTTGAACTCATGGTGATCCTCCACCCTCAGCTTCCTAAGGGGTGGGATTACAGGCTTGTGCCAATCCCTTAAGTGGCCTCTCTTACCTCCACCTTATCTCTTCCTCAAGGCCCAGTTCAGGCCCAGTTCAAGGCCAGCTGTAGTCAAATACTTCACTGATAAGCCCAAGAAATTCCCATTAACTCTAATACAGCACTTACTAAAGGGGCCACTAATTTTATATTCATACCACTGCCTGATATATTTGGTTGTCTTTAAATGTTTACATATAGCCTCCAACTACACTAGAAGGTCCCTGAGGAAGAGAACTTTGCCTTTCCAATTCCTGTATTCCCATTGCCTAACACAAGCACACAACAACAGTTCTCAGTAATCACTAAATGGTACAAGCTTCTTGCCAGAGAGAACAAAGCAAAAACTACATAAAAAGTACATAATGCAGAGCTGGAGATGAAGCTCTGTATAGAGTGCTTGCATACTACCCAAGAGGCCTTGGTTCAAAGGAGAAGAAGAAGAAAAAAAAGAGGAGGTGGAGGAAGAGGAAGAAGAAGAAAAGAAGAAGAAGAAAGAAGAAGGAGAAGAAGGAGGAGACAACGACGACTACACAATATTTTATTAGGTGAATAAAAACAGTATCATTCAGGAATTACTACTGGTGACTAGCATAGGTTTTACTTCTCCCCTCTTTGATTGTTCTAGGGTTTTCCTCTAGTTGCAACAGGAATAAAATTAAGGATTTTAAATATCAATGTTCAGAACAAAACATTTTTCTTTCTGTAAAAACAGTTCTCAAAATACTTAAATTCCCCAACATTCCAAACATGTTCCTCATCCCCATGGAGTCTAACAAATATGTTCACAATTCTGACCTACTCAGATATGGATTCCTGTTTGAGAACATCATTCTGAAAAAGGAAATTATGGTAGATTCCTTTGGTTCAAACCACTTATCTGGCCATATAACTGCTAGATATCTACAGAGCTTTCAGAGGCCCTATGACTTTTCAAAATTACTTTTCAAAATGGTAACAAAATCTGTACTCTCTGGATTTTTTTTTTTTTTAAGTACTGGGCATCAAACTCACGATTCTGCACTAAGCTGTATCCCCAGCCCTTTTATTTATTTTGTAAAATTTTAAGACAGGCTGTTGCTAAGTTGCCCAGGCTGGTCTTGATTTCATGATCCTCCTGCCTCAGCCTCCCAAGCAGCTGGAATTACAGGCATGAACCACTCTGCTCAGCTGAAATTATTCATAGCCTGTATTTTATTAGTAATTACAGCTGTCTCAGCATCACGAAATCTTTTGTTATACAAAGTTTTCTTGTATTACTATTTGACAAATTATAACAAGACTAAAAAAGCATTCTAAGGGCCGGGGATTTAGCTCAGTGGTTTCACCACCTGCTACGCAACCGCAAGTACCCGAGTTCGATCGCTGGTACCAAAAAAAAAAGCATTCTATTATAATTTATAACACATCTGACAGTTATCTAAGACTATCTAAAACTTGTTCTATGGCAACTTCAACATTTTTGGAGTATGACCAGCCCAAAATCTACCTTCCTGTAATTTTTGTCCTAGGCTAGGTGGCCATGGTAACACATTCATGTAATCCCAACTACTCAAGAGGCTGAGGTGGGAGAATGCGTTCCAGGCCAGCCTGGGCAACAGTGAGACGTTGCCTCAAAATAAAAAATAAATTAATTAACTGAAAAAATTCTAGGCTTCCTGGAATAACTGAGTACAGTTTACTCTGTTTTTCATCTAATAGCCTTCTAAATAAAGGTAACTACTGTGTCTCTCATTCATTTCTTCATTCCAGAGCTAAAAATTTGAATAAAGAGAATAAAGAACTTTGGCTGTTGCTAGAAAAATGGTGTCCAGACCACTTGCCATGTTGATTCACCTTTATGGAATACGCACAATATGCCTCTGTACAGAGGAGTGGGATTATTTGTTACCTTCCTTGTCCTGAGCACTAACCTGATTTATAAGATCTAAGTCCCTTAGATCAACCACACAAAAGAGACCTTGGTCCTTTGCACAAATTAATCTAATTGTAAGGCTTTGCTTTCATTCTAATTAAGTACACCTTATTAGTTTTGATGCAATACTCAACCTAAGGAGATTTTTTTTTTCATCCTATAATGTTTTGCTATCCCTGCAACCCTTGGGCTCTGTAAATAGTAAATTAAGTATTCTGTCTTACTGGTATTGCTATTACCCAGGGTCAAATATAGAGGCACATGACAACACCTTTCACTTTTCTTTCCTGTGGAAATAATATATAAGCATGCTGTCAAAACTTAGTTTTTGTTGTTTCGAGACAGGATCTCACTTTGTACTTCAGGCTGGCCTTGAACTGACTACATAGCCCTGATTGGCCTTGAATTTGCAGCAATCCTCCTGTCTCAGCCTCTCAAATGCTGGGATTACAGGCATGTGCTACCATGCCCTGCTCAGAATTTAGTTTTTAAAAAGTATTCTAACCCTCTTAAGCTAATCTCTTTTTCATCTCTGAGCATATGTCATGCCTCAATTCTGGATCTGTCCAGAGACATCCAGAATGTCTCTGGATGAATGACATTTGCTTTCCTAAATCCTGGAGTACATATCTAATCTCTTCCTGCTGTACAGACTACATACTTGAGAAGCAACTAAAATCCTTTCTTGGAATACAAGGCAGATTATGTGTGCACTGAGAAACAAATAAATTAATAGACTTTTCTGCCTGTGGCTAAAGTCATTTCTAGCTGACCCTTAAGTTCCAAAAGTTGAAAAGCATTTTAAAAGTTAGCCCATAATAAATAAACAAATAAATGCCCATAAAGATACATTAAGCCGTTAGAGTCTCACTCCTTTAAACAAGTCAAACAGACTTTTTTCTGAAGAGCACCATTAAGTAAACTATTAGAAGGAGAATTATATTCAAGAGATTAACTGTAAACTCCATTCTGGTCAGGGCCTATGCCACTCCTGGGTAGCAAGTGGGTACTCAACAAAGTACAATAACCCTTCTGGAGTCTTTCAGTAATGTTTATTTAGAACAACATATTTCCATAAGCACTCGGTTTATTATAGGGGCATCACATTTTTAAAAAAATGTTTTACAAACCAATTTGCTGGGTGTGGTGGCACACACCTGCAATCCTAGCTACTTGAGAGGCTGAGGCAGGAGTCAGCCTAGGTAACTCAGTGAGACCCTGTCTAAAAATAAAAAATGAAAAAGGGCTGGGGAGATAGTACAATGGTGGAGCACTTGCCTAGTATGCATGAGGCCTACGTTCAATCTCCAGTACTGGGAGAAATAAAAAAAACCCAAACTCATCAAATAACTATTGTTTCTTTAATAGGAAACATGTTTACCCAAAATATGAAAGAACACACAGGAGTTCACAGTAAGTCACCTTGGACTGAAGAGGTTTAATTTGGGGGGGGGGGCTTAGGTTTAATATTTTATCTTAAACCAACCTAGGCAATGAATTAAAATCATTTCATAGAGCACGGCATATGATTAACACCTTTAGAGAAGTAGATAAAGGTGATGATAATGGTAACTTGAGGCAATCTCCAAAAGTCAGCACATAAAGAAATCCTGCATTGGCCGGGGATTTAGCTCAGTGGTTTTGCCACCTGCTGCGCAAGGGCAAGGATCCCGGTACCAAAAACAAAAAAAGAAACCCTGTATCATTATTTAAGCTCATATCTATCTAGATTCCCTATTAGTAGGAGGAAGACAACTTGTTTTGTGTTGTTTTGTTTTTTGAGACAGGGTCTCCCTATGTAGTTCAGGCTAGCCTTGAACTCACTATGTAGCCCAGGTTGGCCTTGAACTCAGCAATCTTCCTGCCTCTGCCTCCCCAGTCCTGGGATTACAGTCAAGTGCCACCAGGCCCAGCTTGCAACTTTATTTACAGGATAATGTATGTTATTCAACATAAGAAGTAAGTGTTCAGCACCAGTTCATCTATACTAGTGGTGGCAAACCCATGGCACATGTGCCACAGTAGGCTGTTTGTTATAATTGCAAGCTCTAAAAGGTTGGCCATCACTGATATACTGAGACACTGTTCTTTTTTTTTTTTTTGGTACCATAGGTGTAACTCAGGACCTTGCACTTGAGAGGCAGGTGGTGAGACACTGTTCTTTTCCTAGTCTCTTAGAAGTAGTAGTGTCGAATCTGTCATTTTGACCTGGGGGTTTAGAACTTAACTTTATATCTAACTCTATAGAATTTGGTACTAAAATATCAGAATTTCCCTATCTGCCCATAATAGAAATTATGAAATAATGAAAAAACAGTAGGTATGAGGCCCTGCTAAGATCTGGTGACAAAGCATTTCAGTTAAGACTCAAGATACTCAAGTTTTCACCATAGTTTCCCCATTTAAAATGTGTTCTTTCTGTCAGGTATAAAGAAAGTTGTTAGAGCAAGGCATGGTAGCTGTCATCCCAGCACTCAGCAGGCTGAGGCAGGAGGATTACAAGTTCCAGGACAACTTAGGCTACATAATAAGACCCTGTCTTCCAAGAAGATGCCAGAGCGGTAAGCAGCATCAAATCAACTTTTCTAAGATTCGGGATCCAGACGCTGGAAAATAACAACTTGGGAAAGAAAAGAAGGAGGGAGGTGGATGCCCAGGACCCAGGAAGGATCTAAAGGGAAAATTAGCCCACAGAGAAAGTGAAGAGACAGACCTCAAAGCAGAAAAAGGAAGGGGCAGTCTGTACTTTTTCCTGGCACCTGGTTCATGGCATGACAAAGGAAAATCTAATCTACGGAAACACAGTGAGGGCAGGAGACTCCAGAGAGAAACACACCAGTGGAATGGAGCAGTGGATGCTGTGTGCAACAACAGCTGGTGAGTGAGTCCAGTGCAAGTGACTGCAGTGTCCCCTGGAGATTAAGCTTGGTCAGACACCATTTTAGGGAGGGGCCACTGAACCCAGGAGTCAGAGCAGCTATGGGTTGGCTTTATCTCAGGGCTCCTAGTATTAAAAACTCAGTGACTGAGTAAGGGTCAACCACGGGAGACCTCCAGGATCAGGAAGCTGTGGTCAAGCCAGGAAGACACCCAGAGTGCTATAAGCTAAACAACTCTGGCCCCAAACCCACCACCAGAAGAAAGGATTAGCCTAAACTTCTGTGGATTCAAAAGTACCAGAAGCAGCACCCAACCCTAATCTTACTACAGGCTTGGTAGGATTATCAAGTACTGATCTGGGTTCTGACTGCCTCCTGTGTCTACCACTGAGAGCAGAGTCACACCCTGAACTGGACAGCATCACAAACTATAGACCCCAGAAGATAACCACAGGCTTGAAATCACAAAGAAACTTCATTTTTCTTTTCCCCATCATTGGGGGGGGTGTCGGTGTTTGGTTCATTTGGTTTTTCTTTTCTTTTCTTTTTTCTTTTTTATTGTTTTTGTTTTTTCATGAGTGTGAACATTCTCTTTAGTTTTGTTTTGTTCTTGTTTTTGTTTTTCCTTCTTTCTTTCTCTCCTGTATCCTTCACCAATTTCCTGAGGCTTGGGTAATATTCCTTTGTCTTTCAGCCTTGCTTCTAATCTCTTTCTCTTATTTCTCTATTTTTCCCTCTTACTTCTTTTAAATAGTCTCCCACTAGGGTAAAATCACTCTATTGAGTGGATATTTACTGTATATAATTTTCTGATTTGTCTTAGATTTTTATATAGAATTACAAATCTTGTACCTACAGGTAATGGTGGCAAATTAATAGTCATCACACTTTGTCATTTTCCAGTCTGCTTGATGCTATTGTTATTACAGATTGTACTACTTTAGCCAAGGTGACATAACTGTTGTGACCAACTGACCTTCCTTGTATGCCAATATCTAGATTGTCTGGGGGCCATAAACAATACTGCTGTATAGTCCAATAGCAAAGAACTGTGCTAGGGCAGACAGGCAGCAACGTTTCATGCTTAATAACTTGAAGAGGCAGGATCCTGGGACAGACTCAAAAGGAAAACCCAGCTATGCCTAGAAGACGTCTCTGAAAAGTAGTCATTTCCAGGCCGGGGGTTTAGCTCAGTGGTTCTGCTGCCTGCCTCACAAGTGCAAGGTCCCGAGTTCAATCCCCGGTACCCAAATAAATAAATAAAGTGTCATATCATATACTGGAAAAAAAAAAGTCATTTCCTAAAGAAATCTCAATATTAGTAACAAATCTATCTATAGTAAGCAACTTACAAGCCTCAATGCAGAAAACAAATAAAGAAGAATAGAAAATGAGGAAACACAGAAGCAATATCCAACCCATAATCCCCAAATCATCCAAGGCAAATCAAGGGGGCCATTGAGGCAGAAGAAATCAAAAGCCACCCAGCTGAATTTTATGAAATGTTAGTAGCAGAAGTAAGAAAACAGACGAATAAGTCTCTTGACAAAACCAAAACAGGGTGCTTGCTTCGGCAGCACATATACTACTAAAATTGGAATGATACCAAAAAGATTAACAATCTCTTGGATTATTCCTTTCCGAATTTTAAAAATGGAATATAAAGCCTATGAAGCCAAGCTCCACCTCCTGAATAGTTTTGACGTCTTTCTTATTGATGAAAGAATTAGGCAGCTTTTGCCCTCACACATAGGAAGACATTTCTATCAAAGGAAGAAAGTTCCAATACCTGTAAACCTTCAGGCCAAGAATTTATATCAAAAGAGATCAAGAGCGCTCTAGCTGGGACTGTCTTAAATCTCCAAAAGTGGTTCTTGCAGTGCTATACGCACTGGAATGCAGGCTCAACACATCACTGAAAACACTGTTGCGGTGGTGGAAAGTCTTTCAGAAAAATTGCCGGAGAAGTGGAAAAGAGTGAAACTCCTGTTCGTGAAAACTGGGAAGTCGGTTTCCCTTCCCATCTTTTCCTCATTTATCTCTTATCGGAATGAAACCAACAAAATCTCCATCAGTGAACTGAGGGAAAAAGAAGCTAAGAGGAAAAAAAGAGAGGAAAAATATCGTGAAAAGCAGAAGTTGAAGAGGGAAAAAAAAAGTTAAAGGAAAAAGCTAAAAAGGCTGCATCAGTCCTAACTAAAGGTGGCATGGCATCTAAAACCAAAGGTGCTTCTGTGAAGAGCCATGGGTCCCGGAAGAAAAAGACTAGCAAAGTAAAAACCCAAGTTAAAGTGAAAAATGAGTCTGACGATGAAATTCCACAATTGGTACCAATAAGTGAGACTCCAGTAAAAGGAAACATTGAGGTGCAAAAACATGTCACAGAGAAGAAGTCTCCAAAAAAGAGTCCTGGTCCCAACACACCTAAGGGCAAGAAGAGAAAGGCCCTGCCAGCTCCTGAGACCCTGGGTGCAGGTCCAGGGATGAAGCCAAAAATGAGACAGAAGAAGAAACAAAGAAAACCCTCACCAGGTAAGAAAGATCTGAGACAGACTCCAAAAAGCCAGAGGCCAAGTTCTTCGCTACTGCTAATAAATCTACAAGGAAAGCTCCCCACACCCCTAAACAATTGCCCAAAAACCCCAAAGTGTCCCAGTCGACCTAAAATCAGTGACTCGACCTGAAGGAAACAACAGAGTTACTTGAGGGCTGTTGGAAAATCCTTGGGTCCTGGGCTGGAGATGTAGCTCGTAGTAGAGGGCTTGTCCAGCATGCACAAGGCTCTGGCCTCAGTCCTCTGCACCATTAAAAATAAATGAGTAAAATAAAACACTCGGGTCCTGATCCACCATTG
>NW_004624804.1:10227592-10242492 GCF_000247695.1 Heterocephalus glaber
ACTCAAGTATCAATCAGCAGATGAATGGTTAGACAAAACAGTATAAACATATAAAGGAATATTTGGACATAAAAGGATTTTTTTTTTTTTTGGTACCAGGGATCAAACTCAGGACCTTGAGCTTGCGAGGCAGGGATGGTGCCACTGAACTAAATCTCCGGCCCTGACCACCCCCTTCTGGCTGGTCTGTGTCCAAAGGCACTTTCACTTGGTGCATGAGAGGGTAGGGTCTTACCCTTGTGGGAGTCTTGTTGGGAGACAGTGTCTCCAGCCATGTGGCTGGAATTCATTCCTGCTTGGTATCTTCAGGTGGCAATGTACTTTCAGAGTATTGCTAAAATACAGTTATGCCTCCTCCTCCTCCTCCTTCCTCTTTCCCTCCCACTTCCCTTTCCTCTTCCTCCTCTTGGTTTTCTGCAGCTCTTTGTGTTTCTGCTTGGTACCCAAGCTTGTCCCAGCTTCCTGAAGACTTCTTCCTGAGTCTCTAGTGTCCCTTTTGTACTGTTTTGCTTAAAACTCCTAGAATTGGTTTCTATCACAGGTTGAGTATCTTATCCAAAATCTGTGGGACCAGAAGTGTTTTGGATTTTTGATTTTTCAGATCTTAGAATGTTTGTGTGCTGTATATATGCTGAGATGTCTCGAGGAGAGGAGTCAAGTCTAAACACAAAATTAATTCATATATACCTTATATACATAAGCTGAATCATTTTGTGCATGAAATAAAATTTAAAGGTGTGGAATTTTCCACTTGAAATGTCATGTTGATGTTCAAAAAGTTTCAGATTTTGTAGTATTTCCAATTTGGGATTTTCCTGTGAGGTATGCTCAACCTGTATCAGAAACTGAAAGTTTTCTAATCAGTCCACTATTATCATTCTTTATTGTATAGTTTTCATGGTAAGGATTTTTGATATGTTCTAAAATATAGTTCAAAACAATAGTGTGATATAGATCCTTTTATCACCATTGTGTCTAAAGAGATATAATTGCTTGTTGAATTATTAAGTGACAAAACCCAGGTCTGCCTGGCTTCAAAATCTGTGCATTTAACTATTTCACTCTCTATTCTATTAAAAAAATGTTGGGGGCCGGGGATTTAGCTCAGTGGTTTCGACACCTGCTGCGCAAGCACAAGGACCCGAGTTTGATCCCCGGTACCAAAAACAAAAAATGTTTAAAAATCTGTCTTACCACTTTGTACAATGTGGTATGTTAAATAAAAGTGTTCACCATGTATCTGACACACATTTCATCTTAACATCCAAATGAATTGCATAGGGCATAAGATATATGGATTAAAACATGAGTAACATTGCTTTTTCAGATCTAGAACAAGGTGTGACTTGGCCTAGTTTAGAACAGAGTTATGAATTTCTTTGATTCTTATACAAAGATGTAGTTATTTTAAAAATTACTTTCAATTCACAGTAGCATTCATAAGTAAATAAGCTATGTTGCTGGTGCCATTTACTGTTTGAAGCATTATCAACAACTAACATATGTTCCCAACACTTGGGAGGCTGAGGCCAGAAGATTGCCATGAGTTCAAGGCCAGCCTGAACTACATAGCAAGACCTTGTCTCAAAAAGGCAAAACACCTGGGCCAGGGAGTTAGCTCAGTGGTGCCATGCCTGCCTTGCAAGCACAAGGTCCTGAGTTCAATCCCTGGTACTCCCCCCAAAAAAGGGGGGGAAAGACAAACCCCACTAATACACATTCATTAGACTTCTCAACCCAACAAAGTCTCTCTATGTTGCTCAGGCTGGTCTTGACCTCCTAATCTCAAGAGATCATCCTACCTCAGCCTCCCTAAAGCTGGGAACACAGCCACCGCCCCGTCTTCAGGTAGCTTTTGTGATGCCCCAAGATCACACAGTTGGAGTCACCATGCTTCAAACTCTGTTTCATTGCCAGGGGTGCTGACTGATCCCTGTAATCCCTGCTCTGTAGGAGCCTGAGGCAAGAGGATTGCAAGTTCAAACCTAGCCTGGACAACTTAGCAAGACTCTGTCTCAAAAAATTTTTTAAAGGGCTGAGGATATAGCCCAGTGTCAAGGCCATGGGTTCAATCCCCAGTACTGCAAAAAGAAATGGAAAAAAAAAAACACCTCTTAGAATCCTAATTTTTTTATTGTGCTTGAGACTTTGAACACTAACTGACTATTAAGATTACTGGGGGGCTGGGATTTAGCTCAGTGGTTCTGGTGCCTGCCTCACAAGTGCAAGGTCCCAAGTTCGATCCTCGGTACCAAGAAAAAAAAAAAAGAAACAAATAAAAAAAGATTACTGGGGGCCGGGGATTTAGCTCAGTGGCACAATGCCTGCTTCACAAGCCCAAGATCCTGAGTTCAATCCCCGGTACCAAAAAAAGAAATTTACCTGGGAGCAGGCTGGGGATTTAGCTCAGTGGTGCCTCACAAGTGCAAAGTCCTGAGTTCAATCCCCCATAATGGAAAGAAAAAACGAGCACCATCAGGATTACCTGGGAGCTTTTTAAAAATGCCAAACCGGGCTGGGGGTGTAGCTCAGTAATAAAGGACATGTTTAGCATATGTGAGGCTCTGAGTTCAATTCACAGCATTACTCCCCCCGAAACAAATCCTTGACATTACTTATCCAGATAAAAGCAACCTTCCCAATTCGTCTCCCTACTGTCTTACTCAAATTCCTCCTCTATTCTGCCAGAATTCTTAAATAAACCTGCTCGTGTGACTCTTACCTACATATGTTGGACAACTACTCTAGGATAATTTTAACTCTTGAGTTGGCTTTCGCAATCTGGCCTGAAATTATTTTTGCCAGTTGATCTTTGCTTGTTATCTCTGACCTTAAACTTTATCCACACTGTATATCCCAAACACAAACATACTATAATCTTATACATCTGTGCTTTTACATAAGTTAGTCCCTTGGCCTAGAGGATCTGTGTGTAAAATAGCATTATACCATACATTTTCTAGCTTTTTTTTTTTGATACTGGAGATTGAACTTGGTGATAGAACTACAGAGCTAAATCCCTCGCCCTGTACTATACATTTTTATATAGTATTAGCATCTTATAAACTTTCCATATCATTAAATTTTTTTCTTCAAAATTAAGATTACTGCATGGTATTCCCTTTTACGTGTGTCATTTGGTGTAGTTTCTAATTTTCTTCTCTATAAACTTTGCTTTATTTTATTTTTTTATGGTGCTAGTAATTGAACCCAGAGCCTTGCATATGCTAGGCATGTATTCTATCACTAAGCTACATCTTTAGCCCTAAAAACTTTTCTTTAACAAACATACTTATTGGTAAATCTGCATTTATCTATATTTTTTTCTCTAAGATATGTTACTATAAGTAAAAATAACAGGTCAAAGAGAATGCCTAGCCGTTACACATACTAGGCAAGCACTCTTCCACTGAGCTACACGAACAACAACTCCTCTTCCTCCTCCACCTCCTCTTTCTCCTCCTTTTTCTTCTTTTTGTACTGCTGGGGATCAAATTCATGCATGCTAGGCAAGTGCTCTACCACTGAACTGCCTCCCCCACCCAGTATCAAATTGTTATGGGAAACTTAACAAGTATATGCTTTATTTTCTCCATCAAAAATAGGAAAAATAGCTGGGCTTTGTGGTGCATCTCTATAATCCCAGCATTCTGGGAGCCTGAGATAGGAGGATCACAG
The DNA here is from genome assembly GCF_000247695.1 of Heterocephalus glaber. The sequence continues at coordinate 10,231,271 of NW_004624804.1, forward strand.
ATTTGAATCTGTACAACTGAGTGACTTGGTGAGACACTGTCTTAAAATTTTAAAAATGAAAAAAAGGCTGGGGATGTAGCTGAATGCAAAGGGCCTAGGTTCAATCCCCAGTACCAAAAGTAAATAGAGAAAGAGAGTGCTGGGATGTAGCTCAGTGTTAAAGCACTTACCTAACATGTGTGAGGCCCTAGGTTCAATCCCTAGTACCACAAAAATAAACAGAATTTTGTGCTAAATATTTTATAAATTCTAATGATTACGTATAACAAAGAATAACAGTAAATATCAGTGTATCAGTTTAAAAAATAAAACTAGCCAGGCATAGTGGCACATACCTGTAATCCCAGCACTCAGGAGGCTGAGGCAGGAGGATTACCACAAGTTGGAGGCCAGCCTGGGCTACATACTGAGTTTAAGTCCAGCCTGAATTACAGAGTGAGACCCTGTCTCAAAAAACCAACAACAGGACCAGGGATTTAGCTCAGTGGCACCACGCCTGCCCTGTAAGCACAAGGTCCTGAGTTTGATACCCAGTACCCGGAAAAATAAAAGTAAATTTTAAAAATGTGACCAAGAGATCTTTCTGGTAGTTTTGGGTTTTAACTGCTGAGTTTGGTGCTTTTTCTAGTTTTGGGTGAGAACGTTTAGTCCTCTACATTTTTTTTCTTTAAGGCATGTGGAGTCAGATCTCATCACAGGGATGACTGAATGGCCTGTATCTCATAAGAATGTGAAAGGTGGCAATCTTTGTGATTGTTTTCCCATCTTTTTCACTCATTCAAACTAGATATAAAGAATGGATTTGGTATTAACCAAGCTTGCTTTGACTGATTTATTCCATTGTGTCTTTATGATCATTTTCTCTTTGAATCAACCATAAAATAACTTTCAAATGGCTTACAATAGTGAAAAGGTAGAAACGACTCAAGTATCAATCAGCAGATGAATGGTTAGACAAAACAGTATAAACATATAAAGGAATATTTGGACATAAAAGGATTTTTTTTTTTTTGGTATCAGGGATCGAACTCAGGACCTTGTGCTTTCAAGGCAGGCTCGGTGCCACTGAGCTAAATCCCCGGCCTAGAAAGTAAGATTCTTACATGCTATGACATGGATGAAACCTGAGGGTATCATGTTGAATAAAATAAGGACAAATGGACAATTCCATGAATCAAAGTTTATTCTCTGTGGTTTTCAGAAACAGAATGTAAAATTGTGGTTTCCAGGGGCTGGGAGAATGAGGAGAGTGAGGCATGTGACAAATGGTGGAAGAATGAGACCACTTGAGCAGGCTAGTGGAAAGCAACAAGGCACAGACTTTATTCATTGGGGTGCAGGTTGACTGAGGGCAAGAAAGCCATCAGTGGTGAACAAAGAAAAAGGGAGTTTCATAGGGGATTGGGAAGTGGTCTGTCGCATACAGGGGTCAGAACAAATATTTGTGGTCGGGGTCCATGCAGCGGTTAAGGCAGATGTATGGACATTATGAGGTAGCTTGGCACTGGGAAGATGTTGTGCTGTACTTTGTAGTCTTTTTTCTTTTCTTTTTTTTAAGAGTAAGGAATATTTATTGAGGGAAAGACAGCTCCTGCCTAAGAGGGACAAGAGGGGACACCCAGAAAGTGGGTTGCCCCTAGTCTTACCTCTTTTTTATAATATCCTGTTATGTGTTCTGTCCACCTGGAGACATCACAGCCTGTATCTGTGGCATGTTTTGCTCAGAGCTGTGGTTTTTTTGTATCTGCTAAAACTGTAGCTTGGAATTAACATATTCATTATGTCAGATCAAGCCTGACCTCTCCATCTTTTTGTTATAATAGAAAAAAAAAAAAAGCTGGGTGGAATGGGATGATATTTCTCAAGACTACTTCACATGTGATATGAGGACTGTGTGGACAACCTATTGGGGAAGAAAAATTTGGGGAAATCATAACGAGGAGTGGCAAAGAACAATATCTGCCAAGTAGTAATTACCTATATGTGATTTTGTAGGAATTGGGACAAGAGCCTAAAGAGACAAGGTCCAAAGAGGAGAAAGAGGTGGATAATATAGAGAAGGAATGTACAATTGTACATAAGCTTGAATGGACTGTATCCCATGGGTTCCCAGGGCATAGCCCAGACACAGAGGAGGGAAATCAGAAGCAGGGAAACCGAATTTTATGGAGCTGAACCATAAGCTTAGTGAGGTGGGCCTTAAGAAGACCATTAGCCCATTCTACCTTCCTGGAAGACTAAGGCTGGTAAAGGGTGTGAAGATTCCATTGTGTACCTAGTGACTTAGACACTTCCTTAGACACTTAGATACTTCCTTAATCTGGCTAATGAAGGCAGGGTCATTGTCTGATTGTATGAAAGTGGGAAGGCTGAACAGGAAAATGATGTCTGTTAAAAAGGAAATAACTACTCTAGAAGCTTGTTCTGAGCTGATGGGGAAAGCTATCCACCTCATGAAGGTGCCAATCCAAACCAGAAGATATAGTTTTTGTACCCATGGCATGCAAGTGAGATCAATTTGCCAGTCCTAGGTAGGAGAAAAACCTCTTTCTTGATGGGTAGGAAAGGGAGGGAGTCTCAGGGAGCCCTGAGGTATAGTCACATGACAGACAGAATATTGAGCAGTGATGTTTTGAGGAGAGTTTTCCAGGATGGAAAACACATGAGAGGTTCCAGTAGGCAAGCTAGGGGTTTATACCCGCATGAAAATTATTGTGAAGAGTGGCGCGAATAGTGTGAGCCTGTGAAGTGGGAAGAAGGAATTTACCCTGGTTCAGGAACCCATTATCCTGAATGGGAAAGTCCCGATATTATTGACATTCTATGGGTGAGTAAGCTGGAATAAAGCTAGAAAGAGCAAAATACTGACCTTTGAGGGGAGATTGGCTGTCTCTCTAGCTATCTTATCTGCAAAGGCATTTCTCTTTGCAGTTATGGGGTCTGAGGCTTTCTGATGTCCCTTACAATGGAGTACTGGTACTTTTGCTAGAAGGAAAGTGGCTTGAAGGAGAGCCTTAATAAATGGAGTATTAATGATGGAGGACCCCTAAGAAATAAGGAATCCTCTCTCTGCCCAGATGGCAGCATGGTGATGTAATATGTGGAATGAATACTTAGAATCTGTATCTATGTCAACATGCTGGCCCTTGGGTTATGTTCCTTCTCTGTATTATCCTCCTCCTCCTCTTTGGGCCTTGTCTCTTTAGGCTCCTGTCCCAATTCCTACAAAATTGCAAACAGGTGATTACTACTTGACAGATATTGTTCTTTGCAGCTTCTTCTTATAATGTGATTCTTCAAAATTTTTCTCCCCAGTAGGTTGTCCACACAGCCCTCATAGCACTTGTGAAATTAATGTGAGGGCTTGGGTTAATGTGGTTAGTTTGGCCTGCTGGGAGGTAGTAGATGGAGGGAGAGCTGCTACCTCTGATGGCATCGTGGGAGATAATCCCATATCCTACCCATGGGGGTGAGGCACGGGAGGCCTTACAGGAGCTCTCCTTGATGAACCAAGTGTAGTTGGGGGATGAAAGGGAAAAAATGGTGATGTGGGGGATGGGAGAGAGTGTTAAGTGAATAAGGGATATATAGTCATGCAGGTCTGGATCAGAGAGAGGCATAGTAGGCATAAGAGGTGATGCAGAGTTGAAGTCAGAGCCCAGGGCAATGGTTACTATGGCAGTTTCTATGAAAAGCATGTATAACTGCAAGAGGCAGGATGCAGACAGAAGATGGGGAAAGTGGGAAGAGGACACAAGGTTCTTTAGGTTGGAGGAGGAATAAAGTTTGAACTGTGCATGTCTGCTGATTTTAAAGGTTTCTATCTGCATTAAGGCTACTGTGGCAGCTTCCCATAAACAGGGTGGCCATCCCAGAACAGTTGGAACCCAGCTATTTGGATAAAAGAGCAACCGGATGGGGGCTGGGTTCCTGAGGACAGCAGCAATGCATCCTCCATCCTCAACAGTATGTAGCCAGAAAGGTTGGGAAAGGTCTTGCAGAGCTGAGGCAGGAGCCATTTGGAGAGCTTCTTTTACTGTTTGTAAGGAGGAGTGAGGGAAATTTTTATGATCTAGAGGTTCAGTTAGGTCTCCCTTAGTGAGTTTATACAAGGGTTTTATGAGGAGAGCAAAGCCAGGTATCCAGAAATGAAAATATCCCACCATTCTGAGAAAAGAAAGGAGCTGCTGTTCTGTAGTGGGGAGTGGGATCTAAGAGATCAATTGGACTCTATCAGGAGGCAAGGCTTGAGTGTATCGGTGGAGGGTTATGTCTTAGTAGGTGACAGATTCAGAAGAGATTTGAGCTTTAGAAGGTGATACACGATATCCCTTTGAGTCTAAGTGTTGTATGAGTAATAGAGTGTCCTGTTTTGAAGACTCATGAGCAGGACTACAGAGAAGGAGATCATCTACAATACTGCAAAAGGTAAGAGGAAGAAGGGTGGAAAGAGAACAGGTCACAAGCTAAGACCTGTCTGAAGTAATGAGGACTGTCTCTAAAACCCTGAGGTAAAAGAGTCCAGGTCAGTTGTAGAGATTGGTGAATATAAGGGTCTGTCCAGGTGAAAGCAAAGAGGGATTGTGAGGAGGGGTGTAAAGCAATAGAGGAAAAGGCACCTTTTAAATATGGGAAAGAGTAATGAGTGGTAGATGGCAGGACAGAAGACAGAAGCATATATGGGTTTGGCACCACAGGATGTATGGGAAGGACAATCTGGTTAATGGCATGGAGGTCCTGTACTAGTCAATAGGAACTAGCCACCTGGTGAACAGGGAGAATGAGGGTATTTTGAGGGGAGTTAGTAGGAATCAGGAGGCCATGTTATAACAAGTGGGAGATAATGGGTTTTAACCCTCTCGGAGCCTGATCAGGAATAGGATACTGATGCTGCACAAGGTAGGAATGATCAGGTTTTAGCAGAATGATGAGAGGTGACTGGTTAAGTGCCAGAGAGGGGGAAGAAGTGTCCCATATCCTGGGATTGCTTTCTGGGGAAACAATGGGGGCTGGGGTACCAAGAAAGGAAGCAGAAATGAGAGCAATGAGAGAGGCAGGCTGTTAAAGTGGCAGATAATTTTGTTAGGATGTCTCATCAGAGAGGGGCAGGGAAGGTGGGAATAACCGGGAAAGAATGGGGAAAAGACTATTGACCTAACTGACACAAAATTGAAGGGGTCTTTAAGGGTCTGGAAACTTTACCATCAATCCCCACAACAGTGGTTGGAGCCAGAGAAATTTGCACTCAGAAAGAAGGTAAAGTGGAATAGGTGGCCCTAGTATCCATTATAAATGAAATGGACTTACCCTCCACCACAAAAATTACCTGAAGCTCAGCATCTGAATGGTCCATGGGGCCTTTGGAGCCATCAGGCACCATCAATCTTCTGCTGCCAGGTCGAGAAGGTCCGGGAGAGTGCTGAGTGGAGAGCCCTGGGAGCAAGCTCCAGGGGGCAGTCCAACTGGGGGGCAGTCCAACTTCCAATGGCTTGGAAGAAATCCCCACACAAAAGGCATGGCTTGGAAGAAATCCCACACAAGGGGCATGGCTTGGAAGAAATCCCTGGCTGAGAGCATTCCTTGGTCCAGTGACCAAGCTGGCAGCACTTGAAGAATGGCCCCAGAGGGAACCCCTTAGGCAAGGAAACCTTCAGAGTTCCCTTGTCTGCTGACCTTTCAGGGTGGCCTGCAGGTTTCTTATGGCTGAGGCAAGCAGCTAATATTCATAAATACACTGTGAGTTACCTCATCACCATTATTGAAGACCTTTAAGGCCTGATTTATGAATTCCTGTTGGGAGGTTTGAGGACCTGCCTGTAATTTTTGTAGCTTTTTGTGGATATCTGGAGCAGACTGAGTAATAAAATGCATCTTTAAAATGAGTTGACATTCTAGGTCTTCTAGATCCAGAGCTGTAGAACATGGGAGGGGAGCAGCCAGTTGGGACATGAACTGAGCCGGGTTTTCATCTTTCTCTTGACTTGTCTCTTTTAATTTATCATAATTGATTGTCCTATTTGCTGCCTTTCACAGCCTCTCAACTAAACAAGTGATCATGTAGTTATGACAGTTTCAAGCCGGGAATTGTCCTTGTCCATCTAGCCAGTAAAAATCCCAGTTTGGGTTGGCTTAGGGAACAGCTCCAGAGCCCTCCTGGCAATTAGGCTCAAGATGCCTGCGGTCGTCTGCATAAGCCTGAGCCAGGGACAAAACATGTTCCTTCTCCTTGAGTGAGAGGATTGAAGACAGAATAACATAAGTCATAAGACTACATGAGATACTGAAATTCCTAAACATATCTAGTGGGGTCTGTGAAGAAGGAACCCAGCTGCTGATTAATCTGAGAAAGATTGGGCAGAGAAGAAGGAGCATGAACTTGGACTATTCCCTCTGCCCCACCAACTCCTGAAGTGGAAACTAAGGAGCAGTGGGTAGAGAAGAAATGCCAAACTGTAGTCCAGACCTAGTGTGAGATGGTCTTGTTAGGGTAAGTAGGAGGGTTAGACTCCAAGGGAAGGGCCAGGGATTCAGCTCAGTGGTTCCGCCACATCCCTCACAAGCACAAGGACCTGAGTTCAATCCCTGGTACCAAAAAAAACACTCCAAGGGAAGTGTCAGGTTAATAGAAGGAATAGGGACCGGAGCAGAGTGAACTGCAGCAGGAGGTCCTGGGGAGAGTGGAGGGTACAGCTGCAACAGCTGCAGCAGGAGGAGGAAAAGCTTGTGGGAGAGGGGGAGAGGCCAGATCTGTTGGATCTGTTACTAGAAAGAAGTTAGCTTCAGCACAGATGAAAGAGGGCATTGATGATAAGTAAAGAAGAAGGTGCTGTGAAGGATCACAAGTAAAACATAGGGTGGGAAGGTTTCAAAATGTAAAAAACGCCTGGGTATAAAGTACCTCAGACCATTTCCTCAGTTGCCAGCAATAATTATCTAGCTCTCACAGAACAGACAAATGTACCATTTTCTGGCCATTGTCCAATTAGTACTGTGGCCAAACTATATTACAGAAGAAGATTAAATGGTTGGGCTTCAAATCTGGGTCGAGATGGAGAGGTTTGAGATTTTTCAGGAGACAGGCCAGGGGGGGAAAAGGGGAAATGGAAGATGAATTGTTACCCACGAGGCACAGAGAGAGGTACAGGAGAGCAGTGAAGGTTCTTAGTAGACCTCTCCAACCAGGTCCTAAAAGTAGTAAAAAAAATGTGAGTGAAAAATCAAGATAGAGGTCTCTCTTTGAGCAGATGCCAAAGAGAAGCAGTCTTCTCAGTAGAGCTCTTTGTGACCAGTGCTGGAGTTTAATAGCACAAAGGAGTGGGAGAGCCCCTCTCTGTGTCAGAAAGAAGAGTTAAGAGGCAGATGGAGGCAAAAGGGGAAGACCTTGGAAGGGGGAGAGTTTGGAAAAGGAAAAGCTGAGGAGGCTTACCCTATCTGAAGTGTCTGGCGAGCCCTGGGCTCTGGGGTCTGAGGATCAGATACCACTGGGTGGTCTCAGCAAAGCAGAGGTTTGGGAAATGTCCTACAACAATGTCCTTCACAAGTACAGCTAAAGGCCTAGACCCCAAAACAACATCCTTTCCAAGTCCAGCCGAAGCCTAGAGCCCAGGGCAATGTCTTATGCAAGTCCTTATTGAGGATCTGCATTGGGCAGGCCCAAAAGCCAGTGGTGGAAGCTAGAAAGCCTGAGCCAGCTGAGTGAAGGATTTGTGTCACTAGGCTGAGGGATCTACACTGGAGCCAAGAAGCAATGTTCAAGGTAAAGATCAGAGTTCCCCTGACAAGAACAGCAGCCATTCCCAGTGACAACAAGGACCTGAGCTCTTCAGATGATAACACCAAGTTTGCGTCAGGAAAACCAGCTGTGGTAATCTTCTCCAAGAAAATCAACAAGGGATCTTCCCCTCCAGTTCTCTTCTTATGCTGTTGACAGCAATCCTCAGATTGGTCTTCCATACCCAGAACCACACTGATTCAGTTCAGCTGGGTGTTCCAAGGTGACCATTAATTAATCTACCACAAAATAATAAATTTTTGCTGGGTGTGGTGGTGCACACTTGTGATCCCAGCACTCAGGAGGCTGAGGCAGGAGGATTGCCGTGAGTTCAAGGCCAGCTTTGGCTGCATAGTGAGTTCAAGACCAGGATGAACTACATAGTAAGACCCTGTCTCACAAAATCAAAAATGATAATAATTATTAAAATAATTTTTTAAAGGGGCTTGGGATGTATCTCAGTGCAAAGACCATAGGATCAATCCTCAGGACAAAAAGGAAAAAAAGTGATGTGAAGATAATTCCTACATGTTTATGAGTCAATCAAATTTATAGCTACTGTATTTTGACAATATACATTGTATTGTTGAATTTATCCAAGTGATGAATTTTCCCTTGACTTTAGTTCTAGGCTAATTTGCTTTCATGGTGAATTCTGCCTACTTTTAAAATGGGATAACAAGTAATATACTTACCTTTCTACTTTGACAGGCACTGAGAGCTACCTTTTATACTAAATTGTAGTAATTAGCTGGTCAAACCAGTATTTCCCTGGAGAATAATTAACCATCATTAAATAAATTCCTGTTCCTACTCACTTCTATCACTAAGGAAGTGCCTTAGTTGGCCTTTGTGACTTTAGATGGTGTTTCTCTGTCATATCCTTTAGTGGCATGTGTGTTTTTATCTGCTATTACGCAGTGTCTTAGTTACTTTTCTTGTTGCCACCCTACACCCAAAGTTAAAGGAGGAAAGGTGTATTTTGGCTCATAGTTTCTAGAGGATTCATGCCATAATTAGCTGGCTCCACTGCAGGGTGGCATGGCAGAGAGGCATCACAGAGTAGGCAGGAGGCAGCAACAGACAAGCAGTAAACAGCAAAACAGCAGTAGCAGGCTTCTGTCTCTTTATATTCTATCCAAGCTGTAAGCCTATTGATCGATACTATCCACACTCAGAGTGGGACACTGTTAAACACAGCATCACACACCCTAGATCCAGCTACTTCCAAAAAGCCCCACCTCTGACCACATGAGGTTTTGGGAGAGACATCTAGATATAAGCCGTTAACACATTCAGCCTATTGATATACCTCATTTCTGTTCAATGATTTCCCATATCTTTAAGGTTTCCTAAGGCTTTTCCAGATCTATTTTACGTATATCATATTACCTGTTTTAAATCAGGTAATCTCAATCAATCATATCTTCCAAATTCAGCATTAGACTATCCACCCAGATGTTTTCTAATGGTTCAGTATCAGAATAAAACCCCCCCAAATTTTTAAATGTATTATTACACATTTGTAGCGATTACATTCCTCACAGGCAGTTGGTATGTTTCCATACATTTTCATTCATCCTTTTTTTTTTTTTTGTACCAGGAATTGAACTCAGGACCTTGCCAGGCAAGCACAGTGCCACTGAGCTACATCCCCGGCCCCCAAAACCAAAATTTTTTATTTTATATGGGCAGTGCTTTCTGAAATTTGGCACTATTTATTTATTTGTTTGTTTGAGAGTGTTGGCCAGACTGTTGAATTTCTGGACACAAGCAATGCTCGTGCCTTAGCCTCCTATGTAGCTGGAACTATAGGTGTTTGCCATGGTGTCTTACTATCTTTTATTCTCCCCAAATGCCCAATCAGTTGTCAAGTTTTGTAGTTTCTATCTTTACAATTTGTGTGTGTCTGTGTGGTACTGAGGATTGAATCCTGCACCTCATGCAAGTTGCACAAGCATTCTACCATTAAACTATATACAGTTCCAGACCTTCATGTTCTGGCACAAGGGTCTTGCTAAATCGTCTAGGCTGTCCTGGAACCTGTGATCCCCTTGCTTCAGCCTCCCAAGTAGTTGTGAATAAAGGTATGTGCCATCATGCCCAGCTACAATTTTACATCTGACCCTTTCTTCTGATCTTAGTGTCACAGTCTCCCTTCTTCCTTCTTAGGTCTTTATAATCACCTACTGCTTCAATCTCTTTCCAACAGGATTCTCTGTCACACCTCTCTCCTCTGTCCAGTCTGTTTTGTCATTGCCTGAGCCATCTTGTCAAAGCAGAGCCCTGTTGTCTTCACTGTTGACATTTATAGAGGCCTTTCATATAGCTTACGGTCATTCTCCCAGCATGACACAGCCCCAAGCAAACTGAAGCAATTTCCTCAACATGTCCTGCATTTTCTCACCTGTATGCTTAGGTTCATGTTGTTAGGTCTTAGTGGAAAGGGATTTTTTTTGTTGTAACCCCAATCAGAACACTGCTTTTCCTTTATATGCCATCTCCTTCATTAAACATTTCTTGATTCTTTCCAAAGATATGATCTCCTTGTTTTAACCTTTCTCTGGCCTTTTATATCTGACAGTCTCTTGTGTTAAATAACATGTTCTTTTTTTCATTTGGTTTTTTTGTGTGTGTTTTTTGTGTTTTTTTGGTACTGGGGATCGAATTCAGGACCTTGCGCTTGGAAGGCAGGTGGTGGAACCACTGAGCTAAATCTCCGGCCCCAATAATGTATTCTTCTTATATTGAACTTACTCATGTTTCTCTCTCCTATATAAGCTAATGAACCATAGCTCTTCACTTAGGGTTTTTCATGTTTTTCTACATAGATCAATGTCTTACATTCCAAAGGTACTCAAAAAGTGCTTAATTGAAATTGGCAGTACACAGACAATACACTCCAAGGAAATAACTCAAAGGGGTTTTTAAAAAACGCTATTTGTAGAAAAATGTTTATTCAGAACAGCATCACATATTAAACATTCAAAACTTCAACCGTGGGCCGGGGATTTAGCTCAGTGGTTCCATTGCCCGCCTCGCAAGCGCAAGGGACCGAGTTCGATCCTCGATACCACCACCCCCCCCAAAAATCACAAAAAACTTCAGCTGTAATGTATTGGTTAGATCAATTTAGGTTAGGACCCAAATCTAACTCTTCTGTGCGTGACTCATGGTAAGAATTCAACATTTATTCATTGAAGAGCTTGCCGCTGCGTTGTAATGTTATGTAATGTACATATGAAACCAAACGAAAAAAATATCACAAAACATACCAACTGTACCTATAGGAGGCCTATAGAATCATGTTGATAATCAGAAGGGGCCAGAGACAGCACCTGTCACATTTGTGCAGCAATTTAAGAAGCAGCCCTGCAAGGTATGCTGGGAGGTATCACTATCCCAGGTTTACAGGCAGAGTCGGAGGTCAAAAATGGGGGTACAGGGCAGG
>NW_004624804.1:10269369-10323998 GCF_000247695.1 Heterocephalus glaber
TTTTTTTCCATACTGGGGATGGAACTCAGGACCTTGTGCTTGTGGAGGCAGGCATGGCACAACTGAGCCAAATCCCTGGCCCTCAGTGTTTTAATTTGCATCTCTCAAGTGCCCAGTGATGTTGAACATTTTTTCTTATATTTATTTGATGTTTCTAATTCTTCATCTCATAAATGTCTATTCATTTCAGATGCCCAGTTTTGGATTGGGTCTTTAAATTTGCAGGGGTTTGATTTTTTTTAAGTTCTTTATATATTCTAGATAGTAGTCCTTTGTCTGAGAAACAACTGGCAAAATTTTTTTCCCACACTGTGGGTTGTCTCTTCATTCTGTTGGTGGTTTCTCTTGCTAGGCAAAAGCTTTTTAAGAAGATGAGATTCCAGTTGTTGATTGCTTGTCATAGTTCCTGTGCAATCAGAGTTTTGTTCACAAAGTCTCTGCATACATCAGTGTCTTCGAGAATTCTACCTAGTCTATCTTCCAGCACATTTAATGTTTCGGTTTGGTTTGGTTTAGTTTGGTTTGGTTTGGTACCAGGGATCAAACTCAAGACCTTGCACTTATTAAGCAGGCATGGTGCCACTGAGCTAAATTCCCGGCCCAGTGTTTCTGTTTTAATATTTAGAACTTTGATCCATTTTGATTTTAGTTTAGGGCACGGTGAAATACATGGATCTAGTTTTAATCTTCAGCAAGTGGAAAGACAGTTTTTCCTGCACCATTTAGCAAAGAGACTATCTTTCTTCTAGTGCAGGTGTTTGGCTCCTTTGTCAAAGATAAGGTGGGTCAGTATATCTGGAGTTGTTTCTGTATGTTTTAATCTGTTCCACTGATCCTTGGGTCTGTGTTTTTGACAGTATCATCCTGTTTTTTTCACAGTAGCTCTGTAGTATAATTTCAGGTCAGAGATTGTGCTGCTCCCTGCCTTGCCTTTGTTGCCCAGAATCGCCTTTGCTATAGGTCTCTTCTGGTTCCAAGTGAATTTTAGGATTGTTTTCTCTAATTCTGTGAAGTATGCTATTGGTATTTTTATTGAGATTGCATTAAATCTGTATAATAGGTTTGGAAGTATGGCCATTTTCACTATATTGGTTCTTTCTACCCAAGAACAGGGATGTCTTTCCATTTTCTGATATCCTCTTTGATCTCCTTTTTCAGGGTACTGTAGTTTTCAATGTAGAGGTCTTTTACTTCCTTTGTTAGATTCATTCCTAGGTATTTCATTTTTGGGGATGCTTTTATGAAAGGTGTGTTTCCTTAATTGCTCTCTCAGTGAGTTTTTTATTTGTGTACAGGAATGCTATTGATTATTGAATGTTGACTTTGTATCCAGCTATGCTACTGAATTTGATTATTAAATCTAGAAATATTTTGGTGGAGTTTTTGGATCTCCTATGTAGAGTATCATGTCATCTGCAAATAATGATAATTTAACTTCTTCCTTTCCTGTGCTTATTCCTTTTATTTCTTTCTCTTGTCTAATTTCTCCGGTTAATGTTTCCAGAACTATATTGAATAAGAGTAGTAACAGTGAACATCCTTGTCTTATTCCTGATTTTGGAGTGAAAGCTTTCAGGTGTTTTGTTTTTTTGGGTTTTTTTGGTACCAGGGATCAAACTTCGGTCCTTGCACTTGCGCAGCAGACGATGAAACCACTAAGCCAAATTCCCGGCCCAGCTTTCAGGTTTTGACCATTTAAAATGATGTTGCCTGTTGGTTTGTCATAGATAGCTTTTATCAGATTGAGATAACGACCATCTATTCCAATTTTCTGTAAGGTTTTTTTTAAATCATGAATTGGTGTTGGACTTTGTCAAATGCTTTTTCTGCATCTTTGTGGTGATCATATACTTTTTGTCCTTGTCATTTGTGCTATCTTGTGCTTTTTTTATTGACTCTGATTAACTTTATCTTACTAGGGCCAGGGATTTAGCTCAGTGGTTCCGCCACCTGCCTCGAAAGCGCAAGGTCCCGAGTTCGATCCCCAGTACTTCCCCCGAAAAAACTTTATGTTATTATTCTTTGCATCATCTAGCAGCTGCTGGATTAATTTCTTATGGTCCCTTGCTTTTTTTAAGAAATCTTTTCATAATCGCTAACCACAGTCCTGTCTTCTACATATATTCTTTTTCACGTTGGCTCATTTTGCTGCATATACTTTCAATCGAATTTTTAATCTCCTGGATATCTGTTTGAATATGTTTCATGGATTCCATTTCTTTCCTGTGGTGGACACTCATGGTTTCCATCAGTTTCCTAAGCTTTTCTGGTTTTTCTTTTATCTGTATCTGCTCTAGAATCAGTCACTAAGTATGTCTTTCATTATGGTCACCATCTCTGTAGTTATCTGAGAAATTATTTGAGTTGATTATTTTCTAAACTCTTGTTCATCTGCTTTGTTATTTCTGCTGTTACCACTTCAGAGAGTCCAAGTGTGCGAGTTTGGAATTGTTCCACCTCATTGCTCCCTGGGTGTGCCTTTGGTGAGCTAGAAATGTAGGGTTGGATCTTGCCTAAGTGTCTTCTTCTTTTCTTCTTTTTTTTTTTTCTTAGTTTAATTCCTGAGTTGATGCTTGTAAATTGTTTATGGCAAGTACCTTTATTGCTAGTATATAGAACCCTTAGGAAATGACTACTTCTTAGAGGTGTCTTATAGGTGTAGCTGGCTTTGGGTTTTAAGTCTGTTGCAACATCTTATTTCTTCAGTTTACTGGGGATGAGAAATTGCTACCTACTTGGCCTAGCCCCCAGATCTTTGGCACTGGCCTATAGTATTTTTTAAGACCCTTAGGCAATCTCAGTCTTGGTATACTAGGAACAACAACTGATAAGCACAAGTATGCCACCTTGGCTAAAGTAGTACAATCAGCAATAACAATAGCATCAAACACAGCCCAGAAAATGACAAACTGTGGTAACTTTTAATTTGCCACTTTTAACTGTATGAACTAGATTTGTGGTTATATAACAAACTCTAAAATGAACCAGAAAATTGTATGCAGTAAATAAGCCCTCACTATAGTGATTTTACTCTCACGGGAGAAAATTTAAAAGGGGTGGGGGGATAGAGAAATAGAAGAGGAAGAGATCAGAAGCAAGGCTAGAGGACAAAAGAGGATCACACTGACTTTGGGAACTGGTGAAGAAGACAAGAGGGAAAGAGAGAAGGGCAAAATAAAAACAAGAACAGAACAGAACAACAACAACAAAAAACTAGAAACTGTTCACACTCATATAAAAACAAGAACAAACAAGAAAAAAACAAAAACCAGAAAAGAGAAAAAAAGAAAATGAAAATAAGAATAATAAAAAAATGTCCACTTTAAGGCATGTCTCTGCTGTCACTGGTGTACAACATGGCCACTCAGATTCCAGACACATATTGATTAATCTCAGCAACCCAGCCATAGCTTTGTGGTGGGGTAGTGGATAATCCCAGCAAGTCTGCAGCTTTAGTTCTACTGAAGTTCATTGTAGTTTCTGGCTATGAGGCTGGAACTAGATTTGTTGAGCCTTCAGCAGTCCTTGTGCCTCCTGCCAGCTTGAATTCAGCTCCCTGCTGGCTTCAACTTGGCTCCCTGATCTCCTGCTGACTTGAGCTTGGCAGCCTCACAGATACCAAGAGACACTAGATGGGATCGGCCTACAGCTGTTCTAAATTCTGAGCTCAGTTGGCCCCTCTCCAAGATGGCTATCAGCCAGTCACCGTCTCCTGGGGAACATCTGAACCCAAATAACTCACCAGCCACTGCAGTCCTCTGTGTCCTCAGTTCCATTCTATTGGTGCATTTCTCTGGAGGCTTCTGGGGTTGCCAGTAGTCACCATGTGTCTGCAGGTTCGAGCTACCCCTCTCATGCATTGAGTCCAGGCTCAAGGAGAAAGCGTCACTTGCCACCTCCTTCTTCATTGAAATCTCTCTTAGCTGTCCCCATGGGCTTCACTTCTCACTTCAGATCCTTCCTAAGTCCCAGGGTCCCACTTCCCTCCTTCTCTTCTTCAGGTTGCTATATTCCAGTGTCTGGACATCAAATCTTGGAGAGGTCATTTCTCTGCTGCTCACCACTCTGCCAACTTCCCAGAAGTCTCTTATTGAGCTTTTTCTAAGGAGATGTCAGATAGTTAGGATTTTGTATGTAATCCACATAACAATCCTACACAGAGTAGGATTGTGGTGTAATTTTATCCTCAGTTCATAGAGGGAAATTGAATATGTGCACAAGAAAAGGCAGTATGCTATGCCACCCGTCTTTGAAGCTTTCTGCATAGCAGAAAAAACAACCTACAGGGAGGATGAAGAAGGACGGATGACTGGGGATATACCGTTAATGTCATTCATATTATTTGCATAATTTTAAAGAGATATGAAGCTACTTGTGACCTAAGAGCAACTGTAAGAAACCTCATTATGGGAATGGGGAACTGCCAATGTATTATTACCTCAGAGCCCCAGTGTATTATTCTCGTAATAAGATATATAGTTTCTGTAGTTTTATGCAGAAAAACCATAGCTCACTTTCTTTGAGACATTTCTGGTTGCTTAGTTGAATCCTTAGCAAAAATGTGAAATCACGTACTTTGCCCTTTTTTTTATTTGGTACTTGGGATCAAACTCAGGACCTTGCGCTTGCAAAACAGGCACGGTGCCATAGACCAAAATCTCCAGCTCTACTTTGCTCATTTTACACATTTCTTACAACACTATTGAGGTGCAATTTGCAAAGAATAAACTCCACATATTTAAAGTGATCTGATGTGTTTTGACGTATCCACACGTCCATGAAACCATCACCACAATCTATGTGATAGGTTTCCTTCAAAAGTCTTCTAGGGCCCTACCTTTTGTATTCTGCCTGCTTTTCATCCTCATCCCCAGGCAACCACTGATTTGTTTTCTATATGTATAATTTTCAAATTAACCTATTAAAAGTTAAATAGGGAGCCTGGTTCCCTCGTTTATTAATAGGTAAATTCTATCCTTTTCTATACAGTACACTATAGATAGGTTTGATTAAGACTAAAAATATGTGAGAGAACACATCAATTTATTATCTAACATTTTTCCTACTCACTATATTTATTGAATAATCATAGTTCCTAGCATCTTAAACCTTTAGACCAATTCTCATTGTAGTTCCTATACTAGTAACATCACCACTACCCAAGAACTTGCTAGAAATGCAAATTCTCCAGTCTAATCTCAAACCTACTGAATCCAGAACTCTAGAGACAGGACCTCACAGTCTACTTTAACAATTTCCACAAAATTCTGATATAAACTAAAATTTGACAGTGAGTAGTTTGGGCTATTGTGCCTACTTTGCCAATTTAAAGACTAGACTTTAGAAATCTATCTTTAAAACTAAAGGAAAATCTCTACTTTGAAATTCTCATTTAAAATAAATATACTGTGAGCAATAAATGTTTGATAAAAACAGCAATATAGGGCCGGGGATTTAGCTCAATGGTTCTGGTGCCTGCCTCACAAGCGCAAGGTGCAGAGTTCGATCCCAGGTACCCCCCCCAAAAAAAACCACAAAAAAACGGCAATATAAGTTCTTTTAAAATTTTTTATGAGGAGAAATTTATAAAATATACAAAAGAGATAATCCATCAGAAATTCACGAGCAAATCTCATTACCAGTCTGTTTCATCTATGCTCCTATCTACTTCTCCCCACCTTGCACCTTGATTTTATTTGATCTATAAATGCTAGAATGAATCACTAACAATAAAAACTGTTTACAAAAAAACCAACCATGATCCCATATCACACCTGAAAAGTTATAGGAATTCCTTAATATCAAAGTATACAGCTAATGTTCAGTTTTTTTAATTTGTCACATATCTATTTGCATTTGGTTGGTAATCCAAATAAAGGCCAAACATCACAGTTAGCTGACTTGTCTCCTCATCTCTTTTACTTAGTAGGTTCCCTTCCCTCCACCCCATTTTCCCACCTATAATACAAGTGGGATGATTGGACAGTATTGTGAAGGTTTAAATTTTTAAAAATTAGTATAGTAAGAGACACGTTGTCATTATCCTTCTCAAAATATGCACCCTCACTTTAAACACACTGATCCCACTGTTCTTAGCAATGTGTTTTTTACCAAAAGTTTTTTTAAAATTCACTATATTTTCGATCACCCCTTGTATTTGGTTTTGAAACTGGATATTTAGTCCTGTAGAATTTTCTGCATTCTGGATTTTTTATTTGCTGTTTACACCCCTGTGGTATCATTTAACATGTTCCTCTGCCCACCCCCAGTAATTTCTATAACTAGTAGTTAGCTTTTGCGATTTGATCAGTTATGAGTCTGTTTTCTGGCAAGACTGCTTCACTTGATGTTTAATGCTTTTATTAGGATGCTCATAATATCTGGTTGTATCTCTTTTTGTAAGAATATATTCAGGTAGGGCTGGGGATTTAGCTCAGTAGTTTCACTGCCTGCTACACAAGCTCAAGGACCCGAGTACGATCCCTGGTACCAGAAAAAAAAAAATACAATGGCAAGAATATATTCAGGTATTGGTGAACTTAGGTGTTGGTAGCCTTCTCTAAAGGTGACCTAGTAAATATTTAACAACCAGCTTGGGGTAGGTTATAGGGGTAGGAATAGGATTAGGGAAGGATCCTGATTTATACCAGTTTCCATAGGGTAAATATTCCTGTCATGGCTGGTTTTAAGGACCAACACAATGCTAACCAACATTGGCCTTGGAGGATGGTCAAGCCAGCTTCAGAACACTGCTAATTTATTCATTTGCCACCATTTCATCTAAGGCTTTTTAGCAGCCATTGATGATCTTTGCTTAGATTTATTTTTTCATTAGAGTTATAAAATGGTGATATTCAAATTATCTCTCCATAAAAAAAAATAATCTCTCCATAATATAGAGGTATTAGAGTAGTTCTATAAAGAAAAATTTTCCCTCATCTATTTGGTACCCAAACACAGAGTTCATATAGGAAATGCAGGACAATTTCTTGATTTTTTTTCTCCATTTTCCCCATTTCTAAACCAATTTCTTGTTTTGTTCTTTTGAGACAAGGTCTCACAGTGCAGTTCAAGCTGGCCTTGAACTCATGTAGTATAGGCTGGCCTTGAACTTGGGGCGATTCTCCTGCCTCAGCCTTGCTAGTGCTGGGATTACAGGCATGTGCCACCATGCCAGGCTCTTAGTCAATTTTTAAAATCAGTTGGTTCTTAGCATCTACCAAGAAAACACTGATATCTAAAATATACTGTCTTTCAAAAAGGGAGGCAATGGGCCGGGGATTTAACTCAGTGGCAT
Source organism: Heterocephalus glaber (assembly GCF_000247695.1). The sequence continues at coordinate 10,276,667 of NW_004624804.1, forward strand.
AGCGCCTGCCTGGCAAGTGTGAGGTCCTGAGTTTGATCCCCAGTATCAAAAAGAAAACAAACAAAAAGGGAGGAAACCAGATGGTCATTTGTTTTTGGTATCATTATGAATTCAAAGATCTTATTGTTTGTTTGTTTGTTTGCTTTTGGTTTTGGTGCTAGGAATTGAACTCAGGGCCTTCATACTGAGCTATATCTCTGGACGCTTTTTTATTTTTTAATTTTGAGTCAAGGTCTCTCCTAAGTCATTAAGTTGCCCAGGCTGGGGTCAAACTTGTGATCCTCCTGCCTCAGCCTCCCAGAGTGCTAGGATCTCAGGAGTGTAGGGCCAGGGATTTAGCTCAGTGGTTCCAGCTCCTGCCTCTCAAGTGCAAGGTCCCAAGTTTGATCCCTGGTACCAAAAAAAAAGTCCTATTCAGGAGTGTGCTACCATGGCCTGCTTGAATTAAAAGTTTTTAAAAACATATATTTGATATATTTAAATCTATTACATTTCCTTTTGATTCTCAAATTGTTCCATCTTCAACTATTAGGAGCCTCTTCATGTTGATCACTAAATCCGTTGACATGTTACCAATAATCTCTATTAGTTTTTAAATTTTCTGGTATGACAAGATTCCAACGTCTTCTCAGACGTTTCTTACTGGGGAACTGGAATCAGCCATATCTCTAAAAAGCACTGTTTTGTTGTAGTGAGAATTTTCTTTTTTCTTTTTTTTTTTTTTTTGTTCTTTGATATAGGGTCTTGCTATGTAGTCCAGGCTGGCCTTGAACTCATGGTAGTCCTCCTGCCTAAGCCTGTGGAGTGCTGGGATTACAGGTGTGCACCACCACACCCAGTGAGAAATGGTTTTTCAAAACCATACTCTAGATACTTGCATTACTAGCTCATTGGTATTAGGTTTATTATTTCCAGGTCTTTTCCGTGAATAGAGGGAAATGGAGATTTTTTAAAAAGAGAAAATACATTGTTAGTCTATGCTGATATTTCCAGTTCAAATCTAGAATTAGAGGATTCAAAAGAAGTGTTGTCAATAGTACTTATAGGGGCTGGGCATGTTGCTTAGTCTAGAGCACTTACATAGCACATGTGAGCCCTGGGTTCAGTGACCAGTTCCAGCAAAGAAAACATACTCATAGGAAGAATGAGAAGTAAGTGAGCTATACAGTGGTAATTGACAAAGGTTTTGGAAACTTAGTCTCCCGTATAACTTAGAACATTATAAGGGGCCAGGGATTTAGCTCAGTGGTGCTGCTGCCTGCATTGAAAGTGCAAGGTCTGGAGTTCGATCCCCAGTACCAGAGGAAAAAAAAAAGAACATTATTTGTATTTAAATATTTATGGAACTTCTCTGTTGTGGTTGTAACCAGGATTCTGCTGGAAGAAGCAAGAGTGTTCATCACACATTTTCTGTTCAAGAGAATATTCATCTTACATTTGATCCCCTGGCATCATTTATTCTCCTTACTGACCATTGCTCTTTGGTGAGTAAATACAGTTATGTAGTACATGTGTTTTTACTAGATTTGGTAAATGAGACATTCTACTAATACAATCTTGTGACAAGAAAGCTTATAAAATTAAAGTTGATTTTTTTGTCTAGGAAAATAAAATGCTTCTGGGTTGATTTGAATTAGAAGAAGGAAGGGGATGGACAAGTAATTTAGGACCTTGTTCTCAGCGATGCCGTAAAACCAGGGACTGATTTGGATTAAGGCAGCTCTTCAGACTTCCTCAGAGTCAGTAATTTGGTAGAACAGCTAGCAGAGCACAGGAAAACAGTTTACATACTAGATTATTGGCCCTTTTTTTGGTTGGTTGTTTGTGTGGGGTTTTTGTTTTGTTTCATTTTTTTGTTTTTTGAGACAGGGTCTCACTATGAAGTTCAAACTGGCCTTGAACTCACTGTGTAACCCAGTCTGGCCTTGCACTTGGGCCAGTACTCCTGTCTCAGCCTCCTAAGCACTGGAATTATAGGTGTGTCCCACCACATCTGGCTAAATTACTGGCTTTTATATAGAAAGATGCAACTCAGGAATGGCTAAATGGAAGAGAGCCAGGGTGAGGTAGGAGAGTTGGCACGAGCCTCCATGGCTGCCCCAGACACAAACCCCTCCCCCAGGACCTCCCCATGTGTGCCGACAGTGCAGCTCTCTGAGCTCCTGCAGTCATGGAGCCACACTTAGTTACTAAATCTTTGGCCGTAGTGATTAATGCACCCCAAACCCTTCAGGGTAGAGGGGTGGGTGTGGGAGAGGGGATGTGAGGGTGAAACCTCCAGCCCCTCTGATCACCTGGTTGTTTCCCCAGCATCCAGCCCCAATCCTTTAGGGCTTTCCAAAAGTCACTTTGTCAATATGAACTCACATGTGCTTGGAAGGGGCTTGTTATTAATAACAGGAGATACTGCTTTTACCCACTGCTACAGAGCAGTTTCAGGAACTGGGAGCAAAACCCAAATACTATAACAACGCTGTTACCACTTAGAAAATTACAAGGGCTTTAGGAGCTATGGCCAGGAGCCGAAGATGAGGACCAAAATATATATATCTTCTTATATCACAGTATCACAGATGACATTTCCATTTTTGTTAATGGGGCCAGTTTAAAAGCCTTCATTGCTGGGCATGGTGGTGAATGCCTGTACTCCCAGCACTCAGGAAGCTGAGGCAGGATTGCTGAGTTCGAGGCCAGCCTGGGCTACATAGTGAGTTCCAGGCCAGCCTCAACTACATAGCAAGAAAAAAAAAAGTAAAAATAATAAAAGCCTTCATTGGAGCTGTGTCTGTGTATCTGTTTGCACATTAACATCTATTTCTGTGCAGGCCCGGATCCTTTTTGTGCTGATTGTGCTGATTCAACTCTCCACTCTCATTATGTTTAGATATCTAGCATACCCAGAGCTTAAAGGTTAGTCGTGGTTCCATTTCAGATATCACACAATGTCCTCACTATGACTGGGTGATGGATAGCAGTATAAGTTGTATTAGGCTGACCTCTGTAAGGCACTTTTTTCAAACTGTAGTCTTTCTTCATAATACAAACACACACACACACACACACGCATGCATGCTTGTGTTCTCGCCAGTACTGGGCTTTGAACCTGTGCTGGGCAAGTAGGCTACCACCAGCTATACCACTTCCCTTTTTATTTGATTTGATTTTTTTTGGTACCGGGGATCAAACTTGGGTCCTTGCGCTTGCGAGGCAGGAGGCAGAACCACTGAGCTAAATCCCCGACTCCCTTTTTATTTTATTTGAGACAGGATCTTGGTAAATTGCCTGGGCTGGGCTTTTATTTGTGATCCTCCTGCCTCAGCCTTCCAAGTAGCTGGGATTACAGGTGTGCCACTACACTTGGTTCATAATACTCTCATTTTTAAAGAACTTTTTTTTTTGGTTGCTACATGGTAATAAAATGAGGCACAATCAAAATGTGAGAAAGATAGGGCCCGGGGAGTTAGCTCAGTGGTTCCACCGCCTGCCTCTCAAGCACAAGGTCCCGAGTTCAATCCCTGGTACAAAAAAAAAAAATGAGAACGATTACAGTAAAGCTCAGAATGACTAAATTTTAATATATGTAGCTATTTAATGTAATTTTTTTTTTTGGTACCAGGGATCAAACTCAGGACCTTATGCTTGAGAGGCAGGCAGTGGCACCACTGAGCTAAATTCCTGGCCCTTATTTAATGCAATTTTGTATATGAAATACTTTTAAATAAAAAACCCTATTCAAATAAAGATAAGGCACTAAAAACTTGACAAAATTTAAATGGTGTGTATATAATTTTTAATTATACACACAGAGCAGGCTACAGAGACATTGTACAGTGATTTTGCCCGGGTGCCCCTTTCTTCTGATGCGAGTCTGTCTTTGTATGTGTCCCTGACTCTATTTGCTGTGCTACAGAAGATACATGGAGGTATATTAGTGAACAATGAAGGTTAATAATTACTAATATGAAACCCTTCTGAGAGGAATATGAATTTTAAGGTAGGGCCAGTGAATGGGGAGAGCCCTAACTGCTAACCAGATTCTTTCCTACTCTTAACTTTTTTCATAAAAACACCTCTCATTATTAGAAAAACATTGAATGTACACAAAAGAGAATAGTATAAAGGACCCCATGTGGTTACTCAGCTTTAACAATTACTGGTGTTCTAACACTCATGTTTTTCCTAGCCTCCCCTTCATTTTTATTGGAATATCTTAAATCCCAAGTATTGTATCATTTCCCCTATAAAAGTTTTACTTCTCAACTGGGTAAAATAACTTCTGATAAATATAATCAAAATACCACTAACATACCTACAAAACTGAATAATAATTCCTTAATATCTGGCCTTGTTCAGTTTTCTTCACTTTTCTTGAACAATGTCTTCCTAGAGCCAACTTGTTTGAACTAAGGTTCAAACAAAAGTCCACATTTTACATTTGGTTGCTACATCTTATAAATTTCTCAACCTATACTGCTTCTCCCACCTTTAAAAACCATGCTGCTTGTGTGTGGGGGGCCGGGGATTTAGCTCAGTGTCACAGTACCTCCCTCACAAGTGCAAGGTCCTGAGTTTGATGCCCAGTACCAAAAAAACCCCCCAAAACCCAAAAAACCATGCTAGTTGTGTGATGATAGATCTAATATAAAGACTTTTGCAGTTCTTGATAAATATGAGAAAGCCATATATTAAGTATAATTATATGCATACCTGTATTTATATAAAATGTCTCACAACTAAACAATTTTTTTTGAACTTTCTATACTCTGTAATTCTAAATTGGCTCACCAGGATTCTGAATATAAAGTAGTGTCATCTGTATAGTTGCCATGTAATAAAGGGTTTTTATAGTAGGTAGCCCATCAGAGTCTTAAAGAAAATGATATAAGAAGTTAAACTTCAGTGGTGTTCATTGGTTTTTTTGTGAATTTATCCTGTTTAGAGCCTCCAGGATTGATAAATCTGACTTCATTTTCCCTTCATGTCTTGAGCAAAATAGACATCTTCTACTATTCTATGTTGTTCCTGACCCTGTATACAGTGCTGGGTAAGTAAATTAATAAATTTCAGATTATGGAGAATTCTACCAAATAATATATTGAGAATTGGGTTTTTTTGGTACTGGAGATTGAACTCAGGACTTTTTACTTGCAAGGCAGGTGGTGGAACCACTGAGCTAAATCCCCAGCCCAATATATTGAGAATTTTGACATCAGAATAACTTAGCCTCTTAGAGGTATAATAAATGGCATGAGTCCTTCATAAATCATTTCCTGGGATATGGTTTTGGAAAATAAAGTTTTTATCCCTTACATGTTTAAAAGACATTTAGTAAACACCAAAACTTTGGTTTTTTTGAGATAGGGTTTACAGTACAGGCTGGCCTTGAACTCATCCTCAGCTTCCTGAGTGCTGGGATTACAAGTGTGTGCCACCACCACCAGCTCAGTCAACACAAGTTAACATAAGTGTTTTGAGAAGATCATTAATTATTAGTTAAAAACATAATAGAAGCTTGAAGTTCAGTTTAAATGCTACCTCCTCAAAGCAACCTTCTTGGACTACCTCCTATGTTCCTTTACTCCTCTACCCAGCATTAAGCACAATACTTAGTCCATAGTTAAGCGAATACTTAGTAACATGTGTCTCTTAAAAATATATAAAAAATGAGAGAAACTGAGGTGAGCTGTTCAGGCATATCTGAGATTGTCTGTTGGACACATTATTACACCTAGTACTTTGGAAGTCACTTAGCCAGCTGTGAAAGCAGAAAGTACGACAGGTTCTTTTAGGCTTTTGCTCAGTTTCTTTAGAGACTACAGATCAACTAGGAGCAGGTTAGTCTATTTGTTGCCTAGTCTTAGTCTTTGTTTTACACATTTGGACTTTGCTCATTAGTAACTTTCACCAGAGAGTAAACTAAAAATACGACGCTACATTTTCATATGACAACCCATGGCATGTGTCCTTTGGAGGTAAATTCTAAAAGAATAGTTGAAGATGTTTTTGACACTTGTCCTATACTAGGGGACAAGCAAATGATTTTGTTCCTGAGCTGGAAAAAAAAAAATCAAAGGGCAGAACTTGTTCCATTGAAAAAGTTGAAACTAAGGGAGTTTTTATAATGTATATGTGAGAAAATTGCCTATGACTTTTTATTTTTCTAGTATTCTTCCTTTCAGTTGTTTATTGCACAATTCCTTTAGTATCTTTTTTTTTTTTTTGGTACTGGGGATCGAACTCAGGTCCTTGCACTTGCGCAGCAGGCGGGGAAACCACGCCTGTGACTTTTTAAAGAGAGTAAATGATGGTATTTGCATTTTGAGAGAGGAAGTCTGACCATTAGTCTTATTAGTCTTGACAATATAGTAGTTCCAGAAACACAGACACTGAGAAGGGGCAGTAAATAATAATAGGAAAGAAAATTCACCGTGATGTTCTAGTTGAAAAATTTAAAAAGCAATTTAAAGTGTTCATGTTAACACTGATTATGTAGTTGAGGTACAAAGCACAGATATTCCCCATTTAATGACCTACTGGTTAATGACCATTCAGACTTAACAACTGAAGCATGCTATTTGGACTTACGACCTGCTGCTTGGACTTAGGACCTGTCTTTTTGGGGTTTTTTTGTACAGTTCTGTATATCTTTATAGAGCCTCAGTGTCTTTTTGTTTTTGTTTTTTGTTTTGTTTTGTTTTTTTGGTACCAGGGATCGAACTCAGGTCCTTGTGCTTACGCAGCAGGCTGCGAAACCACTGAGCTAAATCCCCAGCCCACAGTGTCTTTTTTTGGTACAGTATACTTTGTTTATACAGTACTGTAATTTTGCTGATTGTACTGTGCAGTATAATACTGTAGTTTTATGTTATATATTACAGTATTGCATGTAAGAGTTATGCAAATAAAAGCCACGTTATCAAGTTGAAGTTTCTTTTGACCATTTCTTTGTTCTGAATATTATAGTATATATACTACTATATACAATTCCTCATTTAGTGAGCTAGTCACAAGAATGGAACTCAGTTGTCAAACAAGGAGTGTCTGAAATTAATGACTGTTGGCAAATAAGAAAAATTAAAATACATTTATTATGTTAGAAAAAGAAGCATGAGTGTTTTGTTTGTTTGTTTTTGTTTATTTTTTGCATTTTTTTTTCCTTCCCAGTAGCAGGTATCAGGGATCGAACTCAGGTCCTTGCACTTGCAACGCAGGCAGCAGAATCACTGAGCGAAATCCCCGGCCCATATTTCTTTATTTTTTGAGACAGGGTATCTGTGTAGTTCAGGCTAGCCTTGGACTCAGTATGTAGTCCAGGGTGGCCTGAAACTCATGGCAGTCCTCCTGCCTCAGCCTCGCAACTCTTAGGATTATAGGCGTGCACTGCCATGCCTGGTCTCATGAGTGTATCATCATCAAAGTAATTGGGAGTTTTATTGCTTTAAGGAGTAAATCTCAGTTATCTCAAAAATTAGCTTCAGTAGAATACCTCTTTGCTTAAAGGAAATGCTAAAACACTACATTGAGGTTATTATTGCAATAGAATATTTAAACTTTTATGAGTGTGATACATTCTGTTTTTAGAATCTGCAAGCTGCATATCTATTCTAGGTAGAGCATGTAATTGGACAGTGTTAAAATCGAGAGAAATATGGAGCAGTTAGGATGCCCAGTGTGACACAGAGATTAGCAAGGAAGAAAGTGCTATGAGTAAAATGCTAATAGATGATTAGTCTTCATTATTCCTATAAATGCGTCTCTGATATATGTAATCAAAGCATTAGATATTTAACTTTTTCCTTTTCTGTCCACTGCCTCTCTTAGGACCATGGTTTTGTGGTGAAATCATTGATGACAAGTTGGGCTGCTGCTTTTCCTTTGGGATATTTGTTAATGGGCATTTCCTTCAAGGCAGTATGACATTTGTAGTTGGAATTCTCCAGGTAAGAAGTCAGAAATACAATTTAGGAATGTTTTGACTTGGCTGGATTAACTGTGTAACAGTTATGAGTTAAATCCAAAAATCCAAAGATGACCATAGATCATCTTTCCTACTTTTATTTGTTTGTTTGTTTTGTTTTTTGATGTTTTGTTTTGTTTTGTTTTTTGGTACCATGGATTGAACTCGGGACCTTGCGCTTGTGAGCCAGGTGGCGGCACCACTGAGCTAAATCCTGGGCCCTTGTTTTTTGGTTTTTGAGACAGGTTCTTACTATGTAGTATAGGCTGGTGTTAAACTCACCATGTAGCCCAGGCTGGCCTCAAACTCACAGCGATCCTCCCACCTCAGACTCCCAAATCTTTCCTACTTTATTTGCAAGGCAATTTCCAATAACAGATGTTTTGCCTGCTTCCTCTTTACTTCCACTACTCTGTGTAAGCATCTAAAATACATCTCTGACATTCAGCACTGAGAGGTTTAAGAGGTTCTTGTTGTTTGGTTATGTTTTTTCATTGACAAAAAATGAAATAACTTGTGGTAGAAAAAATTAAACATAACCAAGTAAACCAAAACTGATTATGATAAGGAAGAAGGAAAATAAAAAATAGACATACAAGAAAAGTGGGTCATTTATTCAGTGGAAACTTCACTGGACAAAAAACAATGGCTTTCTGGGCTGGGATTTAGCTCAGTGGTGTTACTACCTTACTTGTAAGCACAAGGTCCTGAGTTTGATCCCTGGTACCCCCCCCAAAAAAAACAACCAGTGGCTTTCCAATGATGTCTTAGCAAGATTCTTGTTTGGGAAATAGTGATATATGAGGCTTACATTTGATTCCTTTAAAACAAACACATGAACAAATAAAACATTCTGATCCATGGCAGAATTCTTTAAACAGATTTTAAAAGTATTTACCTAATAATTGCTTTGGTTTACTCACCTAATGGGGTTGGTGGGCCAAAATCTCAGGTATAATTTGAAGGTTTGGAAGAGATCCAAAAACATTCAGAATGAGTGCAAGGCCTCCTAACAAGGTGGTAAAACAAGATCAGAGGGATTAGAGACAATCAAGACTTTTTACCTACCAAACACTGACCCTACAATGTTCTCTACGTAGAAGCATTAAGTATGTGAGTAGATCCAATTCTCTGTTCCTTCTCACCCCTGCCCCATTGAACCCAGACCCTCGGGTGTGCTAAGCACAAACTCAACCACCGAGCTACACCCATAGCCCCAAATTCTGTTTTCTAATATGTAAGTGAAGGCTGTTTATCTGGAGCACTCTTACACCAAGTGAAGACTAACTTACCAAAAGGCAAGGTTATTTTTCCTTTGTATTTATATTCATATGTTAATCAATAGTAGGTTGGTAATGAATTTAATGCATTATCTAGGCCATGACTCCCAAATTTGTGTCTGTGACCTAGACCTCTTCTCTGTACTTCAAGGCTACATATCCAACTGCCATTTTATATATTCCCTTTGATATCTAATAGGTATCTCAGTTTAATACTCTGTCTCTGATAGGAACTTCCACTTCCACCTAGACCAGTGGCTCCACCCCCATTTTCCACCTGGCTCATTGTGCTCAGCAAGTGCTGCCTTAAAGATGCCACATCATTTACCGCACTTCCTTCAACTGGCCCCTGCCCTTGAGGCTTCAAAGAGCCTGTCCCCTAGTATCTTATAGTAACTCAGTTATTTCCTTCATTGAATCTGTCAAAAGCTGTAATTATCACATTTTGTATTGCTTTCGTTTTCTTCTCTACCTTTTAGAATGTAGCTTCATGGTGGATCTTTTTTGACTTGTTTACATGTGTCTCCAGCCCAAAGTCTAGCAAAGTACCTGCCACATAAAGGGTGCTTCATTAATATTTGTTGAATGAAGGAATTACACAGCAGCTAAATTGAATTATAACTTAGATCTTCTAACTTATATTTCAGTACTTACCATGCTACCTCAAACAAAAATATAGAAATAAGAAAAAAATACTGATACCCAAGTCCCTCCACCCCAAAAAATATATACTGTGTGTTTGTATGCATACTCAGTTCACTTCAACACTGGTGTTTACTGTGTGTATGATATCCAAGTGGGGGCTCAGCAGGAATAGATGCCTCCCTTTAAGAAGAACAGAAGGCCACAGGCAAATAACAGTTAACTGTAAGTCAGCTGTAACTGTGTTACAGACAAGTGTGATTGAAGCATTAAAGACCAGACATTCTCAGATCGGATATCCTTAAGAGCCACCAGTATACAGACTCACCCCTCTCAGAGCTTGGCGGTGAGCTCATGGTTTTGTTCTGTTCCTTTTTCCAGCTGGCCTTTTTTAACATCCCCCTGATGGCTTACCTATGTTGGAGCTTACTGCATCGGTGTTTTGGTCAAAGCTTCAGGTCTCATCTCCATCAAGGAAAATACTTGAAAATTATACCTGTTCACTTGCTTATGGTCCTGCTCTACATCTGGCAAGTTTATTCCTGCTACTTTCTTCATGTGACATATGGCACTCTAGCTCTTTTAATATCCCCTTTGCGGACCTGGTTGACATTGCTGACGCCTGTACTCATTCGATGTGTGTGGACACTGAACTCAACGGAGTTTGGAACCTTCATGGTGCAGTTAAAAAGCCACCTGAGCTACTAAAGGTGGTTTCTGACCACTGGCAGCTGTGCAGAAGTCCTGCCTTTGCATCTGTAGCCCGGGTCCCTGGCCCCAGTCGCAGGCTGAAGGCCATTATCTGTGTGTGAGCTTCAGGGGCCACTGCTCCTGGGACTCCTGGATGTTGGAGGGATTACTCACTACTGATTCCTGCAGAGTGGACTGCAGAAAAGTATAAGCACTGACTTGATTCTGGCCTTTCTAAGGAGATAAAGAAAAAGCCGTAATCAAAGAGCGCCCCGGCATAGAGGCTGGATGCATGCACGGTAGTATCTCGGGCCCAGTGTGTTTTTTAGGGTTATCCCGTGTAAAGCATCTAGCACTGTGCCTGGACCTCAGCGCTGTCAAGGATGACAGCGCCCTGTGTGGACCTGGGCCAGACCCTGACTACCCTTGAGATGTTAATTTCCAACTCTGTTTTCCCACAAGGTTATGAGTTTTCTGCTTCCTTGGTCGGGGTTTTCAACTAACCGAATAAATGACGAATGACTAGTAAGGAACCCGGCATCGGGCTGTGGCCACGCCTCTGGATACCGGAAGGTGGGGCCTGGCTGGGGAGGCGTGGCTAGTCGGAGGGGCGTGTCCACGGGCGGGGCCCGCCGGGCTGTGGCCGGAAGCGCGGCGGCGTGGCATTGGCCTGAGGTTCCTGTCTGACGGCTGCGATGGCGAGCACAGCAACGCCTGCGCCCTCGGCGCCCGCTCAGGCCGGGTCTTCCGAGCTGCTCCGGCACTTGGCGGCGGAGCTGAGGCTGCTAGCGGCCCGGGTGCGGGGTGAGTGCGCCTCGGGAGGGGCGACGCGGAGCGACTGGGGGTGGGGACCGGGCAGGGGCGGCGCGGCTCACCTCCGCCTGTCCTCTCGCCACGCCCTGCAGTCAGCGAGCCCCGCGAGCCCCCCGAGGAGCTCGATCGCGAGCGGTTTTGGAGGCGACTCAGTGAGTGCCACGCGTGTCTGGGACCCTCCCCACCCTCTCCCCATCCCAGCCTCTCCCTGCGGCCCGCTTCCTTCTGGCGGCGACGGCCCTCCCCTGCGTGTCCCTGCGGTGGGGCGACTTCACTTAATCGGTCCTCGGCACCTGATGGGGCGGGAATACTTATTTCTGAAGGTATTTTTGAGATGTCTTAGACTAATGAGGGTGGGGAGGGGAGGGGTGATCGCCAAAGTCTGTGCGGCGGCGTTAGCCTTTGGCACTGACTGGGGCCTGCCTCCTCCTCCGCCCTCCGCAGATGACGCAGCCGTGACTGTGGCTCGGGAAGCCACTACCCTGACCGTGGTCTTTCGACTGCCGCTGCCCTCACCACAGGTGAGCTTCATTTCACTGCAGTCGTTGAGCCGCCTCCTTGTTTCTTAGGGATTTCTTCTTTTTCTTTCCACCCCTTAATATAAACAGTATCCCATGTGCACATTTAAATTGTTTCCAGCTTCTAACGATCGTAAGCAGGTGCTGTGAGTTAACCAGATGTAATCTTTGTGTACAGATGTACATTGTAGAAAATTCCCAGAGATGAAATTGCTAGAACAAAGAATTTATGCATTTTAACAACCATTTATTATAAAACTGAAAGATGTTGGTTGTAACCAGACATGCCTTTCTTTTACTCACTTTTTCTAGAGTTGTATATATTTGAGAATTGAGGTTATTTAAAAATTGTGTATTCATTGCCTTGATTTTCAGTCAGTAGCTTCAATTTCTATTTAGATGGTTGAAATTTTATATGTGTACAGCTACAATGATAAATTCTCCCTGCATACTTTAGAGATCTGTGATGAGGAAATTGGATAAACTGTATAAGAGCACTTAAAATTCATAGAAAAAGATTTATTTATTTCAAGGAGAATAGTATTCTTTATTTGTTTTTATCTACTGCCTCCTTCCTTTCAAATATATTTAGGACTTGCTGCTAAAATTCACAGTAAGATCCTGCAAGGAAGCAGCACACAACTATTTTTCTGTATATGCTTAGGACAGTAGTTTTACTCATAGGTCAAAAATTAGAATTTGGTTTTGTTTGAAATATATGGAAGTATATATTCAAATATATATTTGAGAGTCACAGTTGCCTTCTTAGGATCTCAGCACTTTAGTCCTACTGAAGGATGTGTGTTTCTTTGTTGAAATTCTTTTTTTTTTTCCTTTGTTAAAATTCTAATTGTTACGGACTGAATTTTTTTATAATTACATGTTTGGAATTTGAAGCAATGATACGTTGCCGTAAAAGTTTCATAATACTCTCAATCATTGTATTTATTTCATTCCAAATTGGTAACAGTTTGTAGAGTGGCACCAATTTGGACCATGTTTACATAGTACTGGTTTAGAATTTAGCAGAGAATAGAAGCCAAGAAAGGTAAGAAAGCCAGTGACTGCTTAGAAGGAACATGGTCAACATTGAGCATTAGCCATGTTAATTACGTTGAGTACCCTGTTGAGAGAGACACACACAAACACACAGACCTGGTTAATAGTCCAACACAGGGATTGGCAGACTTTTTCTGTAAAAGGCTGAGTAGTAAATATTTTAGGCTTTGTAGTGTGGGGTATAAATTAGTAAACCGGTGAGTATAACTATGTCACGATAGTACTTTTGTTTACAAAAACTGATAGTGGACCTGATTCAACCTGTGGGGATATAGTTTGCCTCCTCCTAGTCTAACACATGGCAAATACCTCATGGCATATCATGAGTATCTTGGGATATGTAGTATAAAGAGTAAGTCTTTCCTGCTGTTTAATTCTTTCTTGAGTTATTAGCCAGTGTCTGGTTTCCAGCTAACTTTTCTCTAGTATGGGATGAACAAGCCTGACTCCTACTAGGACTTGAGAAAATGTTTGATGGAGCTATACAGATGCCTGCTCCATTCCACAGTAGATGAGTTGACTGCATTGATCTAATCCATTGTCTTTTTTTAATTCTGAAATTGGTCCATCACCTCATAGGAAACGAAGGGCATATGTGAGCGGGTCCATGCTGCCGTCAAGGCAGTTACTGCAGTATACTGTGCACTTCCCAGGGACCAAGGTAAGCCGCTGTACACACATTAGAATTGCACTTAGAGGCCAGAGTTTCACTAATAGGATGCATCATGTTCTGAGACTACCTTTGCCCAATTTGAGCATGCAGCTTTCTCCCATAAAATGCCATCAACCATAATTGTACAGTGATCCTCTGTAACACTCTAAGATGCCAAGTACAGATGCTGTGGACCTATGACTTTCCATCTCTCCTGCCTTGCCTGGCTCTTAAGGCTTTTAATTCTCACTGACTCTTCCCTCTTCCGCCCTTTGTAGCTTCCACAGTAGCTGGTGGAAGCTCAGCTTCATACCCAGGCCAGGCTATCCCTGCTGGCCTTCACCTATGTTACATCACACCATTTTCAAACTCCTTCATAAGTGAAGTGTCCACCAGCCCTGCCTTAGTTTTGTGCCCTGATTATAATCATGCCAAAATGATAAATGTCATAGGTGTTCAGGGTTGCTCAGAAATGCTTTAAACCTCAAGTGTTCTATCCACAGTTTCAAGAGACAACTATCCCTTGAATATATGCTGTCCCGGAAGACTTTTGTTTCTTGTCTCTTGGAGAATAGCTGTAAGGAACGGTGGGAAGGAAGAAGAGCAAGAAAATGACCTGGGAATATAAAAAAAGAAGTGATTGTTGTGTTGGCACTTCATTTAAAGCATAGGGTGCCCATTACCTCCTAGTTCTGTAGGCTTGGGAAAGCAGGTGGTGACTTCTGAAAAGGAGCCCAGACTGCCTACGCTTTGGGTTTGGCCACAGGGATCACCCTGAGAAAGCTGGTACGGGGCACCACTCTGGACATCGTGGATGGCATGGCTCAGCTTGTAGAAGTACTTCTCATCGCTCCAGCTCAGAGGTAGTGATGCTACTTCATGGGGTGGTAATGGGCTTTCTTGATTGTGGAGGAAAAGCTTGTCTAACAGCAAAGTTACTGACAGCTGAGAATAAGGGCTAGTAGGAGAAGCTTATTAGTAGACAGGAAGCTAGGTTATTGATCTGTCCTTATCAATTCCTTTCCCTAGCCCTGAGAACAGTGACCTTATTTCCTGCAACAGTGTCTGGGATGCATGCCAGCAGGTGCCTCAGATACCAAGAGGTGGGTAAGAGTGGGAAGTGGGCTGGACAAAGCAGACAAACTTTTGTCTAGTTCCAGCTTTGTAACAGGCACATATTTTAATTTCTATAAAAAGTTTAGTGAAACACATACAGTTTATCATCAATATTAATAGATATTAATACTTTTTGGCATTTTCTAGTTCTCATCCTTTGTTTTTTGGCAGTGGTAACGACTGAACGAAGTGCTTTGCACATGCTGGGCAGGTGTCTTACTCCTGAGCTACATCAGACGCTTGCTGTGGCTCTGTCTCATGTGGAACACATGCAGTTTGTTCTAGTGTTGCCCCAGAGCAGTGTTGTTGGGCACAGTGAAGCAGTTATGAGGTAGAGCAGGTGGGCCAAAAGGATCATATGAGAACATCATGTGGTGATTTTACTTCTTTTAATTTTTAAATTTTTTACTAGTATATTTTTGTAGTACATAACAATCACCACAGCCATGGGGAGTTGATACATGTACATATCACATCTTAATTCTTTTTTTTTTTTTTGGTACTGGGGATGAACTTGGGTCCTTGAGCTTGCGCAGCAGGCGGCAAAACCACTGAGCTAAATCCCTAGCCCTTAATTCTTTTTACTTCCCCTTCTCTCTTCCCTCCCCTCTCCCTCCATCTCTTGATCCCCTTCTCATTTGCAAAAGATCTATCTTCCTGTTTCCTATTAGTATATCTTTTGTGTGTGTAGGTGTGTGGGGTTTTTGAGACGGGCTCTCACTATGTAGTTCAGGCTGGCCTTGAACTCACTAGGCTGGTCTCTACTCATGGCAGTCCTCCTGCCTCAGCCTCCCAAGTGCTGGGAATACGGGTGTGCACCACCACACCCAGCCTATTACTGTCTTTTATTTTGCTCTTTAACATATTTATACTTTGGGTTTGATCTCAGGGTGCTTCCATTTCCTACAAATGACTCAAATTTATACTCCACTATGGGAGAGTAGTATATTATTGTGTATAAATACCACATTTTGTTTGTCTGTTCACCTGTCAATGGAGATATAGGCCACTTCCAAAATTTACCTATTATGAATTGTGCTGTTATAAACATGGATAAGCATGTATCGCTGTAATATGATATCTTTAACTCTTTGGGAAAGATACCTAGAAGGAGAACAGCTGAGTCAAATGGAATTTCTAGTTTTAGTATTTTGAGGAATCTCCACACAGATTTCCATAGTGGTTGTACTAATTTACATTCCCACCAACAATGTAGAAGGATTCCTTTCCTCCCACAGCCTCGCCATTTGTTTTTCTTTTTGTTTTGGTACGGGGGATCGAACTCAGGACCTTGCACTTGCAAGGCAGGTACAGTGCCACTGAGCTAAATCCCCAGCCCTGTTTTTTGTTTTTTGTGAAACAAGGTCTCAGGCTGGCCTTGACCTCACTACTCACTAAATTGTTCAGGCTGGCCTCAAACCCGAAGCAATCCTCCTAGCCCAGCCTCCTGAGTGCTGGGATTGCAGGCATGCACCACCACGCCTGGCCAGCCTCACCATTCTTGATGATAGCCATTCTTTTTGGAGTAAGATGGAATCTGTGTTTTTTGTTTGTTTTGTTTTGCTTTGTTTGAGACAGGGTCTTTTTATGTAGTTCAGACTGGGCCAGGACTCACTATGTAGCCCAGGCTGGCCTCAAACTCTTGGCAATCCTCCTGCCTCAGCCTCTGGCATGCTGGGATTATAGGCCTGTGCCACCGTGCCTGGCTATTTCTTAGCTATTGTGTTTCTATTTCTGAGACATGTCTATGCATTGCAATTGCCCATTTTTTAATTGGGTCTTTTATTTTGGAGGGGGGCTGTAATGTTTTTCAGTTCTTTATCGTAGATATTAGTCCTTTGTCCAAGGAATAGCTGACAAAAAAATTTCCCACTCTGTGGTTGTCTCTTCACTGTTGGTTGTTTCCTTGGTTGTGCAGAAGCTTTTTAATTTGGTATGATCCCATGTGTTGATTCTTGATGTTATTTTTTGTGCAGTTGGGACTCTTCAAAAGCCCCTTGCCTGTACCTATGTCTTCAAGAGTTTTACCTATTTTGTCTTCCAACAGATTGTTTCTGTTTTAATATTTAGATCTTTAGGGCCAGCAATTTAACTCAGTGGTGCCATGCCTGCCTCACAAGTGCAAGGCCCTGAGTTTTGATCCCCAGTGCAAAAAAAAAATTTTAGCTCTTTCATGAAAGGTGTTTTGTTGTTGTTTTTTTTTGGTACTGGGAATTGAACTCAGGTCCTTGCACTTTCGAGGCAGATGGCAGAACCACTGAGCTAAATCCCCGGCCCCAAAAATTTTAGATCTTTGATCCATTTTAATTTTAGTTTTGAACAAGGTGAGAGATATGGATCTACCTTCAATCTTCTGTATGTGGATAGCCAGTTTTCACAGCACCATTTTTTAAAGAGGCTGTCTTCCAGCAATTTTTTTTGGTACCAGGGATCGAACTTTGGACCTTGTGCTTGTGAGGTAGGCGCTGGAACCACTGAGCTAAATCCCTGGCCCTCCAACGTATGTTTTTGATTTCTTTGTCAAAGATCAGATCCTGAATGTGTCTGGGGTGGTTTCTGTATCCTCCATTCTGTTCCATTGATCCATGTGTCCATTTTTATGTCAGTATCATGCTATTTTTATCACTGTAGACGTTTTCTTTTGTTTTGTTTGAGACAGGGTCTCACTGTGTAGTTCAGGCTGACCTTGAACTCACTGTGTAGGCCAGGTTGGCCTCAAACTTTCGAGATCCTCCTGTCTCAGCCTCCTGAGTACTGGGATCACAGGGGTGCATCACCACACCCAGCTATCACTGTAGCTTTGTAATATAACTTGAAGTCCAGGATTCTGTTCTTTTCTCTTGTTCCCCAAGATTTTTATTTCTTCTTGTAGTGAATAAAGAAGAGCTTTTTAACCCTCTGCCTGGGTACCAGAAGATATAAGGAGAAGAGTTTTACTGTAAACCACCAGTGTTGACCTCAATATTTTCTTCAAAAGAAAGTTTTGGTTGTCCTTTGCAATCTTAAAAATCGTTGGGTTTCTCTAATTCTAATGCTTCTGATTTTTTTTTTTGGTTTTTTTTTTGGTACTGGGGATCAAACTTGGGACCTTGCACTTGCGAGGCTGCCAGTGGAACCACTGAGCTACATCCCCAGCCCCTAATGCTTCTGATTTTCACCTATAGATAACAAAGCTGCAGCTCTTTTAATGCTGACAAAGAGTGTGGATTTTGTGAAAGATGCACATGAAGAAATGGAGCAGGTGAAAGAATCTCTTTCTTTACTTGTCATTGGGAGGTAACTCTGCGACCAGTAGCTGAGACTTGATTATAAAGAAAGGAGATTGTCTGAGTGTTGACTAAGTAGGTCCCATTGTCACTGCAGTCCAGTATCCTGTCTCTACCCTGATGGTGTGATTTAGCAGCTGTTCTGCTGCTGGGCAAGGGCCATGAGAACAGAGTCTATGAAATGATTCAGCTCTGTAGCTATGAAGTAGCTGGCTGAGGTTTTTGGGGAACTGAGTCCTAGCACTAAAAGTATAAACGGCTTTGTGTGTGTGTGTGTGTTTATTCACGGTGCATCATGGTGTGTGTCCCAGGCTGTGAAGGAGTGTGACCCTCACTTGGGTCTCGCGCATGACTCTGAGGAGGACAGCTCTGGCGGCTGTGGGGGTGAGGATGAGGTATTGGGCTTTCCGAGCAGTCAGGATGTGCACTGGTCTGAAGAGGACCGAGAGCTCATTGCCCCGTGCCTCGCGCTGGTGAGAGCATCCAAAGCTTGCCTGAAAAAGATCCAGATCCTAGTGGCAGAGAATGGCAAGAAGGACCAAGTGGCTCAGCTGGATGACATTATAGACATTTCTGAGGAGATCAGCCCCAGGTGAGTGTGCACCTCATGTGGGACAGAGGCACATCCTCATCTCAGCTCATGCTGTCACTCCAAGGCTTTCCCCTAAGTTTTTTGTTTTTTTTTTTTTATTACTGGGGCTCAAACTCGGGACCTTTCGCTTGCGAGGCAGGCAGCGGAACCACTAAGCTAAATCCCTGGCCCCTCCCCTAGTTTTTTATATTTCGAAAATACAGGAAAATTTTTAAAATACTTCAGAGAATATCCTACATTTTTTCATTTGGATTCATCTATTCTTCACAGGTTTTCCTTGTACAGGTTTATTTTTCGAGAAATACATGTATTTTTTTTTTTTTCACTAAACCATTTGAGAGTTAGTTGTGGACATCAATGACATTTTACCCCTAAATACTTCAGCATTTATCTCTTAACAACAAAAACATTTTTATTGTCACAAGAAATTTAACACTGAATGTAATATTTAATACTCAGGTTTCTCTATTTGTCTCTCAAATGTCTTATGTAAATCCAGGGTTCTGTGAAGATCATATTACATGTGGTTGTGATCTCCAAATATTCTTCAGTTTCTTGTAATCTAGAATAGTCTGTATCTTTCATCTTTTTTGACATTGATGTTTGAAAAGAAAACATGATATTTTCTTGTAGAATAGCTAACAATTTGGATTCAAGTAATTACTTTCTTATGATTATAGTCAGGTTAAACATTTTTTGGCAAAAATGTCATACAGTGGAGTCTTTTGTGCTCTCCCTTGTGACGTGTCGAGGGGCAAATTATGTTGGTTTGTCCCATTATTGGTTGTACTAAATCTGATCACCTGGTTAAAGTGGTACCTTCCTTAGTAAGGATACCTTTTACCCAACAATTTTAGCTTCCACTGATGAACTCAACCTATATCAGTTCCTAAATTGATGATTTCAGATCCTTACTCTGTGTGTGTGTGTGTGTGTGTGTGTGTGTGTGTGTGTGTAACTGGGAACTGAACCCAGGGATTGTAGTGATCTATATCTCTAGCCCTTTCATTTATTTATTTTTAGGCAAGGTCTTGCAAAGCTGCCTAGGCTGGGTTTAAGCTTGTTATCCTCCTGTCTCAGCCTCCCAGAGTTCTGGGATTATAGGCATTCACCACCATGCCCTGTGTATAGCCTTCTATTTCTGACTGAATTAATCTTGCTCCACCTGTGAACCAAGAGCATCCCCCCCATCCCGTTTTCCTAGTGAAATACAGTAAGTTTTAGTAAATATTGGGTGAATTGATTCTGCATTGGTTGCCGAGTTACTTAATTTATGGAACTAATATGCATTTCTGAGACAGATTCTTCTTATATCCATAGTTGTGTACTGGAAACATGTAGCTGAGCTTCATTCCTTGTTAATGATTATTTTTGCTTTTTACTGTTAGTGTGGATGATTTGGCTCTAAGCATATATCCGCCTATGTGTCATCTGACTGTGCGAATCAATGTAAGTACAGAACTGATTAGCAGAATTTCACTAATCACTGACATTCTTCTAAATTACGGGGCACATATTTATTTCTTACACTTGGATGCAGACACAATAGTAATGTCACAGTTCTTGCATGAATTTGTGTATGATAAACATTTGCTGAAGTCAGATTATTATAACCTTGAACTTTGATTGTTCTCTTTGTTTTTTTTTTTGTTTTTGGTACTGGGGATTGAACTCGGGACCTTGCGCTTGTGAGGCAGGCGCTGGAACCACTGAGCTAAACCCCCGGCCCTGATTGTTCTCTTTTCCATAATCATTTGAGTGATCATTGGAAAAGTCCAAAGATTTTAGGAAATGCTGTTTTGAAAGGAAAACCTTGAGCTGGGAAGTTAGCTCAGTGGCACCACGCCTGCCTCACAAGCACAAGGTTCTGAGTTTGATCCCCAGTACTGGAAAAAAAAGAAAAATGAAAGGAAAACCTTAATTACACAGTGCTTTAGGAATCTCTGATCCTGCAGGCACAAATTTCTAATTTGTAGTGTAGGCGAGATAAGTTCCAGGAAGACACTGCTGTGACACAAAAACATTGTATCACTTCACCTGGAAAGTCAGTCTCTACCAAGTTCTGTTGCAGGTTTTCAACTGCTGAGCCCTGTTCTAGAGTTCAGTTCTCTTATTTTTATAAACCCTAGTTCATATCTTCAATGCTATTGGAAGAAGTCAAATTGCTGAGCGGCATATATTTTACAGGGTGATGTTCCTCTTCTGATATTTGATAAATTAGGTTGTAGAAATTAGATTCATCAAATGTATCTCTTTTTTTTGGTACTGGGGATTGAACTAAGGACCTTGCACTTGAAAGGCAGGCGCGGTGCCACTGAGCTAAATCCCCGGCCCCATCAAATGTATCATGATGTGCAAACACCTTAAAGTAGAATAGCATTCCTTTTGGGTGTTAACCTTTTTTCCTTCGGCATTAACTTTGTAAAAATTGACTCTGAGACATAAATATCTCTAGCCAGATGCCTTGTTAGTTTTCCTAAGCACAATAGCTAATATAGAAAATTTTACATATATAAAACATATACACACATCTATGTAATTTTCTCTTTTTTTTGAGGGGGTGGTGGGATTGAATCCAAGGCTTTCTTGATATTCTTAAAATCCTGTAGTTTTTTTTTTTTTGATACAGGGTCTTGCTCTGTAATTCAGGCTCTCCTTGAGCTCACTGTGTAGCTCAGGCTGGCCTTGAACTCGTGGCAATCCTCTTGCCTCAGTTTCCCGAGTGCTGAGATTACAGACATGCACCACCATGCTCAGCTCTGTAATTCTTTTTAATATGAAAAAGGACATTAGTTACTTCTGTTTTATATTCTGAGCTCTTGGGCAGTTGGGATGAATTCAGGTTACATTTCTTTTTTTGTCCTTTTTAAATTAATATTTTAAATTCTAAAAATTTATAAGAGTGTTATAGCAGCAATAGTAAAAAAGATTTTGATAAATACAAAATAATCTGAAGTTGAGGGTCGTAGTGTACACTAATCCCAGTGCTCAGGAGGCTGAGGCAGGATGATGCCTTTGTGTTCAAGGCCAGCCTGAGGTACATAGTTCCTGGCTCAAACAAACAGAAAAAGAAAAAGAGCTATAATCTTAGCACCCTAACTTAAACAGCATTTTTGTTTTTGTATATGTTCTTCAAGATTTTTTTTTTTTGTACCGGGGATTGAATTTGGGATCTTGCACTTGCGAGGCAG
Source organism: Heterocephalus glaber (assembly GCF_000247695.1). The sequence goes on from NW_004624804.1 coordinate 10,298,443, forward strand.
GCGGCGGAACCACTGAGCTAAATCCCCAGCCCTCAAGATTCTTTTTTAAAAGGATTTTAAAAATTATTTGGGTCTTTAAAAAATATTTGAGCTCTTCTTTCTTTTTGATGGCAGGGCTTAGAGTGAGTAACTACTCTCTTTTCTTTTCTAGTCTGCGAAACTTGTATCTGTTTTAAGGAAGGCACTGGAGGTTACAAAGTAAGTATGAAGCCTTTTCCCTGAGGCTTGTTATTGTCTGCTTAGCCATGCTCAACTTCTAAGCCCCATTTGAAGCAGTAGGAAAAAGTGGGCATGTTTTTTTTTTTTTCCAACTTCCATTTCTGTGAAGAGGCTTGATTCTCTTGCTGTAGTTTTTTCTGTGCACCCTCCTGAGGGTAGGCTTTCCCTTGACACTGTACTAAATTTAACTTTTAAAATTATTTTTTTTTGGTGGCACTGAGGGTTGAGCTACATCCCCAGCCCTTTTTAATTTAATTTATATATATATATATATATATATATATATTTTTTGGTGGTACCAGGGATTGAACTCAGGACCTTGCACTTGCTAGGCAGGCGCAGTGCTACTGAGCTAAATCCCTGGCCCTTTAATTTTAATTTTGAGACAGAGTCAAAGTTGCTAAATTGCCCAGGCTGCACTCCAAACTTATGATTATCCTGCCTCAGCCTCCCAGAGTGCTGGGATTACAGGAGTGTGCCACTCTGCCTGGCTAACTTTCTTTTCTCCCCCCTGGCAGAGCAAGTCACGTGACCCCAGAGCCAGAAGATAGTTGGATCCCTTTACTCATTAATGCTGTTGATCATTGCATGAACAGAATTAAGGAGCTCACGCAGAGTGAAATTGAATTATGAGTTTTCAGATTCATTCATATTCCCCTGTCTTCCTTTCTCACTGTCGCATCCAGGCTCTGATTCTGCTTTTAAAGATGGACCTAGCATACTTGCTAAGTGAAAAGAGAGTGCCTGTCTGTATTTAGCAAGAGGCTCTACTTCAGAAACTGTTGGTTAGGCCAGGTTGGCAATTATTTATAAACCATGTGAGTGTGATAAATTTTTCTCTGCTAGATATAAAAGATCATTGCATGAGTTTCTGTTTCTGAATTGCCTCAGATTCCTAAGGAAGTTACCCTGTTTCTTATTCTATTTCATATATTGTTTTATTGTTAAAGATGTTGATGGTCTCAATAAAATGTTAACCAGCTGCTAGCAATTCAGTGATTACCCTTTCATTTGGGTTTGTAGATCTCAGGATCTGATTATGATCAGACATGTATTTAGAACAAAAATACTGGACTTTAATTTTTTCAGAGATAACCACAAGCCCCTCTTACTACTTTACCATGTTATATAATATTATTTTCATCCGTAGGTCCTTCTGAATATTGTCTCAGGCTGTTCATTGCCTCTAACATATATTGGTGTTGCACTCATTTTATTAGGTTTGCCCATTTTATTGAACAGATTTGTTTTCCTTATAGCTACCTGAATTGTTCTCTGTTATATATTTACATGTATCCCCAAATGTAAAATTCCACATTTTACTAAATCAAAAAAAAAAAAATGTATAAAAGAGCTATATAATTTTAAGGGCCTTCTTGTTATATATTTTTGCAAAATCATCACCATTTAATTACATTCTTGTATCCATTGCATGTTGATCGCATGTTGGAGAGCAGGGTGCATCTCTAGCAGTGTAGACTGTGCTCACAGACTGGGGCTGTACGCACTGCAGGCCGTCTCCACCCTGCTGACAGCAGGCCTCTTCGCAGGTGCAAGACACCACACTTGTCCTTCTGATTGCTTTAGGCATAGTCCGAACAGAGTCATTCTTTTGAGTGACAAGTGTATACTTAGCTAATATCATCCCACTTTATCAGAAATAGACGAATGATCTAAAAATTGTATCTGGCCTTATCTGTTCCAATAGTTAAGGAGCAAGAAAATGGTTGAAAACCCCTGAACCTGAAAAGTCTGTACTCTGACAAGGTACTCAGAAACTCTGTATGTACTTTGAAAGGTTATTGAGTACCTTTTCAAAAGCTTTTGTTGTCCAAGCCTTATAGCTGCTATTCTAAGACAGCTAGTCTAGTGGCTGAGCTGACAGAAAGGAGCATCATTATCTGGATTTCTGGGGATCTAGCTTTATTGTTGGTAACTCAGCCTAGAGACTCATTTTTCCTATAAGCAAGGTTTCCTTCCCCAGCATGTGTTTGGTTTTATGTTGTAGTTTCAAGAGTTAGTTTCAAGATTGTGGTTTCAAGAGTGATGATGGAGCTGGAAGTTTAAGCTGAAAGTTCAGGGACTACCACAGTGACACTTTTGTGGCCAGTTAGGTTCTGGAACATGTCGCAGTCCATTTCCACAGTGAGTCTGTGTTGCCCCAGCTGTGCTGGTGTGAACTGGAACCAGGTATGCAAGGTTTCTCCAGGCCATACTGGACTTAATCTGCAGTAAAGGGAAAAGCATGTGCTAATTCTGCCTGGGGTTCATTGCTCTGCTGGTCCCAGTGACTCAGACCCTTGCTCGAAGAGGTGAAGCATGAGGAAGGAAGCATCTAAAGTATACTGCTGTTAAGACAGGTGGTTACAGGGCTGGGAATTTAGCTCAGTGGTTCTGCTGCCTGTCTCGCAAGCGCTAGGTCCCGAGATTGATCCCAGTACAAAAAAAAAAAAAAAAAAAAAAGGTGGTTACAAGGGGATAGAACACAGGAACCTCCTATGCTGAGCAGCTTTGTACATGGTTCAAACCAGAAGCATCCCGAGGGCTGAATCTGCTGTTTCTTTTATGATATGTGGTTCAGCCCGGTCCAGTTCTTGGTAACAGCAGTGTGGATTCCCTCACTCATTGCTCTGCCTCTGAGAGGCAGGCAGTGTGTCAGGAGATGGGACTTGGAGCCTTGTCAACCTCCTGATCGCCACTAGACCTCCTTTTGGTGTTGGAGGGAGTGGTGCGGATTTCCTTTCAGGAGCTTTGCCCCACAATTGACCTAGGAGGCCACACAGGTCTGGTTAAATGTTAGCAGTTCTCTTGCTGGCAAGAGTGACTCCTGGGGTATGAGACAGAGGCAGTGGCTCAGTATCCCAGCCATCTGCCAGGGGCCTCGGGGAAGGAAAGAGTAGGCATCTTGGAATTCAAGCGGGGATGCAGTGGACACCAAGAGAATATTTACAATATTTAGAACCAGCAAGAGACTAATTACCTAGAATGCGTGGGAACTCCTACACAGCAACAAGAAAAATGGCAAGAATATCAAAACAACAATGGGCAAAGATAAGAATAGACTACTGATGGGAGGAAATGGAAAAGGCTAGCAAATATATAAAAAGTGGCAAAGTAGAACATCAATAAGATATTTTTTTCTATTAAACTAGGAATAGAAATCTGGGTATTGTCAGGAATGGAAGACAGATAGGAATATAGAAACTCATGCATTTCATTCCTGGGCAGATATACCACCATCCCACCAAAGGTTTAAGAAGGTATATAAGGGGGTCATATATGAGGCTGTGGGTTCATGAGGCCGTGGGTCATGCTTGTGCTGTCAGAGCTCACTGGAGGGGTGTGGGGTGTATGGGGGTGCAGGCTGCGGAGCACTGCATAGGGCATGGTATGGGGTGGGTAGGGTGGGTATGGTAAGGTATGGTATGGGTGCTGTACTGTGTAGCAGAAGCAGTGAACTCAACATGTGCACGAGACTTAACAGTTCTGAGTGAAAAGAAACATAGAACATTATTTGTTTAAACACAGGCTTAAGAAACAACAGTATAGGGGCTGGGTAGGTAGCTCAGTGGCACTGCGCCTGCCTGGCAAGTAGTTCCATCCCCAGTTCCCCCCTCCCCCCGCCCCAAACTACACATAGTACACACGCTAATGAGAAGATACACATACTGATAAGAGGATATGAAGAGTGGTGTGGGAATGGGTGCACAGAATGGGAATAAAAGAATAAGCAAAATTATGTATTGTGACTAGTAGAGGGCAACTCTGCTCACACTGAGAAGAAGAAGCCTGTCCCCCTGTGGTCTCTGGAACATCTTTCTGGAATCTACCGGCAATGCTCTGCCTCTCCCGGTATGACCAGGACAGTAACTGGGGTGAGGTGGGAGACCGAGGGGCTCCCTTGGCCCCTCTCCCCCATGCCCCTGTGGACTTGATGGTCCCAGGATGAGAGAGGCATTTGGTAACCCTTAGGCGTTCACTCAACTCCCAGGGGCATTTCCGGGTGTGCTCCATGGGCGTGGCAGGAAGATGTTTTGGGGTGAAGGCATCAGTTGTAGCCCTGCCCCCTGCCCAGTTGTCACGTGTCAGTGGGGTGAGAAACTTGCAGTCCCTTACCTGTATCTCCTCTCTCGGTGAATGAGCCCCTTTCCAAAGATGGAGACCTCACAGTCCTTCATGGGGGAACCCAGGGAGTTATGGATCCTAACTGAGGCCCTGAGAGGTCGATGTTGCTTTGCCACTTCTGGCATCTGTGGGAAGGACCAACACATGGAGTGAAGCCAAGGGCACAGAGCTGCAGTTACACCTTGCCTTGACCTTCACCCCCTTGCCTCCTCAGTTTCTCCACTCATCTGCACCTTCCTGACCCAAGCTACACAGCTGCCTTCTTCCCCTGCTCTCTGATCCTCCTGTGTTCCCTCTCACCCTTGAACAGCACTGATGATCTGTGATGGTGCCTCTCCTGTGGTTTGAAACTTGCAGGGCTTCCCATTGCCTTTTGGGGTTCAGCTCAGGTTGCGTTTGAGTCCTCCACTATCTGCCCCCTGCCCACCTCTCCAGCCCCTGGGCTTTGCTTGACTAAACATCCCACCCACATCAGGGACCTTCCCATCCCCAGCACACCCCTCGGCTCCTTTTCTTCGCTTCTCTACCTGTCTGCTTCTGCCTTTAGTGGTCCCTCCCTAACTTGTGTACTGAAAGCATATCTATTTTCCAAGGCCAAGCATAAAAGTTACCTCCTTCATGAAACTCCACAAACCAGCAGCTGGAATTAATCTCCTTTATTTCAAAGAGACATATCTTATATCAGAGAGACTTTGTATCTCTGTTAAATCCTCACACACAATATCAAGTGCCATGTCTCTCTTACTATAACCTCCTTGAAGGCAAGGAGCAGATCTTATTCATGTTGGCCACAGTAGTCTTGTGGAACAAGAGCTGGACTAAGACAAGCTTCTAGACCTTCCTGCTTTTACAATCTTGGGCATATTGCTCTCTAGGACTCAGATTTCCTCATCTGACTTATGGAAATGGCTCCTTATGGGGATTTTGTTGATTTCTCTTTAAATTTATTGGGGATGGAACCCAGGGCTTCCTTTGAATGCCAGGCAAGTGCTCCACCACTGAGCCATAGGTCTTGTATTGAAATAAAGGAGGTGAAAATACTTCAGCATATGTATAAAATGCTAATAAACAGAAGCTGTGATTTTTTTATCCCTATAAATCTGGAAAAAGCAACTGGGAAGGCCCCAATTTTAAAAAACTTAACCGACTAAGACGTTCAAAGATTCAAACCATAATTGTATATGTAAGAACACATCTCTTGGGCCGGGGATTTAGCTCAGTGGTTCCACCACCTGTCTTGAAAGTGGAAGGTCCCGAGTTAGATCCCCAGTACCAAAAAAAGAGAACACATATCTTTAAGGAGAAGGAACTCTTAAGCCTAGCTGTCTGGTAACTGCCACATGGTCATCTGCCCCAAAGCTTGAGCTCAGGTTCCTTCTGAAGTGGGGACCTGAGCAGAAGCAGTGAAAGCAATTCAGGGAAGATCTGGTGCCTACCTCAACGGCAAGGCCTGGTCTCCCAATGGCGATATCCTCCTGAGCAAAGCAGCTCAGGCTGGAGGCAGAGTGCGTGGCCACTGAGGTGAGTCTGAGGCAGCTGTTCTCAGGCAGGTTTTTCTCAAAAGAGGAGAAGGACAGGCTGGTGGTTATTTTCTTAACTGAAACACACAATAGGTAGAGTTGGTGCAGAGCAGTATGAGCCCCAGAAAACAACCCATAGCTCCACACTGGATGTAAAAGACTCAGAGTCTCACTGAAGCCTGAAAGGTGCCTCATTCCCCACAGCAACTGTAAACTTTGTAACTGCTCAGGACCCCACCCCACCTGATCTCCACCTCCACTGTCACTCTCAGCAGACCACAGTCCTGTGAGCTAGGATGGGGGCGCTCTTTGGGCCTCAGTTCCTTGTCTAGTAACAGGTGTGGTTTGTGTTCAGTGAGACACCGGAAAGGAAGTGCCTCTGTCAGCCCGCTTCATAGTCACTGCTGAATTCACTCCTGTAGTTCCTTCCCATTCACCGCTGCTGCTGCTCTTTAGCAGAGAAAAAGCCACCAAATACGAGTGAAACTCAGGCTCCCATTCCCGACTTGCAGACACAGACATCCACCTGGGTTGCCACTTGCCCCATGGAGACTCACCCCGTGCTTTTTGTGTTTTGTTTTGTTTTCTCGTTTTAGAAGTAGGGTCTCCCTTAAACTCACTATGAGCCTTGATCTCACAGCGATCCTCCTACCTCAGGCTCCTGAGTGCTGGGATTACGGGCGTGCACCACCATGCCATTCCTTGTCTCAGTGCACAGCTACCTCTATAACCTGAGATTAACCCCTCTGAGCCTCGGTCTCCTCATCTGGAAAGAGGGAATAGTAATGGTTCTTTTTTTTTTTTGGTATGGGGACCGAACTCGGGTCCTTGTGCTTGCACAGCAGGCAGCAAAACCACTGAGCTAAATCCCCGGCCCTAGTAATGGTTCTTAACTCGTGAGGTTGTTGTGGAGAGTTAGCTAAATCATGCCTATAATGCACTTGGCACTATTTTTGGCAAATAGTGCTCAGTAAACTTAAACTGTAATCATTCCTTTGTCTCTTATTTTCCTACGAATAGTACCATTACAATCTGTCTCTTTTGAGCCTCAGTCTTTCCCTCTGTGCTATTTTCCTCAGCATGAATCTCAATTCAGCTCTCTCACCTTAAAAAAAAAAAAAAAAAAAAAACCCACCACCACCACCCTCCTACACAGTGTCCTTGGCTGGCCACAACCCCGACCTGTCCTTTCCCATTGTGCCTCCAGGAAGGACTGCTTGCCCCGCCTCCCGGATTCCATCACCCCTTACCACTATGTCTCAGCCAGACTGCTCTCCCAATGGATGCATCTCAGCCCTGACCTCTCCGCTGACCTTGCTGGATATCCTCTCTCCTCTTAGACTTCTTAGTCTTCCTTATGCTCTCCCTTCAAGACCCAGCATGGTGCAAGTTACCTGGGAGCAGCCTGAACCTGCCCAGGGAGATTGTGTCCTGCCCTTGTACTCTGTTCAGCTCCTCTGATGCCTCCTCACTGCAGTCACGGGTGTTTACTGATCTGCCTGCAGCTGGGATTGTGGGGGATTTTCCCCTGTGTCAGCCCCAGTAATATGTATTAAATGACTGAATGAGAGACAATGAGCACCAAGGTCTAAGAGCCTTCTGTGGAGACCTGTGGGCAGTGCTCAGGGTGCAGCCAGGTGTGTGGGGTGTCCAGGGGCTGGGGTGGGGCAGAGAGAATTACCCTGGTTGGCACTGATCCTGAAGGACAGCTTCTTCCTCCAGAGGTCAGTGGCAAGAACTCCATTGTAGTACACTGCCTGGGCGCCAGTCACCAGCTGCACCACCTTCTCCTGGTCACCAGGGTTATTCAGGGTTACTGAGAGCTGGGCGTCCTCTCCCAGGGGGAGGAAGCTGGGCACTTCCAAGAATAGGTACAGTGGATCATCCAGTTCACAACTAGGGGGATAGATGCTGCTGTGTTTCTTGTACCTCAGACTCTCTTTCCGGACTCTCTCTAGTACCTCTCTCTCTTGAAGAGATCCTGGATAATAGAAGAGACAAAGCAGGCCTCTAAACCAGCAGGTATAGACTCTTCTATTAAGAGCCCAGGATTAAAATGAAGAGAGGGGAGGGAGCGGGGAAGAAGAACCAAGATATATCATGTACAGGTACAAAGTCCCTATGATGAATATTATCGTTATGTATATCTAAAGTGTACCGTGAAATTCATTTTAAATATTTTTTAAAAATTAAAGTTGAAAGCCTTAAAAAAAAAGTTTTGCCAACTTCTCAGATGCCAAAGACACAAAAACTTTGAAATCTCCAAAGCCATACTTGAGCCCCGCAAAGCCTGTTAGGCAGACCCCCTCCCACAGAAAGAGTGCTACCAAGCTACTTAAGGACCAAGCTCTTCAAGTATCATGAATAGGGAGAGCAGGCTTTGCAATAAGTCAATGCCATCTTTGAGGACAGTTTTATATGGAATTAAATCTTCCTGTGAAGGAATTTGGACTTGCTTTGAGGGCAGTGGAGGCCATGGAATATCCTGGTGTGAATGTGTATAGGTTAGCAAAGTGACATTTGTGTTATTCTGGGAACTGAAAACTGGAAAGAGACAAGGCCGGGGGTTCAGTTGCTGTCCTGTAGACCAGAAGGTGATGAGGCCCCGGATTAGTTCTAGGCAATGGGAAAGGGCTCAGGAGACAGAGGGAGAGCAGATTGTGGTGGTGAAGGGGAAGACTCCAGGGTATAGAAGTCTTCTGGTTTGGACAAATAGGTGAAGAGCAGTGCCATTGACTAAATGGAAGAAGAGCTAGGGGCTGCTGGAGAACAGAGGGAGGGGCAGCACCCAAGTCTTCCGGGAGCTGGGCTTGGTGTCGAGTGCACTATTTTATTGCAGTGGTTCTTGACTGGGAGCAATTTTGCCCCCTCCCCCAGGACATTTGGAAATGTCTGAAGACACTCTAGGTTGTCACAACTGGGGAGTGTAGGGGACGGTGGTGTCTCACGGATAGAAGCCAACCGTGCTAAATCTCCTAGGATGCTCAGCCCTCTACAACAAAGAAATATCTGGTCCAAAACATCAGTAGTGTTGCTGGGGCTTGGGAAGCCATGTTTATGTGGTGGAAAAGGCCTGGAACTCTTCCCAGCCTGCATCTGTCTGACCCATCCCTTCCCATCTGCGGTTCCAGGTACAGAGAATCCTGGGCCCCTCCTGGCCCAGACCTGCAGGATACTTGTAGTTCTGAGTGATGTCCTCACAGCGGTCACTGCCCACAACCTTGGTGCTGATGTTGTTGCCAGCATACTTGGTGTTGAAGTTGGTCAACTCCAGTTTCCCATCCTCGCAGCACTTCCAGACCACACATGAGGCATTTACCGAGGCGAAAAGGTCTGACACGGCAGGCATCAGCTCCAGTGCCCCCTCCTTGACTGCTCTGACTGGGACCAGATCACAGGCTCCCAGGACTGAGGGGAGAGGGGGTGATGAGCAAAGGCCCCCTCCAGACCTCAGCCTGTCCTGGGGCAGGGCACATCTGACCCACTCTCCTGTGTCTCCCCTTCACCAGGGTCAAGGTCAGAGCTGGACCCTGGGAGGGTCTCTGACAGGTGGGCACAGCGGAGGTGAAACTCCTAACTCCTGGCCTATGGCAGAAGCCCTCTCAGAAATGGCCCAGGAAGGACCTAGAGTAACACATGGCACACAGGAGTTCCCAAGCCGGCTGCACTACGGAGAAGACAGCAGTCGGTCACCTTTCTTGAGCACTCGCCGTGGGCCAGGCTCTGTGAAAGTCCTGAGGAAGAGCCAGGCTTCCGTGGCTGCTGAAGCGCCCTCCTCTGGCCCCAGCTTGAGTTCGTCTCCGTCCGCACCCACAAGGTTTCAGTCCCACCTTGCAAGCCCCTGTCTGGCACATCCCCAGACCAGCTCCAGAGCCTCTGCCCTCCAGCAGGAGGCGCCTCCTTTGGCTGGCCATCCTTCCCTCTGCTTCTCCTGCATGAGCGCTATGGAGCCCTTGGGCCCTACTGCTCCTTTCCCTCCTCCCTCAGGGATCCACAGCGCTTTTGCTCTGTCAGCACTGGGCGGTTCCGGCCGCACCCACAGCTCTTACCTCCATCTGCACTCAGAGACTTGGGGTGCAGAATCTGCCATCCGTCAAACCCCTGGCACAAATCAGGCCTGGTCATCCAGCACTCTGTGGAAGTCTGGAAGATCCTGAAGGTAGCAAAGGCAAAAGTTCAAGTGGAAAACAAGGAGTGTAGAGGTTTTTGAGAGGTACAACCTAGCAGAGCTGCTTTCCCAGAGATAGGAGGACACTGTGTGAAAGTGTCTGTTACCCTCCAGGAGGAGGTGTGCACACCACCACTGACCCCCAAGAGTCCTGAAGGCCCAGCCTTAGGGCTAGGGGTACTGGGCTGTTTAGCTCCATGGGTCTGTGCCACACAGATGGGAGCCCCTCCTGACTGGAGACCGTCTCCTTTGGGCTTCTCACCAAATGCGGCCTCTCTGGCCTTCTCCAACCTGCAGCCCCTCTTCATTGTAGTACTCATCCACCAGCAGGCCCCCACCAGTGTCCTGGGCTGAGCTGAATGTGGTGACCACTCGAGCGGGGATTCCCAGACTTCTCAGCACTACGTGGAAGAGGTGCAGAGCGTTGGAGCAGAGAGGCAGGGTGCAGGGAACAGGGGTGAGGGCTGCTGTGTAAGGCCATGGTTTTCAGGTGGCTCCTCTGGACAGGCTGTCTTAAATGTGAGGTGACGGTGTAGGAGAGGGGATACAAGCACCAGGAAAGTAGAACTGACACCCCAGAACAGAACATAGAGAGGATGACACGAGTTACCCCACGTGCAAGGATAGAGCAGGGGGAATCTGGCCTGAGACCATGAATTTGGACTGAGTGCTGGGGGCTTTCTCTGCCAGGACAGGGCAGGGGAATGTTTTGGGGAGGGAGTGTGGGAACAGAACCTCCAAATAGGCCCAGCTTTGCTGAGGGAAGAAGGAGGAAAAGTTCCTGGGGAGGAGGGGTGGGAACAAGGATCTGGCTTCTTAGGCGGGGGGCGTCTGAACCAGCTCTGGACATGACAAAGTGGGGAGGCAGTGCCTACTCTGGGGGCTGTCCCACGTGGGCAGGCAGGGCAGCCTCTCTGGAGCAGCCCAGGTGACTTCCCTGTCATCATCTGCTCTGTACCTGTGCAGGCAACGGCAGCCAGCACCCAGGCCTGGCCCTCGTACACAGGTCGCCCTTGGCCAGTGAGCCACTGCCGAAGGATGGGCGCGCTCCCCCGGCGCTTGTTCAGCAGGGCCCGCTCCTGGGTGTCCTGGGTCTGCGGGGTGGGCAGGACCTTCTTCTTCTTGAGAGTGTGCAGCTGTTGGGAAATATATGGATGGCAGTGTGACATCAGGCAGGCTCCAGGATGAGGGAGGGGTGTTCTGAGGAAAGCCAGACCAGTTTTCATCCGTGTCTGGCTCTTTTCTCCAGTCCTCATACCTCTTGACTTTTCTTGCCCCTGTAGACAGCATTGCTTATCCTCTCCTGTCCCTCACTTCTCCAGAGGAGGGAATCAGTTGTGATTACAGGGCTTCCAGGGGCATGGAGGGTGGACACGTCTGTAGAGGGCTCTTGTCCCTCTCTCCCTCCTGCCTGCCTGGCACTCACCAAGGCGCCCAGTACCCGGGCCACGTGTGCAGGCTGGCTCCACTCCTCCACCTGCTTGTCTACACCCAGCAAGTCCAGGCTGAGGTCCATGACATCACTTTCGAACTGTAAGGATGGCACAGGCCAAGGCGGAACGTTTCAGGTCAGGCACTCATGCCAAGGACAGTTCCAGAATTCAATCCTCCCTGCTTTGCTGCCCCTGTGGGAGTTCTGGCTGCTGCCCCGCACCCCCACCCATGCTCGGCATGAGTCCCGCACCTGTTCTGTGGTGTGACTCTCCTGACAGGGCAGGGTTCCCAGCACTGCTGCCCGCCCTCCCTCCCTCCGTCCCTCCTTCCTTCCCCCGCTTTTTTGTACTGAGGATTGAACCCAAGGCCTTTGAACTGAGGTACATCCTCGGCCCTTTTTTATTCTTTTTTCTTAATTTCGAGATGGTGTCTCACGAAGTCACTGAGGCGCCCAGGCTGAGCTCAAACTTGCAGAACCGCCTGGGCCTCCCCAGTGTTGGAGCTACAGGCATGTGCCACCACACTCGGGTTCATTTCATTTAGGGTTCCCTTCATTTCTACGCCATGAGCTCCTAAATGGTACAGGGGATCCAAAGGCAGCTCCTGCTCTGGAGGAGCCCTCAGCCTAAGACTGGGGACAGACCCGTGGCCCTCAGATTACAGGGCTCTAGTGGAGAGACCAGTGAAGGGGAGAGAGTTCAGTGGAGAAAACTCCTCTGTCTTTGGGGGCCAGAGGAAGCTTTCAGAAGGCCTTAAGCGACGTAGCCTAGGGGTCAAAGAGGGAAGCTATTCCAGGCAGAGGGAACACTCAGCCGGAATGCTCAAGAGCCAGCGTATGGGGCAGTTTCTGAGGAAAGCAAAGCAGTGGCCTGACTGGAAAGGCCTTGGGCACACATAAGAGGGCTTGGTCTTTGTCCTGTCAGTAGAGGACTTAGACGCTAGAGCTGCACGGCTTTCAGGAGAGCGACTGGTGCTGTGCAGTGCAGAGGAAAGGGAGGTGCCGCAGGGCTAACAGGGGCCAAAGAAACGGCCTCCTGACCAGGGGCATTTGGACCAGCCAGCTCTGTCTGCCTGAAGTCATAAGATAGCCACTGTCTCCCTCTGTCCCTAGAGGTCCTTAGTACCTGGCCAAAGTCCCAGGGCTCTTCCTGGATGCAGTCAGCTGTGCCCAAGAAGATGAGGCCATTTTGGTCCAACAAGTACTCCCTGCGCTGAGCCTCATTCCGCAGAAACACGGCATCCTCTAGCAAGAAGCAGGAGAGGTCAGGGCTGAGGCCTGCCAAGCCCACCCTCCGGTCCAGGTCCAGCTTGGCTTCAGGACTCCCCATACACTCTGGGCCCAATGCAGACTGAGAAGGAAGTCGCTCTTTTCCTGCCCCCTCCCCATGCATCCTAGAGTCCCTGGGTCAGTGGCTGTAGCCTTTAAGGTCAGCCAGGCAGATAGAAGAAGCCAACCCAAAAAAGCCTAGTGGCTCCCAGAAGATAGTTGCATCCAGAACACTGTTGTCCCAAGAGAAATGGGTAGCAGCCCGAGAGCTTCCCAGTGCCCGGTTACATCTTTCCCTCAAGTTCCATTTGTGACCAAAAAAAAAAAAGTGTTTCAGAAGTAAAATTGGTGGGCCTGGAATTTAGCTCAGTGGCACCACGCCTGCCTTCTCCCAAAAGCAAGGTCCTGAGTTCAATCCCGATACTGGAAAAAAAAAAAAAAGTAAAATCAGTAAAGGGTAGGTTAACTGGAGTCACCAGCAGTCGGGAGCGCTGGGCAAGACAGGAGGAAAAGGAGTGGGGTGGAGAAAGAAGTCCAGGCTTTGGACCTCTCCCCTGAGAATGGGGATCCACTGGGCCTTGAATGCCCAAGATCTCGTCCCAGGGCTCCCCTGCTTCCTCATCCAAAGGTTAGCCTGGGTGTGAAGAGGAGGTAGGGCGGTTTCTAAGGAGGCCGTCACCCACCCTGGGAAGCTGGGAGCAGGGTGGAGACCGGCCTGCTTGCTGTCCTGTCCCTAGGACCTGGTGGCAGGTGGGATGGAGGTGGGAAACAGGTTCCCAGGAATATTAAAGGTATTTCCAGACCATCGAGAGGAGCTACTGGGCTCCAGCCCTCTAGGGGCCTCCAGGCATCCAGCGGGGATGAGAGTGCTCAGGACAACAGAAAAGATAGAATATTAAAAGCCAGGAAGCCCTGAAAAATCTGGGGTCTAACAGCAGAGAATCATAAGCCCAAGAACCCTCCAGTACCTGCCTGTCCGCCCTGAGTCCTCTCTATGAAGCCCACTAGGCATCCATCCTTGGAAACCACTTCCCAGGGTGTTTGGCCCCAGGCTCTGTGGGGGTTCAGGAAGAGCACAGGCAGCATCACTGCCTCTTCTTTGCCTCCCTTTCCCCTTTATAAAGTTCCCAGCCTGTGAACAGGGCTCTGACTTATCACATGACAAAAAATGTCCTTTTGAATCTAGCAGAGCCCCACCTCCAAGTATGCTGGCGGACTCTCTGCACCTCTCCCAGTCACCTCCCAGAGGAGCAGAGCCAAGGGCTCACTTTGCTCAGACAGATTAACACCCCTCAACATCGAAGGCTTCTCCAGGGAGCCCCCCAAACACTGAGCGTGAAGGCAGGACTCTGGTCACTGGGGTCAAGATGTAGATTCCCCTGAAGCCAGCACTGTCCTTGAACTCTGCGGTGTCTTGGCTGTCAGCACCCCGCTCTGGATGTAGACACCAGGTTGGTCATCTAGGAGTTCACCGAAGTCTCGGCCTTGGTGGAAAGTGGCTGGAGCACCTTGTCCGTCTGTGCAGAGCCATGCCCAGAAGGGCCCTGGATGGCATTTGACCGCATGGGTCAAGGGCTTCCTGGGTGATACAAGGTCCCACTACTGCTCCTTTCCCTACCCCTCTGGAACAAGAAAGAAGGCCCTGAGATGAGGGTAGGCAGGGCCACCTAGGGAGGGCTTGGGGATTGGAGGACCCCACCCTGGACAAGAGAAGAAGGAGGAGGAGGAGGGGGAGGAGGGGGAGGAGGGGGGAGGAAGAGGGCCGTGGGCTTCAGGTACTGAAGAGAAAGACAGAGACTAGAGCTCAGGCCTGGGGCTGCAGGAAACGGAGCAGACTCTGCCCTGGGTTTCCTGGCTCCCAGCTCTGCGCAGCGAGCAGCCCCATTCAGGCAGTGAGACTCTTGCAAGGCAAAGGGCTGAGCAGCATGGAGCTGCTTTCCATTCTCCCAGGTGAGCCGTCAGGGAGCTCACAGGATCAAGGTGGGTGTGGCAGATTTAAAAAGGAGAGACAGAATACAATCAGGAGACTATGAAGGAATCCTCAGAGCACAATGCCTCATTGGGTCCTACTTCGGGCAGGTTAATCATGTCTACATGGAATGGCCCCAGCCGCAGTCTGAGCTGCATCCTGCCTGAGGTGGCCATGAATTAGGTGACAGAAGGTCCCGTGACCCCAGGGAGCCCACCCATAGCTGGCTGAGTTAGACAGGGGAGTGTGGGGTAAAGACCCTGTGATCTGCCTTAAGAACAGAACACACAGTAGGAGGGACAAAAACGGCAGAACCAGGCACATTTAGTGCAAAGCTGATGGAGCTGAAGCTTGGAGTCACTAACTAAGATGGACGATTCAACAAGCCCGCCTTGTGGTGGGCCTGAGCAATTGAAAACCTTTATTTCTTAATTACCCTTTAAATTATATATGCTTCTGGGCCCAAGGAAACCCAAGTGCATCCTTGGGACAAACTGAGAAAGACCAGAGAGGGAAAGAAAAGCCTGTCCCTCAGGCCACCTCATTTTTGCTCTTTCCAGTTCTTGCCCCTGTACTGTTGCCATCAAGGGTAGCTTTCCAGGCCATCACAGTGAGTCTCAATTTCTGTGACCAAAATAGGACCACAGTTTGGCGGTAAAACAAGTCTTCTCTTTCAGTGGGAAGCCCTTGGGTGCTTCTGCCAGGGGTGACACTAGGTCAGGACCTTAGGTCTAAGGAGGCACCGGTGGGAACCGAATGCTGATGCTGACCTCGAAGAGGCTGCTCACGGGGAACCCCAGCTCCAGCACAACCAAGACCGGCCTCGGTCCAAACTCACCTCTGTTCCAGGGGTTAAAGAGCAGTGTGAACTGGCCCAAGAGGTGTTGACTCTGGCCTGAGATCTGTAGCAGGAGCAAGTAGTGGCCAATGACAGCACCCACTGGTGCGGTCACAGAGACGGTCCAGAAGCTGGCATCGCTCTCCTCCACTTCTGCCCTCCACCGCTTTGGATCCCCCAGAGCGGAAACTGGGAATGTGGCTTGGGTCCCGCTGGCCTTGGACGGCTGCAACCCTGCAATCATGCAGTGTTGAGTCCCTCATTAGGACTCGGTGATCACAGCTCAGAGTAACAAAGGGAGTCTTATCAAAATGGAGAAGGTGAAAGCTAGTCTTGGAGAACTGTAAAGGGGGATACGAGAGCACAAGTTCTCAGTGCTTGTGGACCTACATTATGAGAGCTTCATAGTCTACAAATTGGGAAAATAATAGTGCAGCTGTCCCTCCACATCCACGGAAGATGGGCTCCAGCACCCCACAGACACCCAAATCCCAGGATGCTCAACTCGCTTGTAGAAATTGGCACACTATTGCATGTAGCTTAGGTACATTCTTCCTTATACTTTAAATTATCTCTAGATTACTTTTTCCTTTTAATTTGTATGTGTTTGCAGTGCGCAGTGATTCCATTCTTCATGGGGAATTGGTGCAGGTATACAACACGTCTTGATTCTTTTTACTTCTCCTTCCCCCCATTCCCTTCCCTCCCTCCATCTCTTGGTTCTAAATTATTTGAATACTTTAAAAAATGTGAATGCTATGTAAATAGTCATTAGCCAGTACTGTTTACAGAATAATAACAAGAAAAAAGTCTCTGTGTTCAGTACAGATGTGATTTATTTTCCAGAGAATTCCCATCTGTGGCTGGTCTGCTCCAGGGATGTGGCCGGCCACTCTTGCTCCATAGGCCAATGTGAGGACACAGAAAGTAATCCATGCAAAGTGCTGGGCTCAGTATCTGACACGTAATGCAGATTTGATGAATAGTGACAATTAGGTATTATATTTAGCCTCAGTTAGAGCCCAGTCAGGCTTTTCTATAAAGCTATTTTTATCACTACTATTATCATTGTGGTACTGAAGATTGAACCCAGGGCCTTTGCACTGAGCTACATCCTTGGCACTTTAAAAAAAAAATTTTTTTTGGAGACAGTCTCGTGAAGTCACTAAGTTGTCCAGGCTGAGCTCAGACTTGTGATCCTCCTGCCTCAGCATCCCAGAGTGCTGGGATTATGGTGTGTGCCATCATGCCAGGCTTGGAAAGCTGATATATTTGCAACCAAAAGAAACCTCTTGGTGATAATGCTGCTGAGTGGATTGTGAGTCATGGTCAATACTATTTATTATGCACATGATCTTGTCACATCATCACAGAAGTGCTCCCAAGCTGGGCAGACTTCTTAAGGCCAGCCACAGAATGGTGTCATTTGCACTTTGGTTCCCTGCAGGGCGCTGGGGACAGAGCCCCTCCCATGTTAGTCCTATTGCCAAGGGTCTGGGCCTATCCCACTTACCAGTCTGTGCAACAAGGGCCACCTTCTTGAGGGCAGGCAGGAACGGCTGGACGGGGGACTGGAAGTGTAGGGTGATGGTGAATGACTGCCCCCTGCGTACAATGAGGCGCTGGGAGCTGATGGCCCAGGTGTGGTGCTCCTCATTGTTCTTTGCCACCTGGAAATCACAGCTCTTGATACCCAGGCCTTGTGCAGAAAAGACAGAAAACCATGGATGAATATGAAACAAGTAAAAGCAGAGATTTTAGAATCAGGCCTGGGTTCAAGTCCTTGGCTTCATTTACTTACCAGTTGTGCAACCTCACACAAGTAACTTAACCACTCCGAGTGTCAGTGTCCTCCATAAAGTAATCATCCCTTGCAGAGTCGTGGAGATCAACTGAGATCATGCATATAATACACTCAGCCAGTGTCAGACACTTGTCCTTTAGATGGGACTGTTGTTGTTATTTTTATAGAGAACAATATTTATTCTCATTAATGACCTTGCCCCTTTCCAAGCAATGAATATAACTCACATTTTACTCCACTCATTTTTTTTCCCCTAAAATACAATCAGATAAGGGCTGGGGATTTAGCTCAGTGGTTCTGTCCCCTGCCTCACAAGCACAAGGTCCTGAGTTCAATCCCTGGTACCCCCCCAATACAATCGGATGATTTTGAGAACTGGCTCTGGATCTCTAAGCCCAATTCTCTTGTTTTACATGTGAGAAGTGAAGCGTGAGGCCCAGGGTGTAGCAAACTCCCTGCTCTCACGCGCACTCTGGCCCACAGGCTCACCAAACTTGAGGCACCATGTAGCCCAGAATAATTCGATGAAGAGGCGGTCCCCAAGGTTTGTGATGTCAGTCAGTCAATTATTTTACAGAGGGAGGAAAAACGAGGAACAGAGAAATTTATAAAAATATATATGCACAGCAAGCCCAACATAAGGCACAATACTGAAAACAATAAAGTGGAGTTTCTTATGCAGTGAAGGGTTTGTGCACTGTCATTCCGTCAGCCCAGGGCTATCAGGAACCCCGGTCTGGAAGGCAGACTATGGCTTCGCTCAGACTCCTCTTCGGGAGGGAGAAGCTATAGCATTTGCTTTCCTGCCTCAGGAAGTAATGTGACCCTGATAGCAAAGCCCTTTGCCCCAAGTCCCTCGCAAATGCAGAATACTCCTATTTCAAATCTCCTTAAGTTCCCAACATTTCTATCACTTTCCTTTGTCCTCCTTTATTTCTTTTTCCTTCCTCTTCCGGTGATTGAACCCAGGGTCTTGTGTGTGCTAGTCAAGCGCTCTACCTCTGAACTACATCCCCAGCCCTCCAGAGTATGAGGGAAAGGAGGCAGAATGGAAGCCAGTTAGCCCACCTTCTCGGTTTTTCCTTTTGTTAGTGATGAAGCTGATGGGTGATGCCAAAGATATGCATGCAAGGGCAGAACCGATAATCCTAAATGCAAAGAGCTGGGAAAACCTCCCTGTGTCCTTTGTGCCCTCTGTCCCTCTCAGCCCCCAGGGGTTGTTCAGCCATGGCAGTAGATAAAATAGCTCCAGCAAGACTTGGATTTGTAAATGAAGAACAGCAGCACTCACAAACAAGAAGTGATTCCTTTCTGCTCCCACAAGCTGGTGCCCGGCCCTGGCTCAGCTGCCTCTGTCACCAGGTGGAACTGCACAGGACCACGGGACAGTAAGCATCAGAGGATGTGAGCTCTGGGACCTGATGCCACATAATGGGCAGTGTCACAGCACAGCCACACTGGAGCTCACTCGGAGTCTGCTTCTGTCTGGAAGCTGCCTCTGCCCTTCTCACCTGGTAGGCGCCTGCGTACACATCCTCCAAGAGCAGAAGGCGCTGGCCTCTAAAGCCTTCGCTGTCTTCTCCAACACAGTCCTGTCCTGAGCTCATAGTGCTGTCCTTCACTCTTTCCAGCATTCACCCCATTTCAGAGTCACAGCCTGCGGAGCTCTCCGCTCCCTCACTGTGAGATTCCCGAGAGACAGTGTTTGCTTTTTCATATCTACATCCTCTGCCCAGTAGAGTGTTGAACACAATAATTATGCAGCCAGCTGCTTCATCAATGAAAGAACAAGAACACTGAGTCAGCCCTAGGAGAGTCCTCAGCTGCCCTGTCAGATGCTGGGCATGGTGGTACACACCTGTAATCCCAGCACTCAGGAGGCTGAGACAGGAGGATCATTGTGAGTTCAAGGCCAGCTTGAACTACATACTGAGACCCTGTCTCAAAAAACAAAAAACAAAACAAGAAGACCCTGCCAGAGGCCCAAGGTCTCTGCATCCTCTAGATCTATCCTGTTTCTTGCTTTTTAGCTGCCTCTGTCCCTTTTAGTTGGGGTCAGTGACCCCTACTGTCCCTTCTTTCCTGCTGCACTTTAGGCTATGACACCCTCTTGCAGAGTGTTGCTCATTTGTCTCACAGCTGTGCTAGTCACATTATGGGGATCCTGGGATGGAAATAGAAACCTGTGTTGACCACCAGCACCATGGCTATGACCACCAGTCTACCTCTGAGGCCTGCCCCATTACCACACTGCCGTCCTGCACCCACTGAGGGCTGGCTGGGCTCACCTTGTCCCATAGCTGCAGGCTGCTCTTGTCCTCTTGAGCACAGGGAATGCCTGTCTTGAACTGCTGCTTCTGGGCTCCCTCTTAAACCTTCTTCTCCGGACAGAAAATGATGGAACACTCCTTGGCTTAAGAATCCATGAATAGCAAAATTTCTCTTTGGTTTGAGCACCCTGACAGCTTCCTTCTCTCCTACTCCCTCCCTGCTGGTATCTCAGGGACCAGCTGCTGGGAGTAACCCTTTTAAAATGCTATCTCTTACTACCAGGAGCCCAGGAGAGGGCAGGACTGTCAGGTTGGAGAGGTGAAAGGGAGAAGACCCTCAGCTGGAAAACCTCTAGAGAAAGCCCTACACCTGTCTCTTCAATGGCCTCAGAGACTCAAAGGGATATTATCCGGGCAACACAGGAAGACCCTGGGCAAACGGTGCCGCATACACGTGTGTCTGTATTGAACTCAGCTCTCGGGCCCTGAGAGAGCTGCACGTGGCGAGACATGCCTGGGCTGTGTCGACAATATACTGAGAGATCACATGTGTTTGGAATTCATCTGTGCGAAAGAGATAAGGAATGGCGTTTGTTGGCAGAAGATACACATCCTAAAAACCGAAGCCAGGGCACCAGCTCTCTAAGACCACTTGGTCTGGGACACTTTACCAGAGAGGTTTTGGCCCTGCCTGGGGACTGAGCCCGGTCTTGTCAGCTTCTCTGTGCGTACTCACTGGGGTTTACAAGACCAGGAAAAGGAATGTGATGTCTGGCCTTCTTGGGTCCTCGGGAGCCCAGCTTTTGCCTGGCTTCTGAGACTGTGTCGTGACCCAGGCACACTTGGGGACAGCTGTCCTTGCTGTGTGTGTGAGGTATCTATGGAAGGCTATAAACAAACTGCAAAAACCACTGGTTGCCTGGGGGCAAGGGAGCTGGGGTAAAAAGGTGATTTTTTTTCCCTGCTGTTTATCCTTCCATGTTTTTTTTTCCCCAGTGCTAGGAATGGAACCCAAGATCTTGCACATACTACCACTGAGCTATGTCCACAGCCCTAAAATGTTTAGGACTTATTTGAAGAATCTTATGTGAAAAAATGAAACTGCTGCCTTGCCATCCCACCTCTAAAAAAGACTATTCCTAAGTATTGGAGAAGTATGCCTGTGACCCCAGTTACTCAGGAGGCTGAGGCGGGAGGATTACAAGTTCAAGGTCAGCCTGGGAAACTTATCATGATCCTGTCTCAAAAACAAAAAAGGGGGCTGGGGGTTTAGCTCAGCGGTTTTGCCGCCTGCTGCGCAAGTGCAAGGACCCGAGTTCGATCCCCGGTACCAGAAAAAAAAAAAAAAAGTTTTCATTATTACCTAGAAAACATGAATATATGAAAATGATTAAAGGTGAGATAATTTAGTAAGCTGGCTACTAACAAAATTATAACAATACAATAATTTTCACATCTCAAGTGACAGTTAGAAAATGTAATAAAGGACTCAACAACAGATAACAACCAAAAATAAAAGATCCAGAAATAAGCTTAAGAAATGTTCAAAGGCTGTCAGGAAAAAATTTTGAAAAGCTATTGTGGGATGCAAACCAAAACTGGAACAAAGAGAATGGCAGATTATAAATTTGGGGAGGCTGACTCGGCATCTTACAGAAGCCTGTTCTTCCTCAGTTCATCTTATATTTAATGGCTTCTCAACAAAAACAACTTTTTTCTTTGAAATCAGATAAACAGACTCTAAATTTTAAAAAATTTTTCTAATATGGTAGTGAAGTACGATCAGCTTTCCAAAATATTAAAACAATGATACCTCTGTAACTTAAAAAGTCCATCAGCCAAAGCATAAGCTTTAAGCATATGCTAAATGTGACCCTTCAAATTAGTAGGAGAAAAATAAAGATTCATCAGTAAATTATTTTGACACAGCAAGCTTGCCAAAATAATATATCACAAACCAAAATCATTTCCAGTTGGATCGAAATTCTAAATGTAAAAAATTAAGTTCTAGGGCTGGGGATTTAGCTCAGTGGCTCCACCACCTGCCTTGCAAGCGGAAGTTCCCGAGTTTGATCCCTGGCACCGCCCAGCCCCCAAATTAAATTCTAAAGAATACTAGAAAAGATGAGGCACTTATTTTTTAAATTAGGTTAGGAAAACCTTTAAAAATAGTATATAAAACCCTGAAGCAATAAGAAAAGGTTGATAAATTTGATTCCTTAAACATTTTTAAATGGGAAAAAAAATCACAAAGTTAAAAAATGTTAAACAAATTGGGGGAAATCTTTGAAATTCAGAAAACAAAGCATGAATTTCCTTACTATAAACTATGTGTACAAATCAGTAAGAAAACAACAATCCAATACAAAATTAGGGGAAATATGTGATAAACAATTCCCAGAAGAGAAACACAACTGTCTCTCACATACACAAAAAGATGTCTCACCTCACTTAACATAAATGCAAAATAAAACTATACTGCCATGTCATTTGCTAACCTATCACTTGTCAAAGATAAAATGGGAACGTGTGACAACATCCTGAGTTGACTGGGAAACAGTGACTTTCTCACATTGGTGGGAGGGTGTAGCTTTTACAGGCTGTGTTCTTTTTTTTTTTCAACCTAAAAATGTTTTTATTAGTACACGTTTGCAATTAATGCAGTTTACAATCATCCTGTACATACCACAGCTTGTTTCTTTTTTCTAATCTCCTTCCTCTTCCCTCCTCCAATACCCCCATCCCATTTTTCATTCTTGTTGATATTATTGATCTCAGCTCATGTTACTGTGGTGTCAAGCTGGGGTCTGGGGAGTCAGGGGTCTCTCGTGAAAGGACCCTCTGTTTCTCCAGTTCATGCCCTCACTCTGTTGAAGAATGAAAGAGTGAGGCGAGGCTGGCTCAAAGCTGAAAGCCTCCCGCAAAAAATTGGGAAGTCGGCTCCCAGGAGGAATGAGGAAGTCAGAAATGAAAGCAGCTCGAAGCAGGTGTTTGCTTATAACATAGAGAAGGCCGGGACAAAGCTGCCAGGTAGCCGGCTACACAGCAGGGAGAACTCTGTGCTCATACTTATAGAGGTGAGCTGGTTCTTAAACTAGCTGTTTCACTGATCAGTGTAATCCAGGCCAATCAGGGTTTAAGCCTTTGTTTCTAGGGTGAGGTAGAGGTCATGGGGTGTAGGGCCTCACAGCAAATGCATGCAAAGGTTTACAAAGGGGAGCTTTCTCAAGTGCATAGTGCAAAGCAATCGTGTGGTCATTTCCATAGCCACCCATGTAGGTCATGCCCTGTGTCCCTACCTATATTTCCCTCTAACTGTCCCCACATTACGGGATATAATGTTTATATTAATTGAGGTTATTAGGCTCCTGTAGATGGCATATCTTTATTCTATTCATTTCCCCTTCCCCTCCTCCTCACTCTGGCGCTTTTCTCCTTGGGCCACTTTCCTAATGCAAGAGATCCATCCCCTAGTCCTCTTCCATCCATCCTTTATTATTCCTCTTGTTTGTACTTTGCCTCACTCAAATGAGAGATACCATATGGTATTTAAGCTTGTGTATCTGGTTTATTTCACTCTATATTTTCCAGGTGCATCCATTTTCCTATAAATGTCTCAAATCTGTCTTGCTTTATAGCAGAGTAGTATTCCATACCACATTTTCTTTATCCAATCATCTGTTGATGGATATACAGGCTGTTTCCAGGATTTAGCTATTATGGGGTGTGCTGCTATAAACATCGTTATGCATGTATTGATATAGTATGATGTCTTAAGCTCTTTGGGGAAGATACCTAGCAGGGGGATTGCTGGTTTGTATGGAATTTCTAATTTCAATTCTTTGAGAAATCTCCCTACTGATTTCCATAGTGATTGTACTAGTTTACATGCCCAACAATGAAGAAGTGTTCCATTTTCACCACGACTTTGCCAGCATTTGTTATTGTTTGATTCTTTTTTTTTTTTTTTTTTTGGTACCGGGGATCAAACTCAGGACCTTGCACTTGCGAGGCAGGCACAGTATCACTGAGCTACATTCCTGGCCCTGTTTGATTCCTTGAAAACAGCCATTCTTTCTGGATTGAGATGGAATCTTAGTTTTGTTTTAATTTGCATTTCTCTAATGGCCAGAGATGTTGAGTATTTTTCATATATTTATTGACAATTTATATTTTTTCCTCCGTGAAGTATCTGTTCATTTCTCTTGTCTATTTCTTGACTGGATTTTTAATTTTAGGTGGTTTAATTTTTTGGAGTTCTTTGTATCTTCTAGGTATTAGTCCTCTGTTCGAGGAGTAGCTGGCAAAACTTTTTTCCCATTCTGTAGGTTGTCTCTTCACTCTACTGATTGATTCTTTTACTGTACAGAAGCTTTTTAGTCTGATACAATCTCATTTGTTGATTCTTGCAGTTATTTCTTGTGCAGTTGAGGTTCTGTTTAGAAAATCCTTTCCTAAAAAAAGAAAGAAAAAAGAAAATCCTTTCTTACATATTTGTCTTCAAGTGTTTTGCCTATTTTATCTTCTAGTAGGTTTAATGTTTCTGTCTTAAGGTTTAAATCTTTGATTCATTTTGATTTTCATTTAGCATATGGTGAGCGATAAGGGTCCAGTTTCCATTTTCTGCACACAGATAACCAATTTCCCAGCACCACTTGTTGAATAGGTTGTCTGTCCTCCAACATATGCTTTTGGGCCCTCTGTCAAAGATCAAATAGCTGAATGTGTCAGGGGAAGTCTCTGTATCCTCAATGCTGTTCCATTGATCCATGTATCTTTTTCTGTTCCCGTACTGTGACTTTTAAAAAATTTTTTTGGTACAGGGGATGGAACTCGGGACCTTGCGCTTGCAAGGCAGGAGGTGGAATCACTGAGCTAACTCCCCAGCCCCGACATTTTTAATCACTATCGCTTTGTAGTATAGCTTGAAGTCAGGTATTGCAAGACCTCTGGCTGCTCTTCTTGCCCAAAATTGCTTTGGCTATTCTGGGTCCCTTCTAGCTCCATACGAATTTTAGGATTTTTTTTTTCAAGATCTTTAAAGTATGCTGGTGGTGTTTTGATTGGGAGTACATTGAATCTGTATAACAGTTTTGGGACTATGGCCATTTTGACAATATTGATTCTGTGGGAGACATCTTTACGTTTTTCTGATGTCTGCTTCGATCTCCTTCTTCAGAGTACTGTAGTTTTCTTTGTAGAGGTCTTTCATTTCCTTGGTTAGGTTAATTCCTGAGTATTTCATTTTTCTTGAAGCTACTGCGAATGATGTTATTTTCATAATTTCCTCCTTATCCCATTCATTATTGGTGTATACAAATGCTAATGATTTTTGTGTGTTGATCTTGTATCCAACTACATTGCTGAAGTTTATTATTAATTCTAAGAGTTTTTTGGTGGAGTTCTTTGGGTCATCTATGTAGAATATTATGTCATCTGCAAATAATAATAATTTGAGTTCTTCTTTTCCTATATATATCCCTTTTATTTCTTTCTCTTGCCTAATTGCTCTGGCTAATGTTTCAAGTACTATGTTGAATCTTTGTCTTGTTCCTGATTTTAGAGGGATGCTTTATTAGTTTTTCTCCATTTAGTATGATGCTGGCTATTGGTTTTTCATAAACAGCCTTTACCATATTCAGGTTCTTCCATACCTGTTTTCTTCAGGGTTTTTATCATGAAGGGCTGTAGAATTTTGTCAAAAGCCTTATCTACATCTATTGATATGATCATGTGGTTTTTGACCTTGCTTCTGTTTATGTAATGTATTACATTTATTGACTTATGTACATTAAATCATCCTTGCATCTCTGGGATGAAACCTACTTGATCATGACATATGATTTTTTAAAAAAATTAAATTCTTTTATTGGTACATTGTAGGTATACAACACAATTACATTTCTCATTGGGAATTGTACCTTTACATAATGCATCTTGGT